>OY751315.1:12876911-13151911 GCA_963564615.1 Rhorus exstirpatorius
TAAATTGATTGATCAATTTTATTAAATGACTCGATCGATCGATTAATTAACTAATAAATATGAAGAATTTATTTACGATATTTGGGGAATGACTAATTATGTGTAAGAAAAAAAAAGATGAAGCTTTCTATAATCGAAATTCCTGAAAACAATTAGGCGTATGATTCAGCTGTCATTATGACAGCGAGATAGATAGAGAGAGAGAGAGAGAGAGAGAGAGAGAGAGAGAGAGAGAGAGAGAGAGAGAGAGAGAGAGAGAGAGAGAGAGAGGGAGAGAGAAAGAGAGTCATAGTTCTCGATACAAGCATAAATAACGAGCGGATTTTTCAAGTCTGTTCGTGACGTTATCGATACGTGGAATATACCGAAGAATCATCGAGACTTCTGGTGACGCTTCTGACAGTCCAAGCGACGTTTCGACGCCAATATTTTCTCCCACCTTTTTTTTTATTACTTTCTTGTTTGTTCATAATCAACGCTATCACACCTGGGGGTCGATCACCGTCTCAACCTTGGCTATTGGACGATTCGTTCCGGCTCGCAATTTTTACTTTCTCACTGTCGTGTTTCTCAAAGTGTATTATATCGATTATCGATGCTACACACACACACACACACACACACACACACACACACACACACACTAAATTTCGAAAAAGAACATTATTTTTGTCTTTAAATATTTTTCGTAACCTATGTAGAATTGGGAATTTTCCGCTGATTATGAAACACATCTTGCTTTTGACGAAAACTCAAAAAGTCAATCGAGAAACGTTCAAAAGTTGTAAAACGTTCCATTTGTTTCTTTCCTGCGAGAACATAATTTCTGTATACTGGGATATGTAGTTGTAGATAAGAAGAAACATCTGTGATGGCAAATTATTCCAAGATTTAAAAAAACGTATGAATTTATGTTTTTGTCGAGTTTTGCTGCATTTTTTTCGCATTATTACATAAAATTCTTGAAATTTCAATAAAAATAAATTCGGGTTCGTAATCAGCGGTAATTTTGCGAACCTTTATGGCAACGAAACATGAAAAGACGTGCAAAAACAAATTTTCATCTTTTTCGTTATTTCAAGCTCGCAGTTTTCTAAAAATTCGGTCATCCTTTGGAAAGTACAGTGTTTTCAAAAACGTGGCAAGTAGACTACTCGGATGATGACGCTTCGTTCACCATGATATCTTTTATTTTTGTGGCCACGGGCGTACACGACAAATTAGAGGATTCATCGAATCGAGGTGTTTTTTACGAGTACAGAAAAATCGATGATGTAAGCTCGAAACAATTGTAGAAAAAATTAAGTAAAAACGTTTCCTCGATGTATCAAGCAGACTTTCGTAGCTCGAACAATTACGAACACAATGAGGACCGAATGGTGTCTTGGTACCAATGGGAAAACGGAACAAGAGCCATTTTGGTAAATGACAAGACTTTTTTTTTTTTTTTTAGCACAAGACTGCACACAAATTTTTTCTTTCAATTTCCTTCTTATCGATTTATTTTTTGTTTTTCCTCTCTCCATTAATAAGCCCGTACTGACCATTTTCTTCAAAAGTAATGAAAAAGTAAAGACGTTTTCTTAAATAAAAAAAAAAAAAAAAAAAATCGTTTCACATCCATGTATTGTATTTTAATGAAGATTAAAATGCATAAAATTTTCAGTTGAAAAAATAAAATTAATTCTCCACAATAACCTCGCTGGGATGCATTTAAACTGGTGGATAAAGTGTAAAAAGAAGAAGAAAAAAATCCAAGAAACGGTTGACTATGACGATGGTAAAGCATAGTGTGGGACTTGGCAAATGATCTCGGATTCGTTCCTTTCTCTTCGAGACCCGCATAGGAGTGGACTGTCACGAAGGTCGTCCGGTCTCTCGAATACGGAACTCTGTTCGAATCGGTCGAGTTTGCGATCAACTTTTGCCAACGTCATCGTACAAAAGATTTTTTTTCATACCGAACATTATTTTTTTTTAATTTCATTCAGCCCACTTTGCATCATTTACTTCCTGGATTCCCTCTCGAAAACAAAAACAAAAAAAATTACAGAATTGTCAACTTGCATTGTTTATTTATTTCAATAAAAAAAAAACAAAAAACATAATGAAAATGAACGTATTTTCAATAAATTAATATCAATCAACGAAGTGTGTGAATACAAATTTTAAAAAACACTCGATAAATTATAAGAATTTTTATTTCTATATTAGTATCTATGTATTTGGTATCACGAGTATGTCGGTGCTTGTTGGTGGTTACCTTTCAACGAGAATCGCGTGTGAGAATCATCAAGCTCGTTTATCTGGCCGATCATACGACGAGGAACTTAAAGTTCAAAACGATCAACGAGCTGTCTCGATTGATTCCATCACGACGATTACATCGCTCGTTGCAATTGTTTACCACATTTTATAACGAGCCATCGATTAGCCATTATGGTGTGGCTATTTATTTTACGAAACCAGAAACGGACACGTGACAAATTCAATTGCTAGAAAGACAAGTGTAGTTTGGCAATTGAGAGGAAAAAATATGTAGAACGAATAGAATAAAGAAAAAAAAAAACAACCAATTAATAAAACTGAAATGCAAAAAAAATACGCAAGAAAAAATATTGTTATTATGGTTTTTTTTTAATGTTGTTATTGTTAATTTGTTGTTTTTATAGTTGATGTTTATGCCGTTTTTTTTTGTTATCGTAATTGCATGTGTATGCGACAATCGTTAAAAATGGAAATCCTTCGAGTAGATTTGGAGAATGCAGTTTCGTTCATCCCGAGATGTCGATTTTGTGTATCCAAAAGAGCACTTTGAAAATCGGCGAATTTGAGCTCAAAGAGTGATGTAGGAAAAAATTGGCAAAAATCGATGGTCTGACTTAAAAAATTTGTAAAAAATAAAAAAAAAAGCGTAGATCAATGAGCCAATCGTCATTTTGAAGCTAAAACGTTGCGAAAAGAATGAGCACTGATCAGATTCTCAACTTCAATGGCAATTAGAGTTACAGCGATTTTAGTGAACCCTTGAAATTTCAGAAAATGAAAAAATGTGAAATTTTTCGTTTTTTTTTTTTGCGTTTTCATAGCGAATTCTTGGGATTCAAGGAAAAATTAGACGTGATTCGTAAGCAGCAAAAAATTTCCAATCGCCTAAAACCTGAAAAGATGGTGAAAAACAAAAATTCTTATTTTTTTGCTCACTTTTTCGAAAACTTGTAAAAATACCGAAATTTCAAATGCCCATAACTTTGCTCCGAATTGACGGATTTGAGCTTATCGGGGGTATTTTCAAAAGTTCAGAGTACCTTTTGATTCGTCGCAAGATCACTATTTTTCGTACCAGAAGGAGCACTTTGAAAATTGTCGAATTTGAGTCCAGAAGAGTGAGGGATATGGAGGAATATGGGAAAATTGAGAGAAAACGATGGCCCGACTGTGAAAATTCGTAAAAAATTTTTTTTTAAATGTAGTGGCTCGACAAACCAAGTGGCGTTTCAAAGCTGAATTGGTTGCGAAGAGAGAATGAGCACTGAACAGTCCCAACTCTTCCGGGAAGCGAATGAAACAGGGATTTTAGTAAACCCCTGCAATCTTAGAAAATGAAAAAAAGTGTGCAATTTTGTGCGTTTTGTTATAAAATTTTGAGCTTCAGACAGAATTACCGTGTAATTTTTAATCAGCGCGGAAAAAAGTAGGACAGGAAAACTTGCACTTTTTGCGCTACTTTGAAAAAAAAAAAAAACTGAAAAATATATAAATTTCAAAACAACGAATCTTATCGGCTGTTTGATCGATTTTTATTGTCGCTTGATTGTATATTTATTGGAGTTGTTATCGTTGTAGTTGTTGAAGTTGCTATTCTTGTAGTTATTGTTGTTATTGTGGGTTGTCGTTGTTGTATTTTTTGTCGTAGTAGTCGTACTTGTAATTGTCGATATTGTCGTTATCGTTGTTGTGGTTGTCGTAGTTGTTATATAGTTGTTGATGCTATTATTGTTTTTGTCATTCATGGTACCGATGTTATTATTTTTTCTTGTGTTGCTGTTGTTGCAGTTTTATTTATTATCATTGTTTAAGTTATTGCTTTAATAGTTTCTGTTGAAGTTATTGTCGTAGATGTTGTTGGTGAAATTTTTATAGCTGCAATTTATTGTATTGATTGTGGGTTGTTGCTGTTTTTGGTTGCTGCAGTAGTCATACTTGTAACTCTTGATATTGATCCTATTTTTATTGTGATTGTCGCATTTGTTATTGATGTTGATGCTATTGTTGTTATTTTTTATGTTGTTTGTGTTATTGCTATTTCTGTTCTTATTGTTGTTGTTGCAGTTCTATTTGTTTTTGTTGTTGCTGTAGCTATTGGTTTTCAGACAGCTGTTGTGGTTGGAGTTGTTATCGTTGCTTTAGTTGTCGTTGTTATAGTTACTGTCGGAGTTATGGTTGTAGCTTGTGTAGTTTATATTTATTGCAGTTTTTTTTGTTGTAGTGAGCATACTTGTAATTGTTGATATTATTCCTATTATTTTTGCGAGTGTCCCAGTTGTTATTGATGTTGATGCTATTGTTGTTTTTTTCATTATTGATATTCATAATGCTGTTGTTGTTACTGTTGGCGTTCATATGGTTTTTGTTGTTGTTTGTGTTGTTACTATTTCTGTTCTTATTGTTGTTATTGTTCTTGGGGCAGTTGTAGTTAGAGTTGTCATCGTTGCTTTAGTTGTTGTTGTAGTAAGTGTCGTAGTTATTGCTGTAGCTTGTGTAGTTGATATTAATTGTAGTTATTGTTGTTTTGTTGTTGTTGTTGTAGTAGTCGTATTTATAATTGTTGATATTATTGCTATTGTTGTTGTGAGCGTCGCACTTATTATTGATGTTGATCCTATTGTTGTTTTCGTCACTATTGAGATTCATATTGTTGTTATTATTGTTGGCATTCGTGTGATTATTGTTATTCTCTTGTCGTTTGCATTCTTGCTGTTGCTATTTTCATTTTTTTTTTTGTTATATTTATCGTTGTTGTAGGTGCAGCCATCGTAGTCTTTTGTTTAGATTGTATTGATATAAACAAAAGATATAAATTGGTTCAAAACAATTATGCATTTTTTATATATCCAATATATATCTGAGATATATATTAAATATTTTTATTTTGTATTTAACATAAATTATTTATATGTGCCACATAGATTTGAAGTATTTATTAAATATATGTACCTCATATTTAATATAAATCATTTATATATTGCATTTAATTCTGGCCCGAGATTGCCCCCATAATAAATATAGCTTATTTATAATTTATAAATTAGCAATTAGGAATGATCGATGAACGAGTTTAAAACTGTTATTCCATTATTTGTAAAAATCCTGTGAACTTAAAAAAAAAAAATCATTGACCGGGATTTGAACCCACGATCCTCTGCAGTCAACGAATTCAGCACTTTCGATACTAAATTAATCATTTAAAAAAAAATTAAAGATTTGAAGATTATTTTTTTTACGAGTGTTTCCGGCTTCGTAGTCCGGACGTTTTTTCGTCGAAATTAATTTTGAGCCTACCTGAGATTTTACCTGAGACTTACCTAACGACCTCCCTAACCGACCGACACTCTACCACTACGCTATTGATTTCTTATGAGTTTCTTGTACTTAAATGATATTACTGCACGAGTTCTAAAAAGCACTGTCTCACCAGGCTCGATAGGACAGCGTGATAGTTAGTAAAAAGCTGATATACTACAGTGAACAAATGTATTCAATTTCGAATTAACAAGTGGGTTTCATAAGAACTAGGAGCATTGAAATTGTAAAATTCATGTGTGGAATGTTGAAAGTGTGAAGAGGACAGGATGGTGTAAGAAATTATAATATTCGTGTTATCAATTAGTTTAGTGGACCTTAGTTAACAATTACATTTCTCAAGATCCATTGTATAGTTAAAAAATGAAAATTTTCATATGGGCTTGTGAGACTATGTGCAAGTGAAAATGTTATTCAACCGTTAATTAACAATTGAGTTTAAAATAACTATAGACAATTAAAGTTCGAAAATTGATAGCTGAAGTCTTCATATTCTGAATACGACAGGATAATGCATACAAAAATATTTAATATTCATATGATTAATTTACCCGTTTCAAGTTAGTTAACAAATATATTTCTCGAGAAACACGTGTGGCTTCAACATCAAAATTTTTATATATGTTTGTAAGACTGAACAAGGCGATACTGGACAAAAAATTTCATTTATCTGTTAATTAATAATTGATTTTCATAACAATTACGTGGGCAGTTTAAATAGGATAAGTGCATGCGGTATCTTCAATCTTGAGAGTGTTATCAGGACAGGATGATAGATAACAAATTTAACATTCATATAATTAATTCACTCTTTGTACCCTAATTAACAATTATATTTTTCAAGAACCACGTCTAGATTCATCATGGAAATTATTATACAGGCTTGTAAGACGGTCAACAAGGCGATACCAAGTGAAAATTTAATTTTACTGTTAATAAGCAATTGACTTTAACAATAATTAAATAACAGCAAGCTTACAATTCTAAATATGAAAGTCAATTATTAATTAACAATTGAGTTACAATTAATCGAAAAATTACTTTTTTGTCGGTAAAAATCGATTTTTTTGCTTGGTATGTTAAATGATTATTGAGCTGAATCGATTTATTCAGTAGTAGTTCAATTATCTGAAATTTAAATTTGCAAACCCGGTGATTATTTTAAAATGAATAAATAAAATTCTAATAAATATAGAATAACTAATATATATATATTGTAATATCCGACGAATGATAAGTAACCAATTATGAATTAATAGAGCACGAGCGATTTTATTATGTGGGATGTCCGAATAACAGGAGGTCTTGAACAAGACTGTTATTCTGTTGTTATGCTAGTTGCTACCTTATCCCAAGTCATGGTAATCGTTGTCAAGCGTCACAGTCATCGTAGTTATCAATATGTCTTGAGTATATTGGGAGTTGTAACTTTATTTATTCCTTTCAGTCCAATGAAAATATTGTAATTACATAAAAATATGACGCCATGGAATGAATGTTACATATATTCCTATTACATTACAATATATTAAAATGTATACACATATGATAGTACGCATTATACTACCGATATATGTAAAATATAATACGGATGTATATTTTTTGTAATACTGAAGAGTATTGCTTGTAGTAGAAATGCAAAATAAATATTTCATATGGGAATGTTATATGTATTCCTATTATATTTCAATACATTAAAATATATACCCATATGACATTATGCATATATCACTGTATACTACCGGTATATGTAAAATATATCGTGGATATACATATCAAAGTATTAAAATCTAAAAGAAATGTATGTAACATGTATATGAATATATGGCAGATGTATTTCATTTATATTCAAAATATATTTATTATATATTTGGCGCATATATGATGCATATATAATGGATATCGAACTTTTTGCCGCTTTATATGGCATATATTAATTATATATTTTCACTATATTTCGAATATACTTTATTTCCGTGGGGGAAGGAATTATTGATATTATTGCTTATGGTGCTGTGGTTCTCGTATTCATTATTTTTTTTACAGCGATGGTTGTTGTTGCTGATGTTGTGGTTCTAGCTTTTATGGTTGCTGTCATATTGACGGTGTTCATGTTATTATTTTTTTCTTCTTGTCATAGTGTTGTTGCTATTAAAATATTGCGTGTAATATTTTAATATTCTTTTCTTACACTTTTTTTATAATTTGCAAGCCTCAGTGAAAAATTCGTTTCGACTCGAATGAATGTAATGTTTTTTTTTTTTCGTTGAAATTCATTCATTTTATTTTACTCGCCGGTTTGCATGCTAAATGCACTGGCACAAAACGCATAGCGACGGATGTTCGAGACGTTGGCCCGTATTCGTGACGACCCACTTAAAAGGCACTTATAGAAAAGCACCGCGACACGCCGAATAGCGTGCTGTTAAAGATACTCTAGCACTAACAGACCGAATTGCATTCTTCGACAATGTTCGTAACGCCACGTAATTAGCGAGTGTACCGATAGAGTTCAGTGATATCGAATTTTCGGTGTCGAGGATGCACTTCTATTCCTTTTAATAATGTTTTTAATTTTTTTTTTTAATAACAAAAATGATTTTAAAAAATACCGCAGTAACGAAATTTAATAAAATAAGAAAATATGTTTTTGTTATTTTTAAAATTTTTGCTCGTTCAAAAATTATAATATAGCCAGAGCTGGTTAAAAAAATAAAAGTTATTGAACGCCACAATTAGGAGTATGAATGAAATTTTTTTTTTCAATCATTGGGGCGCATAATGTAGAGTTAGTAAAAATAATGAAGACGTATTTTTTATTTTTCGTTAAAAATGACAGATGCACCTGTTATAGGCAATTTAATTTCACGGATTTTGATATATATAGATATAGCGTAACATCTATGACGTCATCATGTTGTATTTTTAAATTTGTTATATTAACGGCAATTTTGATTCAAATAAAAAAATAAAAAATACTTACTAAATATTTTTTCCTAAACTACCAGATTTTGAAATAAAAAAATTTCATTTATACTCCCAATTGCGAGTTGCATCAAGTTCGTGCTGTATACGCCACGTTCCCTATATATATATGCCAAGTAAATTGATTCCTCCTTGCATCCAATCTCCCTCTCATTCTAACTCGTTGAAAAGCTGGGAAAATCTTTTTCAAGATTTTATTTCGAATTCTCGATCAAATGACGAACAATATTTTATCATGACGCAGCGTTACGTCGACAATTAAGAGAAATATCAACGTCAAGTTGTCCTCACTTTTGAGGAGAATTTTTTAACTTCCATGTGCCATTTTTTTTTTTTTTTTTTTTTTTTTTTTCAAATATCAAATAGGAAAAAAGTTGTTGAGAAAAAAAACTGATTTCCATGGGTGACGAAAAGAAAGAAAAATTAATTAAATGGGAAATGAATAGTTTAACGATCAGCCGGTGTGATAAAAATCTCATGGGCTCATATGAATCTCGATGTGTATTATCTCGGTGTACATTTGGTGGGTATAATAGCGAGTTGGCACTCGCGAGTTGTCCTCGTTAAAATCTCTAACTAGACTACGTCGAAGTATTATATGCGAAGACAGTGGATAGAAGAAGGAGAGCAAGAAGACGTTGCGCGCGCGCGCGCGCGCGCGTGTGTGTGTGTGTGTGTGTGTGTGTGTGTGTGTGTGTGCATGACGTCAAAAAGAGCTTACCGAGACCGCAGCTTCCTCGACGAATCACGTTCAATCAAATGAAAAATTGTTGATATATATATATATGTGTTTTATTTTATTTTTCATAACTGTCAAATATATATATCGCAAGACGATATCCTTGGATGGATGAGGACGCGTGTGGGAGCCTCCGCCTCTAATGAAGAACCTTGGGACGTTCTATTGTCAAGGATATCGCGATGCAAGTTCAGTGTGCTACGTAGATGCAAAGATTCTTGTAGGAATTATGAGAACACAAAATATGCTTTTGTAATGGAACAATTCTGCAAACTAGAACTTATGCAAGCTCGTAATGGGAATAATGTTGGAATAATTTTTTTCCATGAATAACGATGCTTTCATAAAATTTAATTCCCATCAGCCCGTTATCTACAGATTTTAACCGTGCCCGGAACAACTTTTATGTGTCATATGTTGGAATGTATATAGTTGGAACGTGTATAAGATGGAACGGGTATAATTGAAACGCGTACAGTTGAAACGTATAGAGTTAAAACCTTTCCAGTAAAAATGTGGAAAGTTGGAACAATCACCGTTGAGATGTGTTGGCAAGTGTAGAGTTGGAATGTTCAGAATTGGAACTTGTAGAGTTTGGATGTGTAGAGTTGAGACGTTTGGAATGGGAACGTGTAGAGTTGGAACGCGTAGATTGGGTCGGGTTGGGTTTGGAACGTGTATAATTGACTCGTTAACAGTTGCAATGTGGATATGTGGAACTTCACAATTGAAACGTGTAAAGTTGGAAAATTTAACAGTTGAAACGTTTGACGTTCGTGCATGTAGAATTCGAACGTGCAGAGTCGCAATGTGTCGAGTTGGAACGTGCAGTGTTAAAAACCATCACAGAAAAAAGTGCAAGGTTGAAACCTCTACCGTAGAGATGTGTATTGGGTTGAAAAGTGTACAGTTGGAGTGTAGGATTGGAACGTATAGAATTGGGGCGTGTAGTGTTGGGGCATGTGTAGTTGAAACGTGTAGCGTTGGAACGTTTGGAGTAGGAAAGTGTAGATTTAGAGCGTGTAGAGTTGGAGCGGATAGAGTAGGGACAAGTACAATTGAAACGTTAGCAGTATCAATGGGGGCAATTGGAATTTCAAAGTTGAAAAACAATTGAACGTTAACAGTTGAAAGTTTGACGTTCGTAGATTAAGAATTGACACGTGCAGAGTTTCTGTCGAGTTGGTACGCGTAGAGTTGAATCCGTCACAGAAAAAAGTGCAAAGCTGAAACCTCTACCGTAGAGTTGTGTATTGGGTTGAAAAGTGTAGAGTTGGAGTGTGTAGAATCGGAACGTACAGAATTTGGGCGTGTAGTGTTGGGGCATGTGTAGTTGAAACGTGTAGCGTTGGAACGTTTAGGGACGGAGTAGGGAAGTGTAGATTTAGAGCGTGTACAGTTGGAATCTGTAGAGTTGGAGCGGTTAAATTTGGAACGTACAAAGTACGGACGAGTAGAATTGGAACGTTAGCAGAATCAATGTCAGCAATTGGAACTTCACAGTTGAAACGTGTAAAATTGAACGTTAACAGTTGAAAGTTTGACGTTCGTAGATTAAGAATTGACACGTGCAGAGTTTCTGTCGAGTTGGTACGCGTAGAGTTGAATCCGTCACAGAAAAAAGTGCAAAGCTGAAACCTTTACCGTAGAGTTGTCTATTGGGTTGAAAAGTGTAGAGTTGGAGTGTGTAGAATCGGAACGTACAGAATTTGGGCGTGTAGTGTTGGGGCATGTGTAGTTGAAACGTGTAGCGTTGGAACGTTTAGGGACGGAGTAGGGAAGTGTAGATTTAGAGCGTGTACAGTTGGAATCTGTAGAGTTGGAGCGGTTAAATTTGGAACGTACAAAGTACGGGCGAGTAGAATTGGAACGTTAGCATAATCAATGTCAGCAATTGGAACTTCACAGTTGAAACGTGTAAAATTGAACGTTAACAGTTGAAAGTTTGACGTTCGTAAATTAAGGATTCGCACTTGTAGAGTTTCAATGTGTCGAATTGGTACGTGCAGAGTTAAAACCGTCACAGAAAAAAGTGCAAAGTTACAAAGGGTTGACAAGTGTAGAGTTGAAACGTGCAGAGTTGGAACGCGTAGAGTTGGAATGCATGGAGTTGGAACGCGTAGAGTTGGAATGCATGGAGTTGGAACGCGTAGAGTTGGAATGCGTAGAGTTGAACCGCATAGATTTGGAACGCGTAGAGTTGGGACGCGTATACTGTTGAAGGGTTTAGAGTTGGGACGTGCAGGGTGGGAATGTGCAGTGTTGGGGTTCGTAGAGTCGGAACGTGTAGAGCTGGAACATTTACAGTTGAATCCTGTAAAGTTTGGGCTTGTATAGTTGGAACCGCGGAGTTCGAACGTGTAGAGTTGGAACGCTAATAATAGACTGGTGTGAAATTTAAACTTTACAGTTGAAAAGTGTAAAATTGGAACTTTGATAGTTGAAACGTTTGACACTCGTCGGTGTAAAATTGGAACGAGCGAGATGCTATGTGTCGAGTTGGAACGTGTAGAGGTAAAACAATCACAGAAAAAAAAAAAACATGCAAAGTTAGAACGTCCACCGTTCAGACGTGGATTTCGGATTATGTAGAGTTGAAACTTTCACGGTAAAAAACATGCAATGTTAGAACTTTCACAGTTGAAACGTGTATAGAATTGGTACGCACGGAGTTGGAACGTGCAGAGTTGAAGTATATACAGTTGAAACGCGTAGAATTGGAACGTGCAGAGTTGTAACGTTTAGAGCTGGAATGTGTAGAGTTGGAACGTTGTTGAAGCATGTAGAGTTGGAAGCGAAATATAGAAGCCAAAATTGACAATGGCATCTCCTCGTAGAGGGAGCTTCGTGAATTCATGAAAACCTAATTCATCTGTGAGAAAGTTTTGGCTCACACTTTTTTTCTTAATGATCCTCTCAAATTTCATGACATAACGGAGAGCTTTCACGAGACATTTAAGATCATAAAACAACCTCTATATTTGTTGAATTCCTAATCTTTGAATTACTCGACGAGACCCAATGAACGTTAATGCTCCGATTCAACACGTTTATCAACAATAAAAACTGCGTGATATACAAGTTCGATAAGGGGATGATTGTTAAAACGGAGATGTCTGCGGAGCAACACTTTGTGCATGAAATTCGAGAGAGCCCCAGAATTAACTTTGAATACCCCATATCGTTACGAAAATAGAATTCGCTTGGTCGGGTTGTAAGCTCGTTTTTCAATTGCGGTGAGGATTCGCCGAGGATTTTTTTTTTTTTTTAATCATTTTCAAAAGACAGAGAGCAAGATCACTTGAGCAAAGGGAGATTATTTAAATCTACACACGTTGACGTATGATGCGATAAGAAATTCTTATCACATTGGCTGATGGGACGCAATATTATTATCATTTACTGGAGATTGACGTCTTGCGATCATTGAATTTACACGCTTTTGTTAGAAAAAAAGCTCCCCGATCGCGTAGCTTGTGTTTGACCATTTGGATCATTCCATCACACGATTTCGATTTTCGAAAGTTCGAAAAAATTTAACTCTCAGACGAAAATTGTCCCAAAGAAACAAAAATGGCTTTTAGATATCTCGAATTTTCGAAGGAAGGAAAAAATTCTTAATCCAAAATAAAAAATTTTAAAAGCCATTTGTATTTTAAAACACGATTGCACTCGAAGGATTTATTTATATTTTTATTCCTCTTTGCCAAACTTAAATTTCCAAAAAGTGATGAAAAAAAAAAAAACTTTTTTCACCGCTGGAATTAAATTTTTTAAATATAACTGGCTTGCGAATGAAAATAAGATCACTTTTTTTTCAATTTTTATTACGCTCGAAATTACGTGAAAATTTATAACAATTTTTCTCACGAAAGCCGTGATATACATGTATATATTTTTAATTTTCGTTCAATTCATTTATTTATAATTAGGTCTTTGTGTATAATACGTAGTACGACGTTAAAAAAAATTTCATAATATGCCGCACGTATATATATATATATATATTCGCGGTCGATTTTTAATTGAGCTCGTCATTGTTGGTTCAAATTAATCAGCGAAATTTGTCAATCGCAATGTTTCTCCGATTTTTTTATTTTTCCAACGTATAGTTTGACCGAAACCTCACAATTCAATGACTCACTCAAGTTTTACATTTACATATATACAAAAACGCCTTATCTCGACGTTTTCTTTTTTTTTCTTCTGTCACTTTTTTTTTACTTCAGTCAATGTGTTTTTTTTTTTTTTTTTCCACGATATCAGTAAAAAGATGGCAATAAAGATAATGTCGTTTAGGCTTCCATAGCGACTGCCTCCTTTCTGGCGACACCTGTATCGATAAGATAACGAGAAAAATTTTGAGAAAAAAAACAATGAAAAATTTCCAAATTGCACTTCATAATTTTCTCGCATTATTAGAATGTTTTTTTTTTTTTTTTTTTTTTTTTTCAAGTTAATCTAGCTCTGTAAGAAAGTTTTAAAATCATTTTTTGGAAAGAATTGAAAAAAAAGATAATTAATATTGCAAGGATATATCATGAAAATTTATAGTTTTGAATTTTTTTTTAGCAATTCCCATTCGGGTTCATTATGAAATACGGGCATGCATGTTACGCGAGCGTCATGTTGAATTTTCTTTTTTTTTTTAGCAAAACATTCTGGATGCTTCGAGGGTACGAGACATTTTTTTTCGTAATTTTAAATAAAAAAATTAATTTAAATAAATAAGTTTTTGCGTGTCCGCATGCTGGGATATCGGAGCTTGAATTTGAATTATCTGACAGGGAAAAGGTATCTCAGGTCGATCTCTCCAATTTCGTTCTAGTTCATATGTGTCGTAGTGCATCAAAAACTAAGCGAGAATATATTTTTTATCGGCCATAAAACACTTCAAGGGGGTGAAACTACCCCCCCCCCCCCAAGATTGGGGTGTCAAGCATCAATTTCGTTGTTACTCCCATAAGATCATACTATTTTTTTAACTAAACCTACTGGAAAATTTTCTAATAACGAGAAAGGAAAAATGTAATTTTCTGAATTATAAAAAAAAAAAATTAAGGGGGTGAGTGACCCCTAAATATGATTAAATTTGTGCAAAAATGGTCAAATTCAAGTCGAAAAATCTGAAAAAATATTTATTGTGTATGAGCACAAACGAAAATTGACGTGTTTTTAAATTTTCCCAAAAAAAAAAAAAAATATTGGATGGGGTAACTACCCCCGAACGCTGTTTATCTTGCGTGTATGCAAAAAAAAATGGTCAAATTCAAGTTTAAAAATCTGGATATTTAGGAAAAAGCAGCATGTTATTGAACTGAGTCATGGAGTGTTAATTTGTCCTGCAATAGTAGCAGTAAGTACGCACCGGAATAAAAATATTGGATTGGCCAATAAGTTCGTGCGGTTTGTATGCGGGTAAATGAAAAGCAAGATCTTGCCGTAAAATCTCACGAACTTGTTGGCCAACCCAATATTATTTTGAAATAAATACCGACAGGGACGACAGGAAAAATTCAGCCTCCGGACGTATACGGTTTTAAGGTCTGCATACACTATGCCGCGGCGAGGCGAATTGCGTTGAATCACGTCGAGTCGCGGCGAATCTCGGCGATGCGCAGCGCGGTGAAGTGAATTTATGGAAATCGTTACGAAGCGCTCGGAAGTTTTTGGATTGTACGGACACTACAGCGATATATAAATTTTTTTAATCGCACGTGTCGATACGAAAAAAGGAAATAAAAAATCGTCAAATAGAATTAACCAAAATTGCATCGGTTCACCGCGCTGCGCATCGCCACGCTTCGCATCGCTGCGGCTCGACGCGATTCACCGCGCTTCGCCGCGGCATAGTGTACGCAGACCTTTAGAATTTGTGAAAAACTTCGCGCGGCACTTTTTGGACAGCGCTATCCTAATGTATCACTAACATAAATCTATCTACAATTACGAAATAACATTATCAAACTGCAATCTTTGGTCCACAAACAATTATTCTCTCCGGGATACATTAATCTTTTAAAATACGCTCGGCATAAATCCGGATGCATCGATGAAAAACCAGAAGAATTCGAAAATCCAGCTGAGCTCGTAGTTTCGGATATTCTTATTTTGCAAGACGCATTGCGAAATCCAAGACTGCACAAACGTTGCTGTTACTCGATGTTCATGGTGTAAAAAATCCTTGCGCTTTAAACACTTTTTTTTCACGACTATCATTATTATTAAAGATTCGAAAATTAATAAAATTTCGTTTATAACTTCCGTTACGGCAAATTATACAAATAAAACATATTAAAATTTTGTCCAACAATTACTCTGTCATTGTTCCCGGTGATAAATTTTTTTACAGTGAGAAAATAATAAAACGTTTAGAGTTAAAAGCATTCAGGGGTAGTTGCCTCGTTCGATTTTTTTTTTTTTTTTTTTTCAAGAGCATAAAAAAGAACCCGTCAACTTTCCTTGGTGTTGATATTTGCATATGCAGATCCAGATTTTTAACCAGATTTATAAACTTGAATTTGACCATTTTTGCATGCACGCAAGATAAAAAGCTTTCGGGGGTAGTAACCCAGTCCAAAATTTTTTTTTTCGGAAAAATCCAAAAATACGTCAAGTTTTTTTTTTAAATGTTTGTACGCAATACAGATTTTTTCCATATTTTTAAGCTTGAATTTGACCATTTTTTGCGTACACGCAAGATAAAAAGCGTTCGGGGGTAGTTACCCAATCCATAATATTTTTTTTTCGGGAAAATCCAAAAACACGTCAATTTTAGTTGGTGTTTATAGATAATGTATATTTTTTTTTAGATAGATAGTCTAAAAGACTTGCATTTGATCATTTTTATATAAATTTAAACAATATTTGAGGGTGGCTCACCCGCTTAATTTTTTCTTTTCCAATTGAGAATATTTTTCCAGTCGGTTTGGTTAAAAAATATTATGTTTCATGAGTGAAACAACGAAATTGATGCTTGGCACCATCTTCGGAGGGTTGTTGCACCCTCTCAAAGTGTTTTATGGCCGATAAGAAAATATACGTGTCGCTTGGTTTTAGATGCCCTACAACTTGTATGAACTAGACCCAAATTGGAGAGTTCGACCTGGGATACCTTTCTTGTGAGAATGCGCTTTTTGCGCCCATGCATTTGGGGCCAAAATATTATATTCCGTGATTGAATAATAATGAAATTGAATGATAATCCAGATTTTCAAAAAATTTCTTCGAGTTTTTGACAATGCTGATTCAATGGAATCACAAAATTTTCCTCTGAAATAGGGAAAAGCTTTGGCAAGAGGACATATCCAAAATTTGAAAATTTTCGCATATTCATTCGACGGTCGCGAGCTAAAAAATCTTTTTTTTTTTTTCTTTCTTACGACGCTGAAATTGGAGAAAAAAAATAAGAAATACCTCTGGCCTTTTCCTTCACTTTTTCCACGGCGTCTCGAGGCACCTCCGGCAACGACGGACTCTCCGTCGCTTCGTTCTCCCCTTCGGCGGCTTCTTGCCCCATCAGAGCGTTCAATTCGGCCTCCGCCTCGGTCTCATCCTCGTCGCTTAGCGCGCCAATCAACAAATCGTCCAATTCCCTTTGCTTGTCTATGCCCTCTCTCGTGTCATCCATTACCCTCTCTATCTCATCGATCGACAATACATCGTGAAGCTTCTTGAGCGCGGTATTGCCGATCCTGAGACCGTCGATCACCCTAGTTTCTACCTGAACGAATTCAATGTCGTTTACCATTCTCTCGAGATTCTCGAGCTGACCGTCCGTCTTGGAGAGCACTTGCTCCTGAAATTTTTTCTTACGCAGAAGTAGGAGGGCGCGGCTGATGAAAGAAATATATCCATGTACGAATGCTCGTAGAGATTCGTCGAATTGTGCAACAAATTTTGGAACTTTGCGCCAATAATAATTAACGCTCGCGAAGTAAATAATAATAATAATAATAATAATAATAATAATAATAATAATAATAATAATAATAATAATAATAATAATAATAATAATAATAATAATAATAATAATAATAATAATAATAATAATAATAACAGTAAAACCACGTTTTTTATTATCTTTTTTATTATCATATTATTATTATTATGCAATTCGATCCCTGGATTACAAGGAACAAAAAATCTGGAAATCGGGGGTTTTTTTTTTCGTATCGCGTCGATAATTATTTCCTGCGATTATTGTCATGAAAATTAAATTTATCGAGCCTCGAGGGAATACGAATTTTTTAAATTTCAAATTTACGGATTTTTGTCGCCGCGATTCGGCGGTAGATGATATACCGTCGATCACAAAATTACATCGGAGGATGCAGAAAAATTTGAGATTTTTTAATTCAATTTTTTTTTTTTTCAATATTCATGCAAACGAATTCGCAAGAAAAACGAGTTTCCCAATACATTTTTTTCGAATCGAGAAAAAAAAAAAAAAAATTATTGCAGTCGAGCTTGCACACCGCGATCTTGGTTTACTTGCGCAGAGAATATTGTAAAAAATAAAATTTTCCCGTTACATGATATTTTCATAATTTCTTTTTTTCTTTTCATTTTTCTATTTTATATTAGTTGAAAAAAATAAATATAAAAAATGAACTTACTCTTTTCTGCCATTTTGCAAAAGTTTCTTCGCAATTTCGCGATCTTTCTCGATGCTCTGCTCAATTCTACGCTGATACTGTTTTATCTTGTCCCTCGTTTGTTTCAATTGCTGCCAAGACCGAGGAAACGTCATGAAAAAAACCAAGAATATAATAAAATTTCCTCAATCCTTCGAAAGTATTCGACGAGGCTCAAGGAGGTTATGTCAATTTTAAATAAAAACAAACGAAATTACCAATACTGCCTTATCCTGTTCGGTGACACGACTCTGTGGTTTTTTCTTCGCAAAGAATATACCCATTTTTTGTTTTTTTTTTTTTTCAACTTATTGCAATTATTATGATATTATTTACAATATTTATGAATTTTCGTTACCGCGGTAACAATGACGAGTACGTAAAAACATCTGACAGTGACAGTTTGAGGTTTGAGGTTATATAGGTAATGCGCGCGCACACTGTCGTTCAGTTTTATGGACACCTCCGTGAACGAAGCTGTACAAGTTTGATGTCATTTTCAAAAAAGTATTCATTACTATTCATTGTTTATCAATATTTATTAAATTGCAACGTTCATCTATCGAGATATTTTTGATCATATTATAAACTAATTCCGGAATAAGGTAACTCGAGAAGTGCTCGAGAAACAATTTCCACGCTCAATAGAATTTTACTCGTTGGATATCTTTCTGAACTTGCCTGGAAAAGTTTTACTTTTTCTTTAGCTTCAAAATTTCTGCGTTGGTCCTTGAAGATTGTTCGTTCGATTAAAAGATTCGTTGATTAACGGTCAATTATAACGTAAATATAATTACTTCGTGAACCCAGCTGATTAATTTTGATTCATTAACGTAATTTCGTTGTCCAGAGATTCTACGATGTTGCGGAATCATTTTTCGATTTTACGATTTTCCCTCGGAAGTTTTCTTTTTTAACAATCTGGTTTTTGTTCTTCGATTGTTCCTTAGACAATACAGGATGGACCGAGCAGAGACTAGTAGAGAGATTGCTCATGCAGGTGCTCGAGGGGGTTTCGACTGGCCGAGGTAGTGGGGGTAGTTCGCGTGGACATTCACTCGGGCGGTGTGGCAGATTCTGAGTCAGCTGTGTGCACATTGGCCTCCCGGGTAATGCAGGTTGACTGAGCGTGGCGTGCACATGGTATCGAGCGAAAACGCAGATATACAGGGTGGCCCAAAATTAGATGCGGAAAATGATAGGGCTAATAAAGGGCGTCGAGCTGAGTAAATTGATCCCAATAACATGTGGTCTGCGAAGTCGCGTTCGCGAGATACGGCCGATTAAAAAATCCCGCTAACCGCCGGCATGTAGGCAACCGAGTACACAGGAATCATCGGTTCTGAGTCACAATCGGAACAAACGGCAAAACTGAATGATCAACAATCAAACTGAATGATAACGATCGACTGTCGACACAGTCTAGCATGGATGGATGATAACAGGCCATTTCCATCGCTGTTGTTCCATCCATCCTTGTCGTTGTGTTTGGCGAAAATTCAATGCCAAGAGTGTTTTCGTTTGAAATTCGTAAATTTGAAAGTGTTATGTTCCGCATCAGCGTACGCGCGCG
Source organism: Rhorus exstirpatorius (assembly GCA_963564615.1). Classification (NCBI taxonomy): domain Eukaryota; kingdom Metazoa; phylum Arthropoda; class Insecta; order Hymenoptera; family Ichneumonidae; genus Rhorus; species Rhorus exstirpatorius. The sequence continues at coordinate 12,896,428 of OY751315.1, forward strand.
CTTGTCAACAAGACTCAGAACCGATGATTCCTGTGTACTCGGTTGCCTACATGCCAGCGGTTAGCGGGATTTTTTAATCGGCCGTATCTCGCGAACGCGACTTCGCAGACCACATGTTATTGGGATCAATTTACTCAGCTCGACGCCCTTTATTAGCCCTATCATTTTCCGCATCTAATTTTGGGCCACCCTGTATATGTTACACGGACCACGGATTGAGAACCGCTAGCACAGTCTGCTACCCTGTCGGTCTTGGGATCGAAACCACTACGCGCATTTTTTTTCGGAATTAATATGTTTCTAATATTTTTTTTTTTTGTATTTAGTAATAACGATGTTTTCATTTTAGTAAATAAATGGTATATACTGTTATTATGATGAATCTTTGCTACAGAAAATATTTTTATTTTATTAACTCTGCATCCTTCAAATACCAATAATAATTCGGTCCTCGAAGTATAAAGTCTATATATTTATTTATTTATTTACATTTATGCAGCCACCACGCGCAATTTTTTTCTTAATTAATATGTTTTTTAATATTTTTTTTTTGTATTTTGTAGTAACAATATTTCAATTTTAGTAAATAAACGGCACCTACTGTTATTATGATGAATCTTTGCTACAGGAAATATTTTTATTTAATTACTCTGTATTGTTTAGATATTCATGTCAAATATTTCATAAGGAAGTTGTGCACATTGGAATGCCGAAGAATAAGCCTATTTTCATAATCCATGCATATGTATAAATCGATCTTGTATACTAAAACCTTGATTATTTGGTCAATTAAAAAAAAAAATTCATACAAGTCTAAAACAATTGAGTGTAAACAACCAGCCAAAGGTCTGAAACATCCAGCTGTTCCTACACATTTACAAAGAAATCAAAATTTTGGATCTTTTTTGGAAAATTTTTGAAAAATTTAGAGCTTGCTGAGGAATCATAGAATGTGCCATATATATTAGGGTGGTCCTTATTCAGGGCTCGCACGAATTTTTAATCAAACGCCCCCCAAATCGGCTCTAAATAATTTAAAAAAAAACCCTAATTTTTTCAGATTTTCATCTAGACTCTAACCCCTCCCGCCCGAGGGTGAATTTCCCCATTTGAAATACACAATGTTTCGGCCATATTCTCAGGATATATTTTATTATAAGAGTAATAATATTTTTAAAAATCTGCAACTGCGAGATTTTAGTGTTCATTGGTGCTACTATATATGAAAAAAAAACACATTATCATACCGATCAATTTAAACAAATTGCACACCCTTTAACTTTGAAACATGGTGGTTACCCACATTACCACCTCGATTTTCTTGAATTTTTCTAATTTATTTACTTTTTAACGTATTCAGATCCGGTTTTTTTGCACTTTTTAGTTACTTTAGTGATGAAAGAAAATAAATATACAGTCTGATTGGCATCATTGTTTATAATATAAGATTTATAAATACACAAGCTAAAAAAATTACGTTTTTTTTTCGGAAAAATTCACTCTTGAAGAATCTATCCAAGATAATCACTTGAAATTTAGTGAGAGTGAGTTTTTGGGGTCACTGATTACGAATCCGCTATCAGATCTGCATAATTCAAGATGGCGGATTCAAGATGGGGACACCGAAATTTAAATATATTCAATTTAAAAAATCTGACATTGGATTCGTAATCAGTGACCTCAAAAACCCACTCTCACTAAATTTCAAGTTATTACCTTGGATAGATTCTTCAAGAGTGAATTTTTCCGAAAAAAAACGTAGTTTTTTTAGCTTGTTTATTTATAAAAAAAATGAATATCTAAACATATTCTAAACAATGAATATCTAAACAATACAGAGTAATTAAATAAAAATATTTCCTGTAGCAAAGATTCATCATAATAACAGTAGGTGCCGTTTATTTACTAAAATTGAAGTATTGTTACTACAAAATACAAAAAAAAATATTAAAAAACATATTAATTAAGAAAAAAATTGCGCGTGGTGGTTGCATAAATGTAAATAAATAAATACATATATAGAATTTATACTTCGAGGACCCAATTATTATTGGTATTTGAAGAATACAGAGTTAATAAAATAAAAATATTTTCTGTAGCAAACCCTCACGGAAAAAACACTCGATTTTTGAGGGTATATCCTCAAAATTAAGCGTTTACACTAAATTTTGGGTGTAAATATTGATTTTTGGGTGTATACACTCTATTTTTGAGTGAATATCCTTAAAATCGAGCGTTTATTACACTAAATTTTTGGTGTAAATATTGATTTTTGAGTGTACGCTCGGGAGGATCTCGCATCTCCCAGATCATTGCATGCGGATTTTTATGTATAAAAAAGGCAAGAGTTTTTAAAATAATTTTATCAAATCACAGTGTATATTATATACTTTAAAACTGTGTGAAACAAAAAAAAATAAAAAACTATGTTAAACAAGAAACTATAAAACTATGTTAAATAAAAAAATATATTAATTGCGTGCAATAAATACTTCATTTCTGAAATTCAGGAGATTTAAGTTTGTTTTACGTTGACAGTTGATTCTCAACTTAACTCTCAAGATGAGAGTTAACCCTATAAACTTGGGAGTTAACTCTCAACTTGAGGCTTAACCCTCGAGTTGAGGATTGACCCCCAAGTTGACGACTAACCCTGTATTCCAGTGTTTACGCTCAATTTCAGTGTTAACTCTCAAGGTTGGAGTACGAAATGATCATCAAATTGAGTGTCCACTTGGGGGTATCGTTTTGAGTGTTTATTTGCGTGCTTTTTTTTGAGAGTTTTTTCCGTAAGGGAAAATTCGTCATAATAACAGTATATACCATTTATTTACTAAAATGAAAACATCGTTATTACTAAATACAAAAAAAAATAAATATTAGAAACATATTAATTCCGAAAAAAATGCGCGTAGTGGTTTCTATCCCAAGACCGACAGGGTAGCAGACTGCTAGCGGTTCTCAATCCGTGGTCCGTGTAACATATATATCTGCGTTTTCGCTCGATACCATGTGCACGCCACGCTCAGTCAACCTGCATTACCCTGGAGGCCAATGTGCACACAGCTGACTCAGAATCTGCCACACCGCCCGAGTCAATGTCCACGCGAACTACCCCCACCACGACGGACCCCCCCTGACGAGCTATACACCCGCAGGGCGAGCATGAGCAATCTCTCTACTAGTCTCTGGAGGCGGATTCTGGGCACGATCGAATTCGAATTCGACTCACCGCGAACGAAAATGTGCCATCGCAACGCCAATCTTTGTGTGCGGTTGATTTATGGCCTAGGGGAAAAAGTGTTTCCGGAAACGGAACCCGCGAAATCGAGCATACATAAAGTACAAATACGTTTAAAAAAACCCCGAACATGTACGCATGAACTACGAAGGTGATGAGAGAGGAAAATTGTAGAAGTCGAAGGATCGAATTCGATCGTGCCCAGAATCAGCCTCCTGGACCGAGCATTGAATGGGTGGAAGCGTTTCTGTTAGAGCCAGCCAATCATATGTGTGTCTAATTGTGTCGACGTGTGTTGGCTTGATGGAAAGCACCCCCATCGGCTGCGTGGTGGCAGCACCATAGATTGCGCCTTTTAGCGGAACTTTTGATTTGTTTTTATCGAAATAAACATTTGTATTGGAAAAGAAGCTCTAATTAACAAAAAATATTACAGAAGCAATTCAAAATAAGACACATATTTAATATTTTTATTCATTTGCGTGGTTCACGTGTGATTGGGTAAAATACAAATAAACGATATTACATGTAACACGTTAGGTTAGGTGAGGTTTAAGTGAAAGGACTCAGCGCGTTCAAACGCAAAGGGTACCTAAATTAAACACTAGTGGATAATTAAATTGAATTACATAACCCATAATGCGTAATTGTTGTGTTCTGCTGTGTAAAGGAGAGGGAATTTTTTTGTTTCCAAAAGAAGAAAAACGTTGACGTCGCGATAATCGGTATCACTCGGACACCAGAATTCTGGATCAGGATAATTACTGATGCATGAAGCATCTGATAATTGAAAACTGTCATCGTCATCGTAGAAGAACAGTCGAACAGAAAAATATATTTCATTATTCTGCTAGAAATTTTTGTGATGCTATTCGTGAGGTTGTACTTTTATTTATGTACCAAAAATTATATTTTTAATGTTACGTACCTTTTTATCAAATGATTCTTTTTTCCTTTTATTACATCTCCTCGTTTTTTAAATTGTGCTTGTAATTGTAGCACTATCCACGATAAATATTTATCATTTTGGTCCGTTTTATTCTAATCGCACTTTATGTCATCTAAAAATTCCGCGAAAAGGCGCAATCGATGATGCTGCTATCTGAGCTGAGCTTCTCATATGCGATTCCCCATTATCGTTGACGTTGTCTGCTGGGCCGACTGTCTCAGGCTTTTTTACTCTTATTCACGATTACTAAATAACTTGGCAGTAGCCAAATTTTTAAAACGTGAACTTTTTCGTGTCAAGAAGATTGAGAAATATGTTTTGGCCTAATATAAAATTAGCGAGACTGATTCGTTAATTAATTATTAGCTGAACGAGTTTGTAAGACACCGTGCTATGAGCTATCTTTGCGCCCTGAAACTTTTTTCATTTGCCACTCCTGGCGCTAGCTGGTATTAGCTGTCATGCACGTAGCGAATACGATTCAAAAGAATAAAAGAGGTTAGGAAAAAAGAGTAAAAGAAGGTCGAATAATTAGTTGACGAATATACAACAAGCCTTGTTGAATTGAACAATGTCCATTATATTATATATTTTATTCCCACATACACACGGCACGTTGTGAACCTTTTCTTAAATATTAATAATAATATTATCGCAATGATAATAATAATAATAATAGTAATAATAATAATAATAATAATAATAATAAATCATGATAATTAATGATCGTCATCGAAATAATCAACGAATGAATTGATCGACAAAAAATATATTAAACGTGTTAATTATTAATTCATTATATATATATATATATATATATATATATATATATATATGTATATGTATATATATAATGTATGTATAGATTTATATGTATAATAAATCAGTAATAATAATTGTATTATCATATATTTATATGTACAGAGGGGTACAATATTGTTATTCTTTTATTAGTGTTTATATTTATAATAGCAATATTCATTATTATTATTATTTTTTTTTTTCGTTAATTCTGTATACATACACAATTAATTAGATTAACGGTTTTTTTTTGGATAAGAGCAGGTGGATTAGCCTCGCGAATACGACGCGGTGGTAATATTATAATTATTATTCGCGAGGGAAATATACATGCATGTATATATATTTCTTTCGGGACTTTTGGGGTTTTCAACCTGTCGGCACGCTTTTCTCTCTTATCGATAATCCTCTCGATTGCCAAGGGCGGATTTTCACATGCCACGAAATTTGAGATCAAATTCCAAAATTGTTTTTCCTTTATTTAAAAAAAAAAAAAAACGATCAGTTCTTGGGGGTCGATGGAATTTTTTCGGTTTTCTCAATTTTTTTTTGTTTTTCTTTAATTTTACAAAACACCCAGTATCTGAAAATTTTGAGTTGAGAGCGACAGCAATTCCGAGCAATCACTAATTTTTTAATTAATTAATCAGTTAATCAATTAACTATTTCGTCTTTCTCTGTTCTTACTCTTTGTTTTGCATCTTCTTGCAGACAGGCTCGGGGAACACTATTATTTTATTATTAATCATTAATTCTTATTATTATTATTATTATTATTAATGTTATTGATAACATTGCTGAGAATTCACTTATTTTTCATTCCCTCTTTTCTTTGCCTCTCTCTTCCTCTCTTGCCTCATTCTTCTGATTAAAAAAATTTTTTTTTAACTTTAATCTTTTTTATAATTTATAAGCGCCGAGTAAGCCGGATCCCAATATTACATATAATAATGCTCTATTATTTAATCGACAATTGATTCACAATCACAATCGATTGACGGGGTTATCTCGATCTTTAATCATCATTCGTCATTTCTCGTCGATTATACGATAATTTTATATTTCAATTTTCCTATAAATCGTGGTTACGTAATCCTCCCCCCCCCCCCCATTCCATCCCCCCGTCCCTCACGCCGCAACAATTTTTTCATTTCATCATTCGAGTCTCTCGAGAAAAACTCGTCTTGACTTTTTTTTCAGTTTTTCGTGTTTTTTTCAATATTTTTTTTTTTTTTTTCGTTTTCTCATAAAGATCCTGTACAATTTTTTTTTTCTTCAAATATCGTTAATTATTTTATAAATCGTCATCGTGATACATATATACATGTATGTATGTATATATAGATGTATATATATATTCTTATATATTCTTAATCATTTATTTCATTATTATCGGTAGTGTAAAATTGAAACTTTACGTACTTTTGCAGATATACTCTTCTCGCTTATCTCTTCTTTTTTTTACTCGCTCGTAATTTTTTTTGCTCTTTCTCCCACCTATTTTTTTTCTCGTTAATTCTCAAGTACGTAATCGAATATTTTAATATGCTCACTATATGTATTTTTTTTTGTTTTTTTTTCTGTTGTATATCGTTATCGATTAGTAAGAATATGTAAAATTGGTATTTCCATGTTTTTATCGTCTTGTCTTTTTTTTTGGTTTCATTCGTTTTTTTTCGAACTTTTTTGCTTCTTTAATGCTTTTGTTCGTTTGTTTTTGTTTATAATAGATAAATCTTGTAAGCATATTATCCACATAAACGCGTTCAATATACATGGAATTTAAGATTGGCTTATTTATTGCTTGTCATATTGCAGGTTTTTTTTCTTCCATTGCTGCGTTTATTTTTATTTTTATTTTTATTTTTTTCTGAACTCGAACAATTTTTTTTTTCTTCATTACCTTTTTACCCCATTTTAGTATGTTTCTCGAAAAAAATCTTTTCGTACGAGCTCGATTCGAAAAAAAAGGAGAAAAAAATTATATATATGTATACATTGGAACCTCGTCACTCGGTCAATTAATACGCGATCGATTAAAATCAACGACGATCAATTAATTTCTCGCTCCGACCACGCGAATGAAAAAAACTTTAAAAAAAATTTTTTTTTTTCGTTTTTCATTTTTATAGTTGAAAGTTTTTTTTCGCAATTTTACATCTCATAGATCACACTGATATGTAAACGTTCGAGTGAACGGGGAGCGTTTATTTTTGTCCCTTAAAAAAAATATTACATTTTTCTTGAATTTAAGTTTTTCATTGAAATTTGATTTTTTTTTTTATCAAAATTAAAATTTTTCGTTGAAATTAAACTCTTTATCAGAATAAAATTTTTTTTTATTGAAATTTCATTTTTATAATTAAAATTTAATTTTCGTTTTTTCAAGTAATGGCGAGTGACGAAATTTGTCAAAAACGAGAATCAATGTAACTTGGGGTGAAAAAAAAAACAATTAAAAAAACCACAAATTGACAATTTTTATTTTCTCAAATTATTTTTTTCGTAATGTCGGGGGAGAGAGGGGAGAGGGGTGGATGGTTTTTTTCCAAGTACGATTTCGCCTCATTATTGCGAATTTGTGTGCCAATAAACCCAATTTTTTTTAGCTCTCTTAATGATAATTTTCTGAAAAATTATTCTCTTTTTTTTGTTTTTCTCTCAATGCGATTTTGCGAGACTAAAAAACTATTGCACCAGTTTTTCCTTTCTCCTTTTGCATTTTTTATAACTTGTTTTTTTTTTCAATTTATTTTTAAATAAATGACGATTCGCGAAGTGACGAAACCTTATTTACAATTATTACGTTGTATTGCTTTGGTTTTACGCGATAATACGAAGAAAGATATAATAATAATTATTATAATAATAACAATAAAACGAGAATATACGTGTGGTGAGAACAAATTATGAGATGGAATATTGAAAAAAGAAAAAAAAATTGCGTTTTTTATCGTCTGCAACTTTTTTATTTATTATTTATTAATAATTATAATAATAACAATAATATTAATCATTATTATTATGATTATTTTCTCCCACGGTTACGAAAAAAGTTATTTTTAGTTAATTTGTGTTTATTTATGTTGTTGGTTTTTGTTTCATATTGATTTACATAATAATATTGTTAATAATAATAATAATAATAATAATAATAATAATAATAATAATAATAATAATAATAATAATAATAATAAGGACGTTTAGCTTATTTATTCATATTTGAAGCTTGAAGCGCCTGGTGGTCTTCTAGAACGATGACGAGAACCAGAAAAACGCACAATTTTTCTATACTGTGGCATTATTATTATTATTCCTTTTTTCCTGTCATTATTTTCGTAGGTATAAGTTATGACTTTATATTAGCTCTTTCGTCTCGTGATGAACTTTTTTTCTTCTTTTTTTTTACGAGATGATTCGAGACTGTGTGTGTGTGTGTGTGTGTGTGTGTGTGTGTGTGCGTGCGTGTGCGTGCGTGTGTGCGTGTGTGTGTGTGTGTGTGTGTGTGTGTGTGTGTGTGTGTGTGTGTGTGTGTGCGTGTGTGTGTTTATTAAATTCTTTTTTTAAATAACAATGCTGATTATTATAATAATTATATAGACCGATGGTGAATTCGTGAGAATTCGTGAATCGGTGCAAGAATAATATTGTACTTTTCAATTATCGAATAAAGCTGCATTCGCGAGACCGTATTGGTATTGGTACGAGAATATTTTTTCTATACTCTGTTCCCTTGTCGTTTTTTTTTTTTTAATTTGCTTGTACGAGCGAGAGTCAGGTCTTCAATTAATTTCTAATCCCCCCCCCCCCCTTTATTGATTCGTGTTGTTTTTTTTGCGTGCTCGATAGGATTTATTTTTCTCTGAAATTGAGAAACAAGATAGACGAGAATTATATTTAATTAATCAAATAATAATTTGAGACCTCGCGCCCTTCAATCTCAATTATTTTCGTCCGCATTAGCCAATCCGGATTTTTATCCCTCGTTTTCTCTGGTCATTTTTGTTTTGTTTTTTATTTCACAACTGACGTCCCTCGTTATTGTTCGTGTATATGGCGTGTATTAGGACGATTCAAAAAAACACTTTCTTCGAAAATCATATTGCTCTTCTATCTGCGTTCATAAACACCAAAAAAGAAAATTTCTGGCAAAACCTGGGGACTGTGCGATCATATTTAGTACTGCCGTACATATAGGCAAATTTGCGTAAAGTGACCCTTTTCGGTCATTTTTTTATCAACACAGCCAAACGCTCATCGAGTTACTTATTGTATTTGATATAAAAATACAATCTGCAAAACCCGAAAATTCTGCGACAATTTTTAGAACTGCCGCATGCAGGTTATATTTTGAAAAAACGTGAAGTTCACTCTATCAAAGTGAATTTTGCATTTTTTCAAAATATAACCTGGATGAAAAATGACCGAAAAGGGTCACTTTACGCAAATTTGCCTATATGTGCGGCAGTACTAAATATGATCGCACAGCCCCCAGATTTTGCCAAAAATTTTCTCTCTTGGTGTTTATGAACGTAGATAGAAGAGAAATATGATTTTCGAAAAAAGTGTTTTTTTGAACCGCCCTAGTGTGTATATATAGCCTCGAGTAACGATCGAGCTCGGTATCTTTTTTTTCGAATATTTTTATCAATTTTGTTTCAATCAAATCTTTCTGATTAAAAAAGAAATTAAAAGAGAAGAGCCATATTTTTGTGGCTTTTCCATCGACTAATTCAGTACGGATATTGTTGTTTTTTTTTTTTTCAAAAAACATTATATACAAATACAACAAAACACATTTTGTCCCTCGACAAAATGTTGAATTTTTTTTCAATCTTTTTTTCTTTTCAATTATCGAGCTGTCTCTTTTCCAATCATAACATAATTTCGCACTATGCACCTCATGATTCGCTTGTCCAATTACTGTCAATCACGATGTATATATATATATAATATATGAATAGTTTTTTTTTTGTTTGTATGAATTATTCGTGTGTTATTTTTGAAATTCATTTATAATATAATATGAATGTATATAAACGCGTGGCCTCGTACTGGTTTGTTTACGCTCGATTTTTGCCTTTTTTTTCTCGAACCTCTATTCCGGTAGTAGAACATTTCTACAGATTTCAATCGTACACAGAGCTAACTGCACACATAAAACCGCTCCTGTGACACACCACAATACGGAGAAACTTTGTCATGATACAACTGAACACATTCCAACTGAACAAGTTTCAACGTCACGTTCAAATTGAGAACATTCCAACTGAACATGTTCCAACTGTTTATTTACAACTGGCCATGTTCTAACTTAACACGTTCCAACTGGCCATGCTCTAACTGGCTATACTCCAACTTAAGATGTTTCAACAGAGCACGTTCCAAATGAAAATTTTCCAACTGAACACATTACAACTGACCATGTTCTAAATGAACACGTTCCAACTGAACACCTCCAACAATCCGCGTTCTACCTGAGGATGTTCTAACTGAAGACGTTCCAAGTGTAAACAATCGAACTGTAAACTCTTCAACTTAACGCATTGCAATCGTACACGTTCTAACTGTATACGTTCCAATTAAACACGATCCAACTGAATACGTTTGAACTGAATACAGTAGAACTGAACTAATGCCGAACGTGTACAGTTGGAACGTGTACTGCTGGTATGTGAACAGCTGGAACGTGTAGAGTTAGAACGTAAAATGTTGGAATGTGTAGAGTTGGAAAGTGTGGAGTTGGAAGGTGGAAGTGTGGAGTTGGGAAATTTGGAGTTGCAGCATGTGGAGTGGGAGCGTGTAGAGTTGTACGGTGTAGAATTGGAACGTGTAGAGTTGGAATTTGTTCAGTTAAAACATGTACAGTTGGAATGCAACATTAAGCTCACCAGATTGATATTTTGTGTACAGTTGGCACGTGTAGAATTAAAACGTGTGAAAACGCATGAGTGAGTTTCCTTGTGTTGGGTTGTGCCTCGGGAGAGTTTTTATGTGGACAAATGTCAATTTATGGTATTTTCTGGTCACAGTTGACGACGGATAGATTTTTTCTGTGATCGCGCATGTTCAATTGGGTACTATGTGTACGATCGAAACGGACCACTGCAACTGACTCATTTTCTTTCTTCTTTCCTCAATTATTTTCATTAATTATTTTTTTTTTAATCAATAATTGATCGTAATAGCAGTTATCCATGTACATTGTACATACATAATTTTTTGGCTCGTTTTGTTCTCTCGCGATTGCTTGTGCGAAGAAAAATCCTCAGTGTATAATTAGCTCGATTTATCAATATTCATTATTATTTTTTTGTTCGATTTGATTATTTTTTCTTTTAAATAAATATTCGGACGAATCGTCCATAAAGGTCGAGCTCATCTCGCCTTTCCAATCCTCGTTCGTACTCGTCAATTACCATCCCTCGAAATAAACAAATAATAAAATAAAAAATTGCCGAAGTGTCAACCTTTTTCGCTTTTTTTTCTCTTTCCATCAAATATTATCTAAGACTCAAAATCTCATTTTATTTTGTTCCAATTTTTTTGTTTGTTGTTAGTTTTCAATAATTCTTTAAGTTCATTGAGCTGGTGTTATATCCTTGTAGTGTTTGCTATCATTTTTTTTACGTTTTCTCTTCTTTTTTTTCATTATTTAAATTACTTAGGTTTCGAATGCCACGTTTGTGCTTCAGCACACACTTTTTTGTCATCCCTCTTCTTCTCTGTGTGTATCCCGCGACCTCTCGAATTTTTTAAAATTTTAATTAATTTATGTATTATACAGGATTATTATCCTTTATCATAATTTTTTCTTCGGGCTACAGTGTCCTAAGATATTTGCTTGTGTCATTTTCTCAATTCTCATTATTATTATTATAATTATTATTTATTATTAATTATTAGTTTTATAATACTAATTATTATTTTCAAATAACGAAAAAAAATTTATCCTCAAATGTTCGACGTACGCGAAGCGTGGTGAGCGCGTTTTTTGATCCTGTCACCTTTGTTTTTCAACAATTCGCTTGTCTCCGTGTTTTTTTTCCGTTGAGAAAAAAAATCTGTCATCAATTTTTTTTATATTTCCTCATCCACTCACACCTATTTATCGTTATTCCCTCGGGACGTAACGAAACGACTACCATTTTGTTACGATGTTTTTATTTTTTCACTTTTTCGTTTTTTTTTTCGTTAATCGACTAACTTTTTTTCATTTTTTTTCTTCTTCTATCCCAAAAGTATTGCTGCGTTCACAAGAATTGACACCGTTCGCGCTCAGGCACGTGCTCCAAAGAGATTATTACTCACGAAAGTCTTTTTTTTTTATTTTTCAAATGGAATGATAATTAAGAAAAAAAAAACAAAATGGCTGACGCTCGACGTCCCATCACGATTTCTTTCTCTTTCTCTCTCTTTTTCTTTTCGAAGTTTTTAAAACTTGTTTGTTGTTTTTTTTTTACCCTGTTGTCGAATACAATATAACCGTATTATAATCATCGTACATATATTCATTTTCATTGTAATAATAACAATAATAATAATAATAATAATAATAATAATAATAATAATAATAATAATAATAATAATAATAATAATAATAATAATAATAATAATAATAATAATAATATAATTATTTGTAATCTGCAAATTTAATAAACATCAAATTGGTGTGTCTGTGTGTGTGTATGTGTGTGTGTGTGTGTGTGTGTGTGTGTGTGTGTGTGCGCGCGAGCGTGTGCGTGTGTGTCGGTGTGTGCGCGCGCGCGCGTGTGTGTGTGTGTGTGTGTGTGTGTGTAACAAATAGTCAATGAGAGTTGTCAACGAAAAAACATATATATATATATATATATATATATCTCAGGGTGTTTCACATTTAAATAATTCAAAATTTTTTTCGGGCAGATGCAAAAAATGCTTGCTCCTGATCTAAAAAGAAGCCTGCAAAAGAGTGAGCACTGTAGCACTAGTTTTAGGGTCTCCGAAAACGATTTTTCTAAAAAAATAAATGAAAAATCGATATTAGCACCCCTTTAATATTTACTGTTTCTTTTATGTTTTGCAAACAATGAATTATGACCAAAAAAGAACATCTAAAGTGCATCATAGAGAAATGCTGACATGGAATTTCCAAAACCAGTGTCGTAAGGTGTTAGGCACACGGTTGATCCAATTCAACCTTTCGAAGTCTCACCCTGTTCGGGCAGCACTTCCACATCTTTTGAACGTGGGGATCTGGAAAAAAAAAATAATTATGTGAAAAGTTACAGTCAATCATACGAAATTTTCCAGATTTGAGGCACTATTTTGGAAAAAACTTGGTAAAAAAAAAATGAAAAAATTCCCTCCATCACATAATGAGGATTTTGATTACAAACAAAATGAATTGTACTATCGGTGCTCCCAAAACCTTACGACCCAGCGCCAAAAATACAGTTTCAAGAAAAACTAATTTGATATATTTTACCCAACGGTTAAACAGATATTTAAGGCTTTCCAATAAAAAATTTCAACTGTTTGGTAAAAAATATCAAATTAGTTTTTCTTGAAACTATACTTTTGGCGCTGTGTCGTAAGGTTTTGGGAGCACCGATAGTACAATTCATTTTGTTTGGAATAAAAATCCCATTATGTAATGGAGAGAATTTTTTCCTTTTTTTTACCAAGTTTTTTGCAAAACAGTGCCTTAAATTTAGAAAATTTCGTATAATGGACTGTAACTTTTCACATACTTTTTTTTTTTCAGATCCCCACGTTCAAAAGATGTGGAAGTGCTGCCCGAACAGGGTGAGACTTCGAAAGGTTGGATTGGACCAACCGTGTGCCTAACACCTTACGACACTGGTTTTGGAAATTCCATGTCAGCATTTCTCTATAATGCACTTTAGATGTTCTTATTTGTTCATATCTTTTTTGGTCATAATTCATTGTTTGTAAAACATGAAAGAAACACTACATATTAAAGGGGTGCTAATATCCATTTTTCACTTTTATTTTTTTTAGAAAAATCGTTTTCGGAGACCCTAAAACTGGTGCTACAGTGCTCACTCTTTTGGAGGCTTCTTTTTAGATCAGGAGCAAGCATTTTTTACGGCGGCCCGTAAAAAAATCAAAAAATGTTTAAATGTGAAACACCCCAATATATATGTATAAACCCTCACGTTTTCTTCACCCTCGCCTAATTTTTTATTTTCCTCGACGATAACGAAAAAAAAAAATCGAGCGGAACATATTCTTTTTCAAGTTAACTCGAAAATTAAAAAAAAAAGTGTGGTTTTCGTAAAATTGAGATTTTTTTTCGATTTTTTTTCTCGCTGTACGCGTTCGTAATTTTTGTTGTTGTTTTTGTTATTCTTTTTTTGTATTTTATTCTAACGATCGTTGCTCGATCATATTATCATTTCCCTCTCCTCCCCCCCCCCCCCCCCCAAGTAATTGGTGTTGGTGATCTTTAAAATTACCAAAAAAACAAAACACTCGCTCGTCACTTTGTTATTATTAATATTTTTTTTTCTTTCCTATTTATATCCTCGTACACGTCGTTACGTCACGGACATAATTTTCTCTCTTTCTTATTCTTTTTCTCTTTCTGATTCACTTAAGCAATAATTAATAATCGTCTAATGCTAAACGTTGAAACTGAATTTTTCTTTTTTGTTTTTCTTTTTTCCAAATGAACTCCGATAAAAATTATCTCCATTTCCTTGCCAATTTTTCATCAATCAATTGAGGCTTGGCATTCCGATTTTGCTTTTTTTCGATCCAGAGGCGAAAAAATTGAAAAGAAAAAAAATTGAAGAAATGGATTTTGGCGATAAATTTTTATACAAGACGATCGTAACGAATAATAAAAAATATAAATCGGGATATCGAGTTTTCTTTTTTAAAAATCATTTTTCTTTTGGGCTCGACTTTGCTCGTTCCTGATCGATAATAACAATCGATCAATTAAATATAGCCATATATATGTATATATGTATATATATATATATATATATGTGTGTATATATGTATATATGTATATGTATATATACATATATTTTTTTTCATACGTGAATTGTTATTCATCGCAATTAGACCCTAAGGATTTTTTTTCTCCCTTCATCCACACGCTGTGTCTAGATATTATCAATTATTCATATCATTATATATATATATATATATATATATATCTATATAATAGACTTAACCGCTTAATTATTTAGCAATTAATATATAATTAATTAATTAATTAATTAATTTTTGTGAATTATTATTTCCCCACCCCCCTTTTTATTAATAATATCGTTATGTCATATATATAATAATAATAATTATTTATCAATGTCGGAGAACGGGCGGGCGCTAATTATGCAGATACGGCCGTGGCTTTTTTGTATTTATCCTCACGATCTCGCTGGATTTAGAAAAAAGAAAAATTGAAAAAAAAAGAAACCAAAAAATAAAAAAAATAAAATAAAATCAAAAAAAATTTTCGACTAATTTTCTGTTCACGATATTTCTCTCACGGATGCGGATGAAACGCTCACGTCCGCCGCGGAATCATAATTTCGGTGACTCGGTATCGCCATGACGTCATCGGACCCCCTCTCCCACTCTCACTTCTGGTCTCGTAGAATTTTCCCCGACCGGAAACTATCGTGACTTTTCTTTATCCCCATCTTTGAGTTTCCGCATCTTCGATTCCTCCAGTCAAGCTGATTTTTGCGATTTTTTTTGGGGGTTTTTTTTTCATTTCCTTTTTTTTTTTTTTTCGTCTCTTCAAATTTTCTTCCATTTCCGGGAGAGGTTCTCGTGTGTCATTTTCAAGCGTGTTTAATAATCAATTTTTTTTTTTGTTTTTTTTTTTTTCACGAGGTGTTTTCTCTCGTTGTGCCGTCAGTCGATCGTGCCGCGCGTTGCCCTCTCTTCCATTCTGCGAGAACAAAAAAAAAAAGCGAAAAAAACATTCATCAAATCACCGTGATCTCGGATAGACTTGGAGTTTTTTTGTTTTTTTTTTTTTTATTTTTCTTCCCATCTTGTTCATCATTATTTCATTGTACGATCATACGGTTAAGAGAAAGATAAATGAATAATTAAAATAAAAAATGAATGAATAAAAAAATGGGGCGGAAGGGGGGGGGGGGGGGACGATAATAGATCGAGGATCATTTCACTTTACCATGGTGTCCAGTGAGATTTCTGTGGGTGATGGATTTCGAGGATTATTACCGGACAACTCAAAATTGTTTAACGAACTGTTTCAGAATATTTTACGAAGATTTTTTTCAGAATTTTCTACGGAACTATTTTTCAGAACATGTTTTCAGAATATTTTCCTGAAATTTTTTCAGAACTTTATTCAAAGCTGTTTGACGATCTGATTAAAAATATATTTGAGAACTTGTTTCAGAACTTTTTTTCAGATATTTTTCTAAAATTTCTTCAGAACTTTTTACAGAATTTTTTCAGAACATTCTTAAGAGTTTTTTTGAGAACCTTTTTCATTACTTTCTCGGGAACTTTTATCGGAGCTTTTTTTCCGAACGTTCACTAGATATGCAAGAATTCCAAGACATTTTAAGGATATGGACAAATTTCAAGGACATTTCCAGGAGAATTTCAGGGTGATAGAAGATTCCCAGTGATAATATCGATACCAGGTGAAATTTCACGATATTTCTTGGACTTTTTTTTTGATATTCGAAATTCCATGATATTTTAAAAACACCTAGAGGAAACAATAAAGCTTAAGAAAGATCGAGAAGTACGGAAAAATTCTAGGATACTTTCAAGGACATTTCAAGAATACCATAATCATCAATGATTCCAGGATGCTTCCTCATTATACGAAAGTCGGGAAATCGAAGCGAAAGAAAAAAAAAAGGAAAATATATTTCAGGACATTATCAGGACCCCACTGGACACCATGGGGAATGTACACACCAGGATCGATACGTACTTGTTGTTAGGTCTTAACAAGGCTCAATGGTAGCCATTAGTGAACGCCGCTGGTATCAGAGGACCCTGGAACAGTAGACGAAGAAACAACAAGGGTAAGACTTAAAAAGTTTGAGATTTCCGGGATTAACCGGCAATGGGTTCTTAATGCTTTTTTGTTTTGTTTAAATTTTTTTTTTTTAAATAAATTTACAGTGGGACGTCACGTGGCTTATATCGAGAGTGGCGAAGGGGAAACGTTGGAGAATTCTCATTAGCTCTAGAGAAAGAGAGAAGTGGGGGGTGGGGGGAGGTATGCTCACTGAATGGTACTTCGTACAGCTCACGCGTGTCTCCAAATAATTTTAGCTACGTGAGGTCCCACTGTACATATATATTTTTATGGATAAATATATATATGTGTATATATTTTTTTTTTTTTGCAAAAAGAACTTAGCGAAAAAACACGCACACTTATTATATGTGTTTTCTTGAGACTTGGGGCAGCGCGTGTCCTCGGGTCTTTACGAAAATCCTCTTTTTCCCTCGTATATTGGCATAATCCAAGTGACGAGATCGTCTCGTGCCCGAGTGTATGAAGAGAGCGAGTGCCAAGCTGTTCTATCATCGTAGACACGGTTGTATCGCTCTTGGCTCGCTCGCTCCCCCCCTCACTCACGATACTCACGATTATTACTCACGAAAGGGGTGCATAATATACACACTGAGGGGCTTGCTGTGAGTACTGTTAGTATAAAATTAGTCTGGTTCAAATTAGGTCTATAATAATCGACTTAAACATTCTATCATATTTATTTCATTTAATTTTTTTCTTTTTTCAATTTCGTGCCTGCTGTAGGAGGATTGCTGGTTCGGTGAAAAACCGACGAAATTGCACATCGTGGTCTCAGATTTTCTCGTAACGTCGAGATAGGTTTACATACACCGAGGAGAGACGTAAGTTTTTTTTTTTCATATTTTTAGACAGAGCCCATTTTCACTGATTTCAAGAATGCACCGATTCAATTCTACACGCATACAGAACTCTTCACGGATAAACGATCACAGATCAGCAATGTTTGCTGATGTGTGATTGAGTCGAGTTAAAAGGTGTAAAGTTGGAATGAGTAGAGTTGAAAGATGGAGAATTGGACGGTGCAAAATTGGAAGGTGTTTAGTTGGGAGGTATGGAGTTGGAAGATGTGAAGTTGGATGGTGTACAATTGGAAAATGTGGAGTTGGAAGGTGTGGAATTGGAAAATGCCATGCTGGAAGGTGTAAAGTTGGAAGGTGCAGAGTTGGAAGATGTAGAATTGGTAGGTGTGGAGTTGGGAAGTGTGGAATTGGAAGATGCGGAGTTGGCCTTGTGAAGCTGGAAAGTGTAGAGTAGTAACGTGCTGAGTTGGAGTGAGTAGATTTGAAGCGTGTAGAGTCAACACTTAAAATAGGCTTGTTTCAGTTCAGAAAAAATGATTGATTTCACAAAAGAACTGCAAGGATTTTAAAATTAATAGTTTATTGGAGTATAAGATGACAGGCTCATATCTAAGAAGAGAGGAATCAGGAAAATTCACTTATATAAGAAATGGTCGCGTTTAAAAATTAAATAAAAAATTACGTATTATCTTTTCGGTGTAGATAAATATATTCCAAAGCTAATAGATAATGTGAGATCATGAGGTCCATGGGTGCGTCAATTTTCCAACGAATCGGCCCAACTAACGGCACCAAAAGAATCTTTCTCGTTCAATGTTCTCTCTTATCGCAAATTTGTTTGTTAGAAAAATGTCGATTTGAATGAAATACAATGAGAAATAATTACGTGATAAACTTACGGGACTGTAGTTGAGCGGGGCACGGGAAACGGCGATTGCTGGAAACGCCGTTGTTGGTGGCTGAGGGCTAGCAGCTGCCTGGACGTAACTTGCGACTGAATCTGCGGCTGCTGCTGCCGCTGCGGCTGCCGCGCTCGTACTGTACATGTCAATTGGACCGGGTGAATTGGCCGCTGGAAACGAACGACCCTGAGGACCTCCGTGACCACCTCCACCGTGGGGGGAAGCCGGAGGAAATCCTGCCTGTGCAGCTGCCTGATAATTGTTCATCACTGCAAGGAATAAATAAATTTAGTTGAAAAGCAAATGAAAATTTTCATTTTTCACTTTGAAATTTCATGATTTATGGTTGAAATAACCACGCAGATGCAGGATACAGGATGGTCGACATTGAGTAGGAGAAAAAAAATATTCAATACTGACGTTAAATTATTATTTTTTCATAGCAATGAAAATGTAAATGAAAAGTAAGGAGGAAAAATTGTTTGTAAGGAATGGTGATTATGTAGGTTAATTTGGTGTGCAAAAATTTACGTTCACGACAAAATATCTTGGTCAATTACATTCATCACAATTAGTAAAGTTATACGAGAAAATGTAAAAAAATTAATAGCCAAGTGTCGCACATCAGGAACAGTTTGGTAACAGTACAGTAATAGTACAGTGACAGTACAGTAACAGTACGGTGACAGTACAGTAACGGTACAGTAAAAGCTCAGTAACAGTACAGTAATAATAACAGTAAAGTAATAGTAACGGCAATAGTATAAGTTAGTAGAAAAGTAACAGTAAAGTATCAGTAATATGAAAGTAACAGTTACAGTAAAGTAACAAGTAGTAAAGTAAGTAGCGGTATTGTTAACAGTTCCATAAACGTAACAATGCGTTTTTTTATCTCCTCTCATCTCGCACAGAGGGAGAACAGACTTAGAAACAGATTCCAAGTCTTCTCTCCTAGTGTGTTCTGACGGTTATTCCGATCTCGCACCTTACATTTAATATCGAGCCGAGGAAAAAATTTACAACGATTAAAATAAAGTTGTGGATCGAATGGAAAAAGGGGTTTTTGCTTTTGTTGTTAATATTCATAGATGTCCCGATTTCTGAAATACTTAAAAAATTTAAAAAAAATCTCTCACCCTCACTCGCACATTTTTTCAATAAATTCTTTCTTAAATCATATTCGTTATTTGTGTGTGTTTGTGTGTGTGTGTGTGTGTACGTTTGTGTATGTGTGTGCATGTGTGCGTATCCTTTCTCATCCTGAGAGAGGACACTTTGGTGATTTATCGCGAGTTTGGCGTGGAAAAAGTAGATGGAAAAGCACCTCCGAAGAATTTAAAACTCTCATAAGATCGCGGGACTAGAAAAAAACAAACTGTATTATATGACTGTGCTTTATCGAACATGGAAAGATCGAAGAAGAAAAAAAAAAGAGAAAAAAGAGTTTTGGTGAAGCCGGGATCGAGAGTTCGCGAGATGACAAACCGAGAACGCTTCTGTGCTTCTCGTACAGGCTAGAAAACCCATTCAGCTTTTAAACTCTCGACAATGGGATGAGCAAGGGATATTCCATGAAGAAGGGGGGCGGGGAGGATTTCAAGAGAGTAACGGTTACAAAGTTTTCCTATCGTGAACAAAGAGAAAGGATGAGTCAAGAGGATAGCAGGGGTTGGGGGATGCGAGGCGATTTCAAAAGTTTGATTTATTTGAGAGCAGATTGCGAAAGGCACAGGAGAAAGAGAAGTCCGGCGAAGAGGAGTTAGAGAATGGAAAAAGCTCACGTGGTGTCGAAAAAAAAAAAAAAAAAAATTACAAAATGCTTATGGAGGATGTGTCTCGTGGCTATCGCCCCAGGCACTTTCACGTTCCACGTATGGAATTCCCGATGCGTAAAACCCGATCTACACGGATCTTTGTTACTCTTTCTATGGCTCGAGGGGGAATTTTCTTGTTTTTTTTTGTTTTTTTTAATTTTATTTACAAAACTCGAATTAACCGAAGGAAATGGCAGAGTAACGATTTATTTGGGGGGTTCAAGAGTTGTTCAAGCTGAGGATAAATTTACGAAGAAACGATCGATAAAATGTTTTGCACATTTTTTTTCGATCGAATATGAAGATCAAGAGTGACTGAACCGATTTGAGAAATAATTCGAAAAAATTATTTATTATTAAATATTTATTTTTCTTCAATAATCTTCTCACCGTTGTTTTTGGATAGGAACAATAAAAAAAAAAATCATAAATTTTATTAATTTAATTGCGATAATGAGCAGTATGAGGCATAATGACCATGAGAGCATCAATGAGACAAATTTTTTTTTTCACTTTTATGAATGCTCCTAGTACACATTATCTCAGTTAAACGTAAAATTCGATGACAATTTTGAGCCCTTCGCAATGGAACAAAAATTCGAAAAAAATAATCGATCATTCAGGAAATCTTAAAAATTTTGTTTTTGAATAATAATAATGCGGAAAAGTTATCGAAAAATTCTTATTGGATGAAATTAATACGTCGATTTTTTTGAATACTTGTGAATTTATTTTAGAATTTTCCCTCTCTTATTTGAAATTTGTTTCCGAATTTTTTCCAAGGATACATGAACGAAACCATGCATTCGATGATCCGGAAACTTTTTTCAGTGCAATGTGTAACCTATCTACGAAAATATATCCAAAATTTAAGTCTTTTCATTCACTTCTCAAAATTAAAAAAAACAACTCAAAATACGGAGAAAATTTGAAAAAAATTCATTTTATGCGACAAAAACGAAATTTTACTCATGATTTGTCAAACAATTCCATTTAAAAAAATTCGCCAACGACTTTTTGGCATTATTATCATTGATAATAATTAATGTTTTGAACTTCTTGAAAATCGTTCAGATTTTTTTAAGATTTTTTTTCACACAGCGAATTACTGAAATTAAGTTCTGACTGAACTTTTTGTTGGGAATGTATACGTTAACTTTAATGAAAAAAAAAAATATAAAAAAAAACAATGATAGTAATAAAAAAACAACAGAGTTAAATGTTGAAACAGCTTGTTAGAAGTTCATTAACATATTTTCCAAAATAGTCGACGATATTGATTATCCGAATAAATAATCGATCCAAATTTTTTTTTTAATTCCAAAGGTCGTCATGAATTTTCATCGTTTTGAACGTACCAGAAAGTGCTTGCGTCAGCAATGGCGTGTTGTTGTTCGGGGTGAGCTGTCCGTTGGTCAGATCCACTGAAACACAAAGCGCTGATTAATAATTTTTTTTCAACGAGCTTTTACACTCGGATGCAGAGCAGAATTGTCAGAGAATCAGTAGTTGATATATATATATATCCATGTAAAAGTACTCCCATGCTGCACCTTGTATTTTTTATTTTTTATTTTTTGAATATCAATCTCGACTAGTCGAAAAAAAAAATTACGATATTTAAATCTACATGACCGATGTGTTGCTTCCTCGGAGGCGTACGAAACAGGAATAATGATTTTTTTTCTCAATATCTATATAATAATTAAAAAATAAATGAATGAAAATTGAAAAAAAAAATCCAGATGAGCTGTGCAGCATGTAATTTGACGACAGTCGTCACAGTTTGCTCAGTCACGAGCAGAAGAAACCGTCAGGCAGAAATGTATGAAATGTATTTTTTCAAAATATATTTTAGGATTAATTGGCGAGAATCTTTGTTTTTTTTTTTTTTCAATTAATGTATGAGACAGACAGATGTAAGAGTAGACAGAGAGGTGTTTTTTTCCCTTTTTTGGATGTAAAAAGAGTTTATACTAATGTAAAATTCGTTAGCGTGCATCTATTTTTTTTTCGCTCCAGAGTGAATTGATAAGATACGACTTCCATACATTTCTTCCGCAGTGAACTCCTTTGTAGATGTTGCATCGTAGAAGGCTCCGAGTACGGGCGAATCGAATTCTCGCTCCCCGGATTTCCGTGGTAGTACATTGCCGGCACTCCTGACATTAATGGAAGAAAGATAGAGAGAGAGAGAAAGAGAGAGAGAGAGAGAGAGCGAGAAAAAAAAACGATAAAATAATAATTTTCGTGGGCGGGAAAATTGATAAGGACGTGAGGAAAGTAAAGAAAATAATAATAATAAAAGTTGTGACATTTTTTTCCTCGAAAAAAAAAAATTAAACAAATTAACGAAGGAATTGCAGATCGGGGCAAGCACGATATTGAAAATGAGATAAACAATGCAATGTTTTTGAAGCAAGAAAAAAAAAATTTCAAACTTTTTTTGTATCGAATTTTATTGTTAAATTTGATTTTCTTTTATTTATTTGATCTGAGAGGGAGCATAGATGATGATCGTAATAGCCGATTACTATTTCTTACAATTTTTTTTTATTCCTCCAAAACCTCGCGTTTTCCCAAAAAAAAAAAAAAGGATTTATACGTTGTCAAGTGGATACGGCAGTTCGAGTGCAGACCCGATCTGCAGAATTTCTTTTTACGAGACCTCGGGGCAAATAAAAAGATTTCATGTAGAATAATAAAGAAATTTCGAGGGAAAAAAAAATTTTCGGTCGAGAAGTTGGCAAATTTCTTAAGAGGGTTGAATTTTTTTTTTACATATTGTAAAAAAAATATTGTCTTATTGGTATGATTAATCGGGATAGTACACTCGATAAACAATCCGAATTATGAAAACCTCGAGAGCGTTTTGTTTTTATTAAAATACATTTTTAAAAAATCATAAATTATTGGGCCCATTGGTTTTGAAAAAAAATCTTAGTAGAGTTGCCTGTAGGAAATAATATTTCATTGATTCGGAAAATGTCATTGAATTCAATCCAATTTCACAAAAATTCAGGTTCTTGTAAGCTTTTTTTTCGATTTTTCACCTTAATAATAGTCTTCCCCCAAAAAACAAGGAAGATTGGCACGAAAAAAAAAAAACAAAAAAAAAGATTATCGTTAGAGTCCTCGAAGGGTTTTTTTTATCTTTTTTTTTCATTCCCTTTGACTAAATTTATGGGCAAGCACTTACATACACATGTGGATCTTCTTGTACGGGATAAGGGAGGTCCCTTGTGCACAGGAGGCTCGATAAAACGACAGGAAATAAAACAGGATTACTCGAGTAACTTTTGTAGCCTCGAGGTGTAAGCTGCAAGTGTGTGTATGTGTGGACTCGAATCTTTCGGTACGGTTGTACAGTGATCGTGAGGCCGCGCACAGTTCTCGTGAGTGTCTCGAAAAATAATAAAAATCACGACCCAACTGAGCGAGATGGAAAGTCGAAAGTAACGAGAGATAGGAAGAGCGATATAGA
The DNA here is from genome assembly GCA_963564615.1 of Rhorus exstirpatorius. NCBI lineage: Eukaryota > Metazoa > Arthropoda > Insecta > Hymenoptera > Ichneumonidae > Rhorus > Rhorus exstirpatorius. The sequence continues at coordinate 12,920,477 of OY751315.1, forward strand.
TAGTGAGAGTCAGGGAGGGAAAAAAAAGGTACGAACAGGAAAGAACTTAAAAGCCTGCGAGGGATTGTTACGAGATCACTCGACCCGGAAAACTACCCTGGCGGTCATTCGGTGTATCGCTTGTGTCGGTTTTTCTTTTTTCTTTCTCGATACAGTCACATCCAAAAATTAAATGGAGAGAGTTTTTTTTTGCGACATAGCGACCAATTGGTTAATTTTATGATTAACCAAACGATCAAAAAACGATACTGTAGAGGACGAGGATAAATAGAAATAACTTTAAAATGGATTTTAGTAGAGGAGAAAAAAAAGTTAGCATAAGTTTATAATTTATGGAGGAAGGAGGGGAAAAAATCAATATTTATTATTAAAGAAATATTATTCTTTTGAATTTTGTGGTCATATTATGTTTTTAAAAAACAATAATGCACAATTAATTTGTCGAAAAATGGCTTTTTTGCCCATCCCTGTTAACTAAACCATTCAGTCTATGACTAATTCTTCCTGGATAAAATTTCTCTACAATGAAATGAAGTTTTGACAGTGTACTGATAATAACTGCACATAAAGAGTGAAGTTACGGTATAGTAAAAGTACAGTAACAGTGCACATACAGTATGGGAACGGCAACAAAACAGTATAAGAATAGTTCAGAAATAGTACAGTAATATTCCAGTAAGACAGCACTAATGGTACAGTAATAGGCCAGTGACAGTGCAGCAGTAACTGCACAGCAACAGTACAGTAACTGTAGAGTAACAGTACAGTAACGTTATAGTATCGTGAAGTTACCGTACAGTTACGGTACAGATATGGTAGAATAACGTTACAGTTGCGGTAAAGTTACGGTACAGATACGTTAAATTTACGGTTCGGTTATGGTAACGTTATGGTACAGTTACGGTACAGTTACAGTATAATTACGGGTGGGAGATTTTGTCCAAGGAGGTTTCGTCCGGGCGATATTCCGGAGGAAACTCGGTCCAGGAATAATCCGAAGTAAGCCCGGTCCAGGAATAGTCCGAAGGAAATCCCACAAAACCCGATAAGCCTCGGACAATCTTGGCAAAATTTTGCAAAAAAAAAAAAAGAAAACAACAGACAAACCTGGTAATCCCAAAAATGGTCGTATTTGCTCGATCGAAATAGAGCACTATGCGCACGAAAAGATCTGACGAAAACTACGTCGTAAGACTCGTAAGCCTGTCGGTGGTATGGCGAAACTCGACAGCTCCAAAAAAGCGTCCTCCCCAGAGATTCCCGAAATACTATATAGATTTATGTGGGCCATAAGCTTATCTATTTCTAGTTCATTTCCAAGATCACGTGGAAGCGATAGCTACAGATAAGAGAGCCCATCGGATAAACGATCCACTAAAAAAATCCCCATTTTATGGTTGACGTTGAAAAAAAAACCTCTTTTTTTTTTGATTATTTGGGCGGTTCCATGGTCTCCAAATTGTTTTCTGGAGGCGCGATACCTCACTACAAAAAGCTCGCGGAAATGAAAAATGATAGAAATTAAGCGAATAGGCGTGAAGTAACAGTGAAAATGGGAAAAAGTAGTAAGTGCCAGTATGCGGTCAGACGCGTATTTTTTTGTTTCTCTCGATTCTCAGGTCCTGGAAAGGTCACAAGCATGTTTCAGGGATCCAAAGCAAGGTGCATTTATCATTCGACAGGCCGATAGAAGCAACACACTGGACGAATATCCCCCACGAGGTAAATGATTACAAGCAATTGTTATAGGTTTTTTTTTTTTTCAAGCAGACGTTGTCGAGACTGTTAGCAGTGGTCAGCAGCGAGGGGAAACTGCGAATTAGAAGAATAAAGAAGAAATTTATGTTTTCACATAACCATGGTATTAGTATCCATATATATATATATATATATCATATTATGACAGTTAGAATCGCTAGAAATGACGAAAAATTATTTTAAACTATTCTACGATCCAATTATCGAATTATCATCACACTCGACGAATCCAAAATTATGTTTTTTTTCTTTCAATTATTCTACGTGACAAAGCATAATATTCACGTCACGTGAATCATACTATTCTAAAAAACGAATATCTCTAAGTGTTCCAGTAATGATAATAAAAACTCGTATTTTTTTTTTCACGATTTGTACATTTATCGTTTTTGCGTTAATATATCTGTATACTTTTGTTTCTTTTTTCTCAAACGTACGAAAAAAAATGTTGCAGATTGTTATGGGTTCAGGCTGGTATGGATTTAGGCAAATATTGAAATGGGACATGTGTAAAACAGATTAGTCATACAAAGTTAGCAAATACACGATTCGAACGAATACATGTATAATGATAAAAATATCGTATAATCGTGTGTCATGTAATTTAACTCTCGTGTACTATTTCTACTGACTGACTATAATACTACTGATTCTATATATATATATATATATATTGTCTATGTTATATACGACGAGTTGAACGTTTTAAATCTAATCGACAAAAAAAAAATTTCACTCACACCCATCGCAAGATCTCTAGGTCGAAGCTTCGTTTATCTACTTCGTGATTCGCGAATGATCATTGGTCGAATCAAAAAATTATTGAAAATTAATATCCGTATCTTTATTTATTCATTTTTTCTTTGCACAAATATTCATTTGTATTCTTATTTTGAAATAATAATTTCGAAAATCACTCGATAAATGACCATTCATTTTTTGATCTATGACAATTCATTATTTTGTATATAGTATCTCAACGATTCGATAACGATAAATAATTTTACGCTTACCTAAAATAATTTTTTCATACATTTACTATTAATTTGTCATTCGATTTTGTCACACTACACACAAATATATATGGGTGAAAATGCCAATTATATGTAAGCTTTCAGGCTTCAAAATTTCAATTTTGCTGAAATTTTGATATGTTATTGTGTGTGCCAAGATATGGAAATCCCCCAAATTTTAGACCTCTAGACCTTCCCGTTAATTAGCTACACATTAATGCATTTCTCCATTTGACGTACGCGATTGTTTTTTCTTTATTTTTTAACACTTCCGGGCGTTGAAAAAAAAAACAGAACCCAACATGTTTTTTTTTTGTAAAAAAGTCTGATCTTTTCGAATATAAAATTCATTTTGAGGTAGAACTTCAGCAACAGTTAAAAAATCACGTGTTTTTGCAAAAAACCTTTTTTTTCAATGATAGTGGGCGATTTTAATTTTTCTTTTTAATTCCATCGAAAAGCTGAGAATTTTTTAGTAAAGTTACCAAATTTTCAGAGTGGGATGACCATGGGTTCGCATCGGAGCTGCATTTATGGAAAACTTGTACACGTCTTTTAGCTCAGCGGGTGAAGCGATCAAACGACGACGTGTACAAGTTTTCCATAAATGCTGCTCAGATGTGAACCCATGGTCATCCCACTCTGAAAATTTGGTAACTTTACGAAAAAAGTCTCAGCTTTTCGATGAAATTAAAAAAAAAAATTAAAACCACGCATTATCATTGAAAAAACAGGTTTTTTGCAAGACACGTGATTTTTGAAGTGTTGCTAAAGTTCTACCTGAAAATGAATTTTATATTCAAAATATCAGACTTTTTTACACAAAAAACATGTTGGGTTCTATTTTTTTTAACGCCCAGAAGTGTTAAAAAATAAAGAAAAAACAAGCGCGTACGTCAAATGGAGAAATTCATTAATGTGTAGCTCGTTAACGGGAAAGTCTAGAGGTCTAAAATTTGGGGGATTTACATATTTTAGCACACACAATAACATATCAAAATTTCAGCAAAATCGAAATGTTGAAGCCTGAAAGCTTACATATAATTAGCGTTTTCACCCATATATATACATATACATATACATAAATATGTATGTATATATGATAATAATAACAATAATAATAATTACAATATGATATAAAGCCTCGACACTGCTCTAAGTGGTAAGTACTTAGTTTGTAAATTTACAATGGTTAGTCCGTATAACGAGAGGCCTGTTTCTACTAAACTGTGTCTAAGCCAGAGGCTAATTAGCTTCGTTAAGCTCGAACTTTTCTAGGTCGACTACGTTCTCACGCCACTGAGGGTCGACCTCGCCGTTTCGTACTAACTTTTCAACCGGAACGAATCTTCACATTTCGACATCTCAATCTAGGGGGATGGGGGGGAGCAGGAGCATAAATTTAAAACTTTTTTTTATGGCGTAGCAACCCTCCAGTGACGTTCAACTAGACTCTATGAATAGAACACGTTATACACGGCGTCTATATACGAGTATAGACTTTTTTTGTTTTTCTGCACTAACAAAGAGCACAGGTTTTTTTTTTAGGTAGATGGTAGAATTACTCGCCCCTGTGTGAGACTGCATCTTCGGGGTAGTCTTCGTCATCAGTCTCGGCAATAGTCCGGGGTGTCTCTCTTCCTCGTTACCAACACTCGAGAAATTTTTTTTCAGGATATTTTTTTTTTTTTCCCGACGATCCACAGACCAATGAACGAAATCTCAAGGGGTTAATTTAAACTAGACTTGAGAAATTTTTTATTTCTTTTACTATTTCTAAAATTTCGTCGTAGAATCGATTAATCAATTTTATTAATCGATAATATCGATTAATTGGTTTGATCGTAATATGGAAATTGTTAATTTTTTTCTTCGGAAATTCATCATTATCGATGATTTTGGATTTTGAAATCGTTAGAAAAAACGTAGCCTGTTCTCGCAATTTTGCAGAATCTCACTTCTCACGTTGAGTCAATGAAATAATGGTTTTTTTTCAATGTTTAAGAAATATACTATGAGCTAGGAAGTCATATCCAACACCATTCACGAATTACAGGGTTAGTTAGTGATAGATTGATATATTGCCGGGAAGATAATATGTAAAACAAGTACATGTATATATTTAATATATATATATATATATATATATATATATATATACATATGTATTTGATTGTTGTTACATTTTTAGGGAAAATAAAAAAATTATCTCGCGTTAAGTTCATTGTGAGCTAGTCTAATCAGCTATATGGAAATGTATATTTGTGTATACGTATTCGGGACGTACAACGTAGGCGATCTAATTTTAAGGCCAATATTTTTTTAACACCCTAATTTTTTATGAATAAAAATTTGAGTTTTTTTTTCGAAAATAATTGTTTTTGCAGAATCGTTAAATAAAGTTTTTCTTTTCAATTCGAGTATGCAGTCATTGAGTGTAACAGGCATTTCATCGAAGTCGATTGAGATTATAGACATTTTTGGAGTAAGAATATCGTGGCTGCGTGAGCCTGAGGAAAAAAAGTGGATAAAATTAGACAAAACAGAGATTTTGATGAGAGAAAGATAGGTACGAAAGGATGGATACGGAATGAAAGAAAGAGAATTATGAAATGAAAAAATAAAATGAGTATAACTTTGAATATTAGTTATTTTGTACTGAGAGCTAATACATTTCTGGGAATAATCAATTATTTGCAATCATCGAAATAATTGAATATAATCAATATATTTTTTGTTTTATTAAAATTATTTTTATATCTTTAATTATTAACGACCGTTTGATCCAATCAAAATTTTAGTGCTTCACTATGAGACAAAAATCTGAAAAAATCAACAACATCGATGATCTTTAAAAAATTGATTTTCATTAATACCAATGCCAATAAGTTATTAACCAATTCGTTAAAGAAAAACATCGTTCAACAAATCATCCGTAAAATTGTATTTTTTTTCAAGTAAAATGAATTCGTTGATTTTTTTCCGAATACGTGTGAATTTCTTTCGAATTTTCTCTGTAAAAAATTTTTTTTTTTGTAATTCCGTAAGTCTTAAATGTTGGTTATGTTTTCGTAGAAATGTTTCGATAAAACGAATTGCAAAAAAGAAAAAAATTCGAAAAAAATCATCGAATTCATTTCAGCCAAAAATAATATTAAAAAATTAAAATAAAAATGTCTGGTGATTCTTTAAGCAAACTTTTTAAAATCAATTTGTTGATAACGTTTCGGCATTATTATTATTATTATTCAAAATCCGAGTTTTTAGGATCTCCAAAATGATTGATTTTTATTTCAGATTTTTATTACCTTGCCAAGTGCTCAAAATTCTCTCGCCCTATTTCACTTTTGACTGCGAATATATATACGCGAAGATTCTTCGAGAGATAAAGTCTCGGTTATCACGACCGCGAGAATAAAAGAACGAAAGACAAATCGGGGTAAAAAGAAAAAAAAAAACATTGAAAGAGAGAAAATTTTGTCTCCGTAATTTGAGGCTTCGCTCGAGATAAGGCGACTTAACGTGACGTTCTTGAATCGCTTCATCCCTTAAATCATTAAGCCTGAACGACGCTGTAACGACCGGACCGTAAAATCGCTAATGAGCTTCGTAATTAATTCAGCGATGAGGAAAACCCGAGTGGGATGAGATTATATCGTAAACCATTATTTCATAAATTTTTATAAACAAAGGAGATAAAATTTAAAAAATGTAAAATAATGTAGTCAAAAAACAATTAAAAACTTTTTTTTAATTAAGAATATTTTTATGCATTTTTTAACTTTCAAATCCCATTCCATAATTCGATGGTTTTTCGTTGAGAAAAAACGTCTCGCGAAAGATTCACGTGGTGAAAAAAATATTTAGAGATCTCTTAAGATCATGAAACCTTACAGTCCGAACTGGACGAGTAAATGAGGATTTTTTTTTCAATTCGATTGAGTGACCTCTAAATATTCATCGATTTCATGTATCTTTCGCAGAATATGTCTTTTATTAACGTAAAACAATGTAAGCAATGTCTTATAAAAATTGATATTTACAAAGTTATTTAATAATATTAAAAGAAAAAAAATCAAAATTTTTTCTCTTCGATTATTGATCTCGTAGCGAATCGTTGTAATGTTCATTTGACGAAGATTATTATTATTATTATACGTGACGAGCAACGGATGCACAAATAATTAAATATAACATTCGATTATTATTTCCTCGTCATTATTCTTACGATCATTAGGCATTCCCAACAAATTAATCGATAAATAAATAATAAATCAATAATAACAATAATGATAATTAAACAAATCTCAATCGATCGAATTTCAATCAACACTATTTCGTACTTGAGGTGTTTTAATTTATGTACAATGAATTGTAATTATATAGATATATGTATCGGGTATTGAGTGAGAAATCGAACTGGCCTTGATCCTCATGAGAACATGGTTTTGCGTTACGAAAAAAGAACGCTATTTTTTAGTATTTTGAAAATCACTAAAAACCGAAAAATTTCGAGATCTGTTTGGTCATTTCAATAATAATAATGATAATAATAAAAATCGATTAAAAAATCAAATGGAAATAATAAATCAATAACGTTATAACTAAACGTCGTATTATTAATTATTTTTTTTTCCTTTTGATTCTGATTTTTTTCAAAATTTTCAAAAATAATATAAAATAATAATAATAAAAATATTCCAGAGCAAATTAATTTAAAAATAATGATTTCGACTATCACGATCGAGGCTAGTTTGTATTGGCGTGGAATATATAGGCAAAAGGGTTGATCAACAATGTTCGAGCTAGGGGTGGTTTCACCGATACTTAATTCGAACTAAATTGGAAATATGATGGTGGATAGGATTTCGTTGAAGAGCATGCTGGCTCTCGTCGAAAAAAAATTAATCGACGTAATTGAAGAGGGAAAAAAATATCGTAAAGTGAAAATGGACCGAATGAAGTGGAACAGGTTGATCAGTGACCGAATTTCACAAAGCACTCTGCAGTAACGAAATGCAATGAGTAAGCCAATACTGAGTATTCGAGTTTCCAATAATATCGTACTCGAAAAAAATGATCGATAAATTATTAATTAAAATCTGATTAAATATTAATTAAAAAAAAAAACGGTCATTTTTTAAATAAGTAATAAAATATTTGAAAATCGTTAGACAAGTTGCGAATAAAATCTTGCTTTGGATCGTAAAAATTTTAATCTTGATTGTTTACCGATTAATATAGTGGCATATGATAATTGATAAAGGTAGGGGAGAAAAATTTTTGGGATACTTTTTTTTTATTAAAAAATTTTTTCTAAAATAATAATAGTCACCGATTTATTATTGTGAGTTCTGTCAGGTCTGGGGTTTAAATATGGGATGGCAGATAGACAAAGAGTGCGGGATATATATATATATATATATATGGGCTAATCCACCAACTTTCAGCCAGAATTTTAGGGTCACAAATCCGATTTGGTTGCAATTAAGATATGTTATAGTGTATACTGAAATATGAAAGACCGGCAATTTTTAGATTTTTAGGACTCAAAGTCTGGGAGAAACACGCTGATGAGTTTTTCACTCAACAAGATTCTAGGTTTTCTTTTGAATTTTTATCTCAATCCTATGGTCTGAAAAAAATATGACTCGGTATGTTTTTTGTGTAAAAAAGTCTGATCTTTCGGAATATGAAATCAATCTTAACGTAGACTCATATGAACTGCCGACAAAACACGTTTTTTCGACATTTTCGGCCCTGTATGTGCAAAGAAAATAAAAATAAATTATTTTCATTTTTTTATGTGTAAAAGCAGACATTTTCGCGTACTTCTTGTGATTTTCAGAGTGGGATCATAATTAAATCGTATAAAAAAAAAAATATTCTAGGATTTTCGGATCTCCAGATTTTCTGATTTTATGATTTTCTGAATATGTATATGGGATATATGGTACATTTTATGTGGTTTTACTACTTTAGATTACTGGTCAATTATATGCTTGAAAGCGGATAAACCATATGACATCCGCGAAGATCCTCCCATAAAGTATGTCGTGTTAGTTTATAACTTTTAAATTTGGTGCCAGGTATGCTAGCTGACTCTAAGGGCGCAGTCCCATGTAGAGCCGGACGGAACGGAACGTATACGAAATCGAGTGGATTTTCCGTTCCGTCTTTCCGTAATCCGGTGATCCGGCTCCACATGTGACGACAGCCTAACTGCAAAATTTTGAAGATAGCCATTAAACGTTTCATTAGCCTCGTGGCGTTGACTGACGATTATAAAGACATTCAACGTCCTGTGAGTGGGTTCGGGGGTATGAACAATGTCTGAACTTACCGATTGAAGTAGCAGGCAATGTATATCTATAGATATACTGCAATGTTATTCCGGTCGGTAACGTTCGTAAACATAACCTCAATTGCTTGCCGCACAAAGTCCCATGTAGTGAGTTGTCTTTATAATTTTCAGTCGACGCTCGTGGTTCAGAGTTATTGAGTTTTTCATTTGAATTGTTGATATGACAATGTTTTATAAGTCTTGATTCGTATGTGATATATCGCTATAATTTTTATAAATGAAAGATTTAACGTGAAAATGCCGATAGAATGTTTTAATCCATTCAATTTAGCAATCTGCCGTAAGTTATATCCAACAATGCTATTCCTAAAGCTTGAAAAATTAGTTGACTGAAAATTATAAAGACAACGGACTCCATGGGACTTTGTGCGGCGAGCAATTGAGGTTATGTTTACGAACGTTACCGACCGGAATAACATTGCTGTATATCTATAGATATACATTGCCTGCTACTTCAATCCGTAAGTTCAGACATAATTGTTCATACCCCGAACCCACTCACAGGACGTTGAATGTCTTTATGTCGTCACAGTCAACGCCATGAGGCTAATGAAACGTTTAATGGGTATCTTCCAAATGTTGCAGTTAGACTGTCGTCACATGTAGAGCCGGATCGCCGGATTACGGAAAGACGGAATAGAAAATCGACTAGATTTCGTATACGTTCTGTTCCGTCCGGCTCTACATAGGACTGCGCCCTTAGAGTCAGCTAGTATATACCTGGCTCCAAATTTGAAAGTTATAAACTAACACATCATACTTTATGGAAGGAACTTCAATGAAAACGCGGATGATATACGGTTTGTCCGTTTTAAAATATAATTGACCAGCAATCTAAAGTAGTAAGAGCAAATAAAATGTACCATATATCTCATATACATATTCAGAAAATCCGGAGATCCGAAAATCCTAGAATATTTTTATTTATACGATTTAATTATGATCCGATTTTCATCCCACTCTGAAAATCACAGGAAGTATGCCAAAATGTCTGCTTTTACGCATAAAAAAATAAAAATAATTTATTTTTATTTTCTTCGCATATACAGGACCGAAAATGTCGAAAAAACGTGTTTTTTTCGGCAGTTCATATGAGTCTACGTTGAAATTGATTTCATATTCGGAAATATCAGACTTTTTTTACACAAGAACATACTGAGTCATATTTTTTTTTCCGACCATAGGATTGAGATAAAAATTCAAAAGAAAACCTAGAATCTTGTTGAGTGAAAAACTCATCAGCGTGTTTCTCCCAGACTTTGAGTCCTAAAAATCGAAAAATTGCAGGACTTTCATATTTCAGTATACACTACAACATATCTTAATTGCAACCAAATCGGATATGTGACCCTAAAATGCTGGCTGAAAGTTGGTGAATTAGCCCATGTATATATATATATATAATATTTATATATATCTCTACGAACTATGAATTACCGTAAAAACGAGCGAAAACACGAAAAATATGGTTATAAAAACGTGTATAGCCATTTTTGGGTTTTTCAAGCTTACCGGCGCAACCCCCGCTGGGGCTGACGGATACTCGGCCCACTCTCGGCCCCACTGTGCGGTAAACGACCGCTCCTACCCAAACAATAGAGAGACCGTTCTTACAGTTTTTTTTTGCCACAATAAATTTTTTTACCACCGAATATATGTCAGATGATACTACATAATCGCACATGGTAAAAAGCGACAAAATTAAGTAAAAATAAGTATTAGTTAAAGTTTTTTTCGATAAAAAAAGTGAATAAAAAATAAATTGTGATTAGAAAACAATATATTTTTGAAAAATCTTGCTAATCATGTCTATCGTAATGTTCCGAAAAAGAATGTTAAAACAACGCAATAAGAAAATTGAGAAAAAATAAATGTATAAAAAATCATGATGAGTTATGTTATTTTTTTTTATCATGTCGGTTATATTTATATACTGTTAATCTTTAATCAAATTTCGTAATATATTTTTTTCAATGGCGGTGAAATTTTATTGAGAAATATAATCGAAATTAATTCTTATCAGAATTGATGGTTATTTCAAAAAATAATGAAAAATATATTGTGTTGAGGCGAGTTGTTTCGTTTGTTCGTTCGAATAAATATCACATGGAAAATTAAATCCGGACAATCGGGATTCATTGAAACTGTGATACTTTGGTTCAATTGGTTATTTGATTTATAGCCACATTTTTATGTTCCTTATAAATTTAACAATGCCCTCTGCACGGTGGTGGACATGACACACTTAGCTCATGGTAAAGCGAGAACTTATAGAGAAAAGGGTTTTTCTTTTTTTTTTCAGGTAAAAATTCTTTTCCCGATAAAAATATGCGAATTCATGGTACATCGATCGATTTATCCGGGAACAAGTTTTCATAGGAACGGCAGTAGCTCTTTTCTATAAATTTCAAATGTACAAAAAACCAACTGTCCAACTTATAATCCTATGCAAAAAGTCTCTAAGCGTTACCAACTGTACCCAGAGAAATTCACTCGTGGCAGAAATGAGCACGTTGCAACTCCACTCGTTCGAACTCTGCACAAAATATCAGTTCGTTAATTGTGTTGTGGTGAAACTCAATACGTGCTAAGTGCAAATGCCAAATTTTTGATGCACAGGCCAAAGTAGGATAATTTTATCATGCGCGTTGAAAATTCGGCGTATGCTCAGTTCAAACGGGTATAGTTGGAACCTTCGCGATTGAAATTTGCTCTGTTGAGACGTGCACGGTTTGATCGTACATAGTTTGAACGTGTAGAGTAGAAACATTTAGATTAAGAACGTGTAGAGTGGGAGCATGTAGAGTTGAAACGTGTAAAGTTGGAATATGTGAAGTTGGAACATGTAAAGTTGGAACATGTAAAGTTGGAACATGTAAAGTTGGAACATGTAAAGTTGGAACATGTAAAGTTGGAACATGTAAAGTTGGAACATGTAAAGTTGGAACATGTAAAGTCGGAACTGGTAAAGTTGAAACGTGTAAAGTTGGAGCATGTACGATTGAGACGTGCCTAGAGTTGGAGCGCGTTCAGTTGGAACACGTTGAATTCAAACGTCAACAGTTAGAACGTGAGGAGTTGGAACGTGTAGGATTGAAATTTGCACAGTTGGAGCCTGTAGAGTCAAAACTTGTAGAGTTGAAACATGTAGATTTTGAACGTGTGCAGTTTCAACCTGTAGATTTGCAGCATTTAGAGTTTGAACGTGTAGAGTTGGAGTGTATAGAATTGGAAATTGCAGTGTTGGAGCGTGTAGAGTTAGAACGTGTACAGTTGGAACGTGTGAATTTTGAACGTGTTAAATCAGAGCGTGTTAAGTTGAGCCACAACGCGATCACAAACTATTATTTTATGTAAGGTTGGGCTTTGTACATAGTGATTGTTGTGCACAATTGGAACTCGTAGAAACTGGCTACTGCCTTTAGGAAAAAAATCTTAACATTATATATGTATATATATTTTCATACAATTTCATCGTTTTTTTTTTCATTCCTTTGTTGCGTGATATCTTTTTATTTATTACAGACATTCATTATTTTATATAATTCTTAAACGTATCATCATATCATATATAGAGCTTCAGCAAATCATTACAATTATCGTATGTGTTTGCGCGTGCGTGTGTGTGTGTGTTCACGTGTGTAGATGTTAAATTTATTATCGTGTTGTACGTTCTCGTAAAATTATCGTTCTTTTTTTCCCCCAGAGCCATGTTTCTCAATTATTATCATGGGATAATTTTTGAAATAATTTTTCACCTTGGTATTGTGGTTTAGCTCGTAATTATGAATCTTTTTTTTTATTTTTTCTCGAACACACGTTTTTCGTGCTCGATAAATTACAATGATGAAAATAAAAAATCGCGCCGTTGAGAATTTTTTTTTCGGCAAATTTTGAGTCGTCAACGGCCACTCGGAGCGATCGCAGCGATTTATAACAACAATCTTACGAATAGCAACAATTTAACCGTAGCTCGATAGCGATATAACTTCGATGCGAATTTAAATTTTGACGTTTAAAATTTCAATTTTAATTTCTATTTTTTTTTTTTTTTTCCTTTAAATTTGTTCGTATATATTGACTGGTGTGAGCGGTCGAAGCTAACGCGAGCGAGCTACTGGCACGCATAAAAATATTATAATATCGTTTTATAAGCATCGTGTATAATAACAAATGTAAGCTCAGGACAGATATATTATTTTTTTTTCTTCATTTTTTTTCCATCGTTCACTATATTTTTGACTTTTCTTTCGTTCCGACTCGTCAGAGATTTTCTCGTTTGTCGCATAAAAACACATATATGTATATTATTTTCGACGCCGCAGTTAAGATAATTTTTTTCCACTTAAAATTATCATGAAATTGTCATTATTTGGCAAAAAATTGAATATTGTTTGAATTTTTTTTTTAATTTCATGGTGATTAAAATTTCGATCGTCCCTCAGCTCGGGCGACGAGGACGGACTCGTCCTTAGAAACTTTACGCGTGTCTAGCTACAAACTCGACTCTTATTCCCTCGCGAAAAAGAATAATAATAATAATAATAATAAATTATTTATATATATATATATTTTTCATAACTGCACTTAAAATTTTTTTCATTTTTTATTTTGCTTTGCCATCTCAGCGACGACAAAATCGACTTGCAAATTAAAAAACGGATCACAGCTTTTTTGCGAACGAGAATGAACGATAATCGAATGGACAATTGGACGGGAAGAGAGAGAGAGAGAGAGAGAGAGAGAGAGAGAGAGAGAGAAATTGAGAGCGAGAGAGAGAGGGAGAGAGAGAGAGAAACAGAGAGAGAGAGAGAGAGAGAGAGAGAGAAACAGAGACAGAGAGAGACAGAGAGAGAGAGACAGAGAGAAGGAGATAGCGATGAAGGATTTCTCGATTGAAAAAAAAACTAAAAAAAAAAAATCAGTACAGTTGATGAGTGAAAAAGAAATGAAATGAAAAAAAGCAACATCTTTTCGATGGACTTGGGCGGTACCAATTTTTTTTCACCTTTCTTTCATTTTTTTCCTTTTTTTGTTTCGTTTCTCAAAGAGGGCTTTTCACTTCTACGAGGATTTTCGGAACTCTCATTTCATTTGCCTAATGGGGCTGAGGTCTTACGCTACGATTAGCAGAGTATTAATTTAATTTTATTTCATTTTCTTGATTAATAGATTGGTGGAATGGAGATTGCAATTTGCTAAATTTTTTTTTTTAGATCACTATCATTTCACTTTGAGCCAGCAAATTGCATTCTTCGAACAACCGGAAACGCCTATCCGCAATATACCTATTAATCTACGCTAGTTCATTTTTTTTTCAATTCTTCGATTAAAAGGTTTTAGCTTATAGAGATTACATATAACTCGCTACTTGTATTTATCTACTTATTCCAACTTCTACGAGAGAAACACGTTGTCTTTTTTTCTTAAGAGAAAGAGCTTTCATTTGTCCAGAGAGACTTTTTTGTTTTTTTTTTCGTTGGGGGTAGGGGGAGTACATTTTTAAGAAAGAAAGAAAGAAAGGATGGGATAGTTTTTCTTTTCATTTATTACGAGTATAGGGTTTTTGGTTTTTTGTTTTTTTTTTTTTAATTCGTGTGAATATCCTGCCATACAGGGGATCCTAGATTCGAACGTGCGCTTTTTTCGTAGTGAGATAATTGTAGGCGTACAAGAATACTTTTGGTGTTTTTTTTGTGATTTTTGATTGTAAGGTTCGATTTATTGAAGAAATTCAATGAGAGAGTGAGAGAGAGAGAGAGAGAGAGAGATGGTTTTTTCAAATTATTGTAAATTATTCATGCAAATCAATCAACAAAATTAATTATTATTTTCATATTCTGTCGAATTTTATTATTATTTTCAACTCTAAAAATTTTTGAATTTATTTGACCAATAATAAAAATTATTTGTTACTTTTTTCATAATTAATAAAAATTGATTAATCAATTTTAATCGATTTAAAAATTTTTTTTCAGGCTTGAGTTAAAATTTGCGAAGCAAAAAAAATTCATTAATTATTTGACGATCTCTTTCTGTCTGTTAAATTGAAATTCTCGTTTTTCGTTTCTCCACAAGACCGAGGGAAGGAAATATTTTTTAATTATTTCGTCTTTTTTTTCCTTTGCTCATACGATTTGCACATCCTTCGATCTTTTCGTATATGTATATGGATATTCTTTTTGGGTGTGGGTGGGTGTGTGTGTGTGTGTGTGTGTGTGTGTTTAATTTTTTTGGTGATATACCTAATGGAATAGGGGTAGAGGCAGGCGACGCTTCGTTTGACGTAGAACCACAGAGTTTGCCAGCCATGCGTCTGTGAACATTTTTTGCACAACTTCCAGAAATCGCCATCGAGAGAGAGATGATTTTTTTTTTAAAATGAAAATTATAAGAAGTTTTTTATACTTCATCATTTAAATTTTTTCTATCGAAAAGATAGAAACGAAAAATAAAAAATAAAAATACATATAGGCACATGAAATATAAAATTAGTAACGAGGTCAGTTTTATCGATCGTCGCATTTTTCGACTTATTGCTTACATGCTTTTTTCCTTTTTTTTTTTTTTTTAATCTCGCGGCAAATGTAATCGTATAGAAACAACAGTGCATCAATTTCATTGTGTATTATTATATAGTCTGGCACGTGGGCTCTCTTAATCGACAGATATATGAATAATATTGATTTACATCGTGCTCAAAATTCCCATAATATTAATGTTAATATTTGTATCGGCCCGTCTCGAAACGATTTTTCCCCCTTATTTTCTTGGTTTCACTCTAAAAATTGAAGTATTCCATCATGATAACAAACGTCGTGAAAAAGGAACTCTGGCAAATAATATTAAATGATAGCTCAAGCGATTTTAAGATCTGTGCGCATTAGGCACCACTTAGATTCAACTCTGAGCATCCAGGCTTCACGAGATGAAATAATACATAAGATTAAACCGTATCAGAGGATGAAGTAGGATTGAAAAAGAAAGTTCGAATAAAACATGATTTTTGTTTCTGGTTTAAGTATTACCGGAGTACTTGGAAAAATTTACTCGGGCAGTTGAAAAAAAAAAAAAATTTGCAATTATTTGGATCATATGAATTCAGATTTCAGGCTTTCATGAACATAGAATATGATCGTGATTACTCTATCTTCTAAGTACTGTGACTGTGTACTTGGACATTGAATTTGAGAGGCACGAGGGTAAACGAAAGAGAAAGAGTCGTTATGTTTAAATTACAATGTACCGTGCTGTTCTCTCAAGGAATAAAATTCGAATTTAAAATATCCAAGCACCTAAGAAATGTACTTAGAACATATTCACATTCACAATCATATTCACCTTGCATGACTTTTATCCTCTTCCAATATAATTCATCTCAGTTACGTGATTTTCTATTAATTACACCAGCTGCACACACTTAAGGATTTTTTCCACCAACGTACTTAGAACGTAAACAAGTCCTCGAAAACATGAGAAT
Organism: Rhorus exstirpatorius; assembly: GCA_963564615.1. NCBI lineage: Eukaryota > Metazoa > Arthropoda > Insecta > Hymenoptera > Ichneumonidae > Rhorus > Rhorus exstirpatorius. The sequence goes on from OY751315.1 coordinate 12,937,092, forward strand.
TAACAAAAATGGATATTAAAGTCGATTGAGGCACCTGCTGAATGTTTTTGTCAGAGTTCCCTCTTCACTATGTCAATTATAATATTTAGAAACATCAATTTTTAAGTTAGAACAAGAAAAAAATAAAAATCTGTTTTTTTGACAACCTAATATGTAATATATATGTATGTAATATCATTAATTGTAAATATATGTATTTGCATTTTATAATCCGCGATATCGCACCATCGGGGGGAAATCAAGGCCAAGGCATCATCAACGATTAAGTGTAATATTATGATATCGATGGACTAATGCCAAAGGGGCGTAAGCGCCTATTTTCGAAATTTTCGCGTCTGTACTGCCAGAAGGGCGTAAGCGCTGTATTTGGCAGATACTAGGGAAAGCCAAACGGGCGTAAGATCCAGGGCGCTTACGCCCGTACGACAGTAAGAACTCGAAGGAATCGTGAAATCGATCGAATCTTACTTCTAGAGGGAAGTATCTCCAACCCAAAAAGTTCGTCACCTACGCCCCTGTGGCAGTATTAACTCGAAGACATTGTGAAATCGGTCAAATATTACTGCCAGAGGGGCTGGGTTGGGTCGGGTTGGGTTCGCATAATGCATAAATAAATTGTGAAATCGGTCACAATATTTAAATAAATTGTGAAATCGCGAAATCTTACTGCCAGAGGGGCGTATCCCCACCGCAAAAAAGTTTGTCGCTTACGCCCCTCGGCAGAAAGATTTGACCGATTTCACAATTTCCTTAATTGCTGCCACAAGAGCGTAAGCGCCAACCTTTTTTGCGGTGAAGATACGCCCCTCTGGCAGTAATATTCGATCGATTTTACAATTTCTTCGAGTTCTTCGAGTTCTTACTGCCGCATGGGCGTAAGCGCCCTGACACTTACGCCCGTTTAGCTGGATAAATCTCTTTCCCTCAAACCCGCGAAGTATAGCGCTTACGCCCTTCTGGCAGTAATCCAAATTTTGGTGCTTACGCCCCTTTGGCATTAGTCCATCGATATATCGATTTCACGGATTGTCAAATTAAAGTTGTTAATATTCTTCGTGTTTCTCATAAGTAAACGCGACCGTAAAATAATATATTCAACGTAAAATTCATTAGCTGTCATAAGTTTCGTTTTTTTAATTTTTTCTTTTAATAACGAATATTTACAATGTTTACATTTAACACCGTATTATTAAGGGCTGAAGAGGGTCGAGGTTCAGCCATGGACAAAAATAACGATATCAGCCAAATTCGAATAGGAAAATAAGAATAAAAGTAATGAAAAAATTTAAAAAATTGACAAGACTCTTTGCGAATAAACATTGACGATAGTCGATTTTTTTTCTTCATTAAGCATAATTAAGCAATAATAAGCATAATTAAACCTGTTTATAATGAAGATTGATATAATAATTTTGATCAATTTTCATCAATTTTTCTCAGTCAAACTGTTTTATGAAATATTTTTTACACTCGAATCGTGTGTTCGCCACTCGCAAAGTTCGAGGAGTCAATCGACGAAGACAAGGATAAATTATTTTTGTGCCGAGAGATGGTTGACAGAGAAGAGAAAGAGAGAGAGAGTGAGAGAAAGAGAGAGAGAAAGAGAGGAAGATCGAGAAATAAAAATAATACAAATTTAAAAAAATTAATTAAAAAAAGTACATTGATGAAAAAAGAAAAAATGAGAAAAACAAAACGATAAATAAAAAAATTAATTGAATAAAAGAATATCAAGGAAATAATTGATCACGAAAATAAATATTTAAAAAAAATTAAAATTAAAAAAGAAAATTATTTTTTTGAACAAACCCAAGAACCTCAGCGGCTGTTATTGCAAAGAGGAATAAAGCGCCAAAATAAAACAATCCTCTTTCTCATCTCCGGACTTTTCCGTCAAGGGTGACCGACGATTTATTATATTGATGCATCGAGAGTTCTTGTTATAATGGCTGTGAAATACGACCTTGCTTGTATGTACTCCCTATCCAGACACGATTTTTCAACAACTAGACTCCGCAAGACACGAAATAAAAATACTAAAAAAAAAAATAAACCAAGGAATTCAATTCTCATTGACCTCTGAAGAAATTCGAAAAAAAAGCTTTTTTAAAAACTATTCATCGATTGAGTAGAAGAAATTGTAAAAAAGCTGAGGCTAGAGTATAAATAAATAAATAAATTAACGATATTTAAATTAAATCCCTTGAGGCATTTTTAAACACCTTATTCAATTCAATTTATTTTATTCAAAATATTTAAACATTTTATTCAATTCAATTATTCATCGAATAAATAAAGTTAAGAAAAATTATAGAAATTTGTTCAAATTATTGTTATTTAATTAACGACTGAATAACAATTGGAGTTGAAACTAGTAGAAATGCCTTTAATTGAGAAAGAAAGGATTGACAATAAAAAATAAATAAAATTGCGAGTCCGGGAAATTTCATTGGATTTTATTTTTATTTTTTTAATTTAACAAATAATTGCACAAGTCTCGCGATAAATCATTCGTTTTTCATTCGTAATAATTTGCACGTGCTTTGAGATTTTTTTCATTACTGCATTTTTTTCAATTGGGGCTTTCGATTTTCGATGTGTTTTTCTTCCTTCTCAATAAAATTTTTTTTTTTTAATTCGACAAATTGCAATTTGTAATTTGGAATATTGTGATTCTCAATTTTCATAACTGATTATTTTTGTTATAAAAAATTTTTTAAATTTAATTCGACAAATGGTAGATTGCAATTTGAAAAATAATTTTTTTCATTTCAAAAATTAGATTTTGCGTATTAAAATAAATCTTTTTTTATTTGTAATTTCAACCGACACGCACACTTACACAGCTAAACTACTCGTATGAATAATCGTCGCAAGGCAATCATAAATTTTGATTTCTGTGCTTTTTTTTTGTTTCTCCGATGTTCTCCCATTTAAAGTAAACGAATTTTCAAAAAAAAACTTTGTCAATTTATTTAAATTTTTTTATTTTTAAATTATTTATCCCATATTTCTAAGTGGCTCTCATTGTTCGGGAATGATTCTGTACTCTGTCGAGTAGGTATGCAGCGACGGGCCTCCGGTAGTGAGTGTCGGTAGTCCCAGGGCACCTGGAAAAATTACACCAACCATACCAACCCCCTAAGTTACCCCGCCAAAAAAAATAAAAAGACAAAACATAAAAAAAAACTTGAAAAAAAGTTAAATATGACTGAAAACAAAAAGGAAAGTAAATTTTAAACCACACTATGAAAAAGTGTACTGCAAGCAAAAAAATAATCCTACGCTGCTAAAATTCAAAGTTTTTTTCTGCCACACGAAATTCGAGTGATGCAGATTGATCGACAAAAAATGAATAAAATTTATTTAAAGTTTCAAAAAAAAAAAAACGAATGATAATAATAAATATATGAAAAGTTAATATAATTGATCAGATTAAGAATTATTTGAAAAAAAAATATGAAAAATAATAATTGAATAAAGTAGCGAGTATATAAATAAATAAAACAGCATGTGTATGATTATGAGACCAGACAAACTGCGAACTCGTCAAAACCTTTTCTATTTTTTTTTTCCTTCAATTCTCCGCGATTTATAAATAATTCTTTTCTCGTTCGTAAAAAAAAAAAATTAATTGATTAGTCGTTCATTGAATATTGCTTTTATTCTTTAATCTCCGCAGAGTCAGAGAGTTCTCAGAGAGTTCCTTCTCGAAATTGGATAATGCATTATTCCGCAATCTAAGTTCACCCCAAAAGCCTATGGGGAATTCCACGATTCACGAATGTCATTTTCGCGCACGATCTAACTTTCGTTATTGAATTCAATCATCAGGAAGAGAAACAGAGAGAGAGAGAGAGAGAGAGAGAGAGAGAGAGAGAGAGAGAAAGAGAGAGAGAGAGAGAGAAAAATCGTGCTGAATATCTCGGTAGATTTCCCCTCGTAAACTTCACAATTCCACGGAGAACGATTCGTCCAAATTCGTTTATTCGTGCAGCTGGACCTCACTCGAGAAATTATTCAGCGCTTTCTTGCGCAAATATTTTTACTTCCATACACGCAAAAATCACGAACGTAGACAAATTTTTCACCCTTAAAAGATCTCTATCGACGTAAAAAAATGTTTTTCGGACGTTGTTTATTTTTTGGGGGTTGGTGCAGTTTTTAGGAGCGTGGGGTAGTTTAGGAGAGGGGGTTGTTTCTAGAAGTTTTGAGGTAGTTTTTGTGAATTGGGGGTAGTTTATAAGTGGTTTGGGAAAGTTATTAGGGTTTAGGGGGTAGCTTTTGGGGGTTGGCGGTATTTTTTGGGAGTTGGGGTGATTTTTAAGGGTACGGGGTAGTTTTTTCAGGGGTTGGGGTAAGATAAAATTAAACACAGTCAATGCAAGTCGAAGCAATGGTAGAGGGATAAGCGAGACAATATCCTGGAATTGGTGCTCAAAACAAAAATAATAATAAAAAATAAGATTTATCGATATCTTGGATGATGCATGAGCCAACAACCCTCTTCTACGACCATGCCTCGTGAACCGTTCGCAAAAAAATAGAGTATCGAAGGAGCTAGTTTTTTTTTCAAATTGGAAAATGCATATACACAAGTATTTAGGGGCTGACATGGGGTACACGTGCCGATAAATGACTTTTCTGCAACACATGCATTAAAAACTCTTGTTTTTTACCCTCTGAAATGGGATAAAAATTACATTTTTTGACCGGAGAAAAAAAACAGAGAAACAAAAGACAGCGACGAGAAAAAAAAATTCTTTATCGGTCACTGTCGTTTGTTTCTCTGTTTATTTCCCCGGTCAAGAAGCTGTAACTTTTATCCCGTTTCAGAAGCGAAAAAAAAAACTCATTTTTAATTCATGTGTTGTAGAAAATACCATATGCACCACGAGATGTAAGTAGGCGTCTTTGCCTCGCGCGATGTTTGCAAAACTCGTCTTCAGTCTCGGGCGCCTTCGGCGCCCTCGACTTACAACTCGTTCTGAAAACATCGGTGCTCGACAAAACACGCCTACTTTCTTCACTAGATGCATAATATACTGTTATTACATACACATATTGTTTGATTTGTGTTCGTAATTTTCTAAGGAATTTTCGGTGGATGTTGAATTCAATGGAAGGAATGATTTTTTTTGCATTCAAGTGAAGGTATGGATTTTTGTACTCGGAGCAGAAACGAGAAAAATTTATATTTATAATTATATTTGAAATTTATGACGAAATTAATGAATAGACAATTTTTATTCCAGTATATGTTTTTTATTTTTATTTTATTATGTTTTTATTTTATGGCATTGTCACTAAGAGAAATTGTAAATCGTAACGAATTTATTTTTTATAATTTTTTTCTTACTTTTGTGAAATTTTTAATTATACTCTTTGTAATATCATTTTAAAAAATTCGATTTTGCACATCTTTGATTGTAAGTAGGTACGAAGAGACATGCTTGGACAATGGACGTATGGAGAATTAGTTAAGATGAAAAATTCTCAGCAGCGAATAGCTTGTCCTGAAAAATAAAATTAAAAATACAAATGTCAAGAGCTTTTAAGTTTTTTTTTGTGATTGAATTTCAAAAAAATCGTTATGCTCCTGACCGCTGCATTTTTTTTTGACAAATAGAAACATTACAAATTTTAGGAGTCTTAATGTATTCTTATAATATAGAAGCCCTTGATTTGCAGAATTATTTTGTTAAAACCTTTTTTTATAATAAAAACTTCATCACGGATAGTTGTGAGAGGATTTTTTTTTCGGAGAATAGGATCGATGCTCCCCAGAATCCGAGAGTGACAAGACGAATCCCCAATATCGGGAGCTTTCGAAGTAGTCACTCACCATGGATTATTTCAACGTCCGAAAAACATTATACATTATTTATCAGACCTTCTCATCCTCCACGGTTTTCACGTCGATAGAGCTTCAGTTACACGTTCTATGACGAATATATATCGATGGACTAATGCCAAAGGGGCGTATCGGTCATGTGTAAGTATAGCTCATACGCCCCTGTGAAATTTAACCATTGATATATATATTTATATATATATATATATTTTTTTTTTCTCATTCAGCTATGTCGTAGTCATAATAAATACCGAAATAGCGGGGTTTTTGGGCTTACGAGTCGCAATTTCTCTGGTTCAGGGCACAAGGTACAGTTATTGGCCACTCAAAATAATTAAAAGTCTTTATATGTAAGTGAATGGAAAAAAGTGAACTCTTCCCAGGTAAAAAAAAAGACCATAACATGTAGAAACCTCATCCGTTTTGCTTTTCAAAGTAGCCAATCACTGTATTTTTTGACCATTCAAAATGGGCAATGACCGTTGAAACGGTCAATGACAATTATGGTATTTGACATTGACCAAATGGTCGGTCGCCAGGTCATCAAGATTTCGCCCGTATACAAACCTATTAGCATACATGCAATTCTACACGTTTAACTCACAAGTTAGCAATTGGACATACAAAAATTCTCCTGTGGCGCAAATAAAAGAGTTAAAACCTTACATCATCTAACTGTATCCCCCCCCCCCCCCCGCCCCAATTTTACAAAGAATTGCAGTTTCGTAATCGCTTTTGAGCACAACTGGACATCTTCCAATTGTAAACGTTCCAACTGTCCACGTTATAACTATACAAGTTCTATATGTGCACTTCAAACTGTATACATTCCAACTATGCACAATTCAACTGTATACTTCCAAGTGAACACTTTCTAACTGTATACGTTCCAACTATACACCGTCAAACTGTACACGTTTCATCTGTACACGCTCCAATGTACACGTCCCAACTGAACATGTGGTAACTGAACATGTTCCAACTCTGCACGTTCAATTTTTTTAATGCGTTTGGTAAAGCAGAATATTTTTAATATAGTACATCGAAAATCTGACATATGTTCAGTTGGAACGTATAGAGTTGGGGCTTGTGGAGTTTGGACGTGTGCAGTTGGATCGTGTCAAGTTGGAATGGGTAGAGTTGGAACGTGTAGAGCTGGAACTTGTAGAGTTTAGACGTGTAGGGTTGGGACGTGTAGAGTTGGGACGTGTAGAGTTGGGACGTGTAGAGTTGGGGGATGGAGAGTTGGAAGGTGTAGAGTTGTAACATGTAGGGCTGGGACGTGCAGAGTTGGGACGTATGCAATTGAGATGTGTCGAGTTTGAAAACGTAGAGTTGCAACGTGCATATTTGGAACACGTACAGGTAGAGCGTGTAGAGTTGAAACGCGAAGCAGTTGGAATGTGCGCAATTGGAACGTGTGCAGTCGGCACGTACAGCGTTTGAGCGTGTACAATTGGAAAGTGTAGAGTTCTAACTGTATACTGTATACGTAGAGAGAATATATCAAGCCTCGTTTGATACATCAACGATGCAGAAAGTCCTCCCGCATGAAAAAAAAATATGCTCTCAGGACTTTGAGACTTATATAAATAATTTTTTGCATTAGCTGCCATTTCATTGTGTGTTTTTTTTCAAGTCCTAGGGTGTTTCTGGTATTCTTATTTATTTATTGTAACTTTTATTTTAATGTCGAAGAGTTTCGAAATTTTCAATTCAATATGAACGAGTGGCTTGACCTATAAACTTTCTCTCTCTCTCTCTCTCTCTTTCTCTCTCTCTCTTTCCAGCTACCGGTTCTCACGGGATGGCTTTGATAATCAACCTCTTCGATCGGAATCTAGTACTTCCCTGAACCAAAACCACGCAGTTGAAAATGATAATATACCCCCGCGTATCTCTTCCAACCCCAATTACATAGCATTATTAACCGTACGTATAAGTTGCATCATATATATATGCGCTCATGTCCTGTACATTACCAACGAAAAGTTTTTCTCCATGAGCATTAAAATAAACAAAACAAACAAAATTTAACCAATTTCTAGTAGACATATTTTAAAAATATGAAACGAATTTGTTGATTTTTTGACTGTGTGGGAATTTTTTACAATTTTCCCTCTATCTATTTCTTTTTCCAAATGATTTTCAGGCAAAGAAAACAGGTAGGTTACAAAAGGCGATTGAGGCGAAATTTTTTTTTTCTTCAATTTTCAAATTATTATCTAATCGCGAAGTTTTGGAAATTCACACAGGTAATTGACTTGGGTTGGGAATGTACGGTTACCCTGAATTAGCAATACTACGTAGATTATGATGGAACAGGCACGATAAAATCGATGTCGATTGTTTTTTTTTCAACGTTTCTCCCGATAATTAATGTGTATCCTCGATCGTAATTGAATCTTTGATAATTTGTACAATTTTGACAACGTATTCTCGCCCTTCAAAGTCAGCGTTGACTCATTTTTTATCGATGAAAAACGAATGATTAATTGAGATTATTTTATTTTTCAATCAATTCTTGAAATTCGATATACATACAATTTGTGAGTTTACTATAGCTTAAAAATTTTACATTTTTTTTTTCGAAAAACAATAGAAAAAAAACTCAACCCTTCGTTCATTAAGAATGTTCCACGTATACAGTTTCAATAAAAAAATTTGATCCTATGAGAATTTTAGTAGGTCCCTGTGCAAGAAAAATCTAAAAAAAATTTACGCCATCGAAGATGTTCAAAACTTTGATTTTCAACAATAATAATGTCAAAATGTTATTACCAAATTTGTTTCAAAAAAACATTTGTTCAACATCAGTAAAATATATTTTTTGTCATATTGAATGTATTTGTTGATTTTTTTCGAATAGGTGTGAATGTATTTCGAATTTTTTCTCGATTCTTGAAATGTTTTTTTTACTTTGAAATTTCGAGATGTCGATGAAGAGTCTTCAACTTTGGATATATTTTCGTAGAAACATTACATATTGGCACAGAAAAAGTTTCCGCGTCATTGAATAAATATTTTTATACACGCAGCCCTGTAAAAATAAATTGAAAACAGGAATTAAAAAAAAACGGAAAATTTTTAAAAAATTCACACGTATTCAAAGAAATCAACGTATTCATTTGATGAAAACGAAAAAAAAAATCTCCGATGATTCGTTTAATAACCTTTTTTAAAACCAATTTCTCAATAAATTTTCGGAGTTATTATTATTCAAAATCCGAGTTTTTAGGATCTCCGAAATGATTGTTCTTTTTTTAAATTTTTATAATACTGCGTCGTCCTTCTAATTCTCACCAAATCTCACTTTTGGCTGGAACATGTATACGTGAAGCATCTTCAAGCGGAGATTCGAAATAATTTTTTGTAAAAGTCATGACGAATAGTCGTTTAAAAAAATGAATTAATAAATAGTTTTTTTTTTTAAATAATTATATTCTCTAATTTCCGATGCATTTTTTCTTAACCACCCTTCGAGCCCATTTTATGAATTCTGAAAAATCGACTTTTAATTTATACATATATATTTATATGTATGTAGATATATATGTATATTTATTTATTACATTCGTTGGCCTTTTCGAGTCTTCGACTCACGAGGGATGATTCGTCGATCGATAATCTCACAATTGATCATTAAAATGATCGTTTTTTATTAATATTAATATTATTATTGAATAGCGGTAATAATAGCGTTTGGGTTAAAGTGTGCTGAGATCTCGAGTTAGTTCACAGAGGCATGGCATTGTAGAGATCAAAATTTGGATGATAAAATAGCGCGGTTGGGGTCGGTTGATTGTGATGAGGATTTTGGGCTGCCTGTATGTGATTCAGGTTAATATTCAGTGGGGCAATATGGGCGGTATTATGGTGATTAAGGTGGTTAAGGCTAAGGTTACCTGTCGGGTAGGGTAGTCCAAAACTAGGGTACCCAGAATAGCCGCGGCCTGCCGCGTATGCCGCGTACGCCGCTGGGAAACCTGTGAACATTGAGTAAACAAACAAAAAAAAAACATTTTTTTATTTTATTTTTTCTTTAATTTGAAAAAGGCAAGTGAATCAAATTTTCTCCAATGATCTCGTCATATATTTGACGACTTTGTAGGATCAAAAATTTATTCCTAATTGTATAAAATACTGAAATTTATTCGTAATGTAAAATATTTCATGTTAAAACTCAAAAATAAGAGTATTATTTTTCAATTCTTTTGCATCCGAGATAAAAAATGTGGGTACAAGACGATTCTTTTGAAGTGAATAAACAAAGTTTGTTTTTATAAAAATATTGTTTTATTTCTAGAACGATCTTTTTAAACTCCTACCATCGTCGTTTTACTCACCATCAGGTAATGCTCCCAGGGACCACATAAAATCTACAAGGAAAAACATATTCCATTAATAAATTGCCAATTGCGCAAATATTTACATTTTCATTTTTCTTTTTTCATCTACCAATTCACCGATTTTTCTCCAATTATTTTCTGTTTCTCGATTATAAACCTTCTCGTTTCGTCTCTCTCTCTCTCTCTCTCTCTCTCGCTCGCTCTCTCTTTCTCTCTCTTTCTCTCTCTCTCCCTCTCTCCTCTTTCTCGATCGATCATCGCGACCGGGACCTCGATCGTGATTTCGACAAGCTCGCCTCGAACACTTCGATTAACTTATTTACACGTCACGTAAGATTCTATTTTTTATTTTCAAACTTAGTTCGCAAAGCCCCATGTACTTGCCAAGAACTCAACAAAATTTCGCCACGATCGAGGCTTGGCAGTGGCCCATTTCTAACGATTCCAATTTTATGCAGATTCAATTGTATACACGCAGCTCTATGAAGGGAAACTCTCCATCTAACTAATTGTACACGGAAAAATTTGCGACGCCCGCAATCGAAATAATCAAGACTCTGTCGTGTCAAAATTAGAAGTTGTAACTCCAAACGAATTATAAGTTTGATATATGTGCTATGAAGCAACTAAAAACGTTCCAATTGAACACGTTCAACGGATACACGTTTTAACTGTGAACCTTTCAACTGCGCCCGTTTTAACTGTGCAACTGTAGCGTGTTTATTGGGAATGTGTACAAATGAGTGCAGTTGGAACGTGTAAATTTGAAACGTGCATAGCTGCGACTTGTTTTGCTGCAACGTGAACAATTGGAACGCGAACAGTAGAAACGTGTACAGATGGAATATGTAGAGTTGGAACGTATACAGTTGGATCATGTACATTTGAAATGTGCACAGTTAGAAGTAGAATTACACCAATAGTGAACAGTTGGAACGAGTGTAGTTGGAACGTGTACAGTTAGTATGTGTACATTTGAACTGTGTACAGTTGGAAAACATAGAGCTGGAACGTACACGGCTCGATTGTGGAAATTAGAACGTGTAGAGTTGAGACGACTACAGTTTAGGTATATAAAGTTGGTTCGCTTAGAGTTGGTGAGAGTTTAACTGAAACGTGTACAGTTGGAATGTGCAAGGTTAAAATGTGTAGAGTCAAAACTCGTTCATGGAACCTGTACAGTTGGAATGTGTTAAGTAGAAACGTATTCAGTTAGAACGTGATCAGTTGGTTCGTGTTCAGTCGGAACGAGAACAGTTTGAACGTGGGCAGTTGGGGAGTGTAGGGTTAGAACGCGTAGCATTGGGACGTTTAGAGTTGGAACGTGTAGAACTGAAACCTGTTGAGTTGCGTCACGGGAGAGTTTCTTGTGTTTCCAATTGCTGATGGGTGATTTTATCTGTCTACAACACTCGCTGATGTGTAGAGTTTTTCTATGCAGAGTTTTTTTTTTCATAAAATTAGGTTTCTGCACAGTTGGAACCGGTAGAAATGGATTACTGCCTCAACGCTTGCGTTGAATAAAAAATTTTAAAATAGTTGAGAGAAGACGATAGCGAGAGATTTTTTTTTCAAATATCAAACTCACACAAGGATATTACGATATGTGATAGATATATATATATGTATATGTGAATTAATAAAGAAACAATGTGGTAAAAGGATCAAAAGCGTATCTAGGATTAGATAGATAAATAGTTGGCATCCATGAAATTTCATAATTTCACACTAAATTCAAAATTAAGGAAAAAAAAAAAAAAAAAATAAACAAAAACGATCACACAACTAAGAAGACTTGAACTATGTCGCATCGTTACTATAGCTCAATATAAATATATATATATTTACATAAATGTATATATATTCTCGACTAAACTCGAATTATTAGGTATCTTTAAACTAAAACTACTACGCTCGTCTTAAGTGTCCCAATCTACGACAAAAACCTTCTGTTTTATTCTCTCCTAATGTACTATTTGGTTATTTATGTTTGCTTTAAAGCCGTTAAGGTGGTTAGTTGGAGTTAATTCACGTATATGTACCATTTCACAGTTTTTTTTTCTTTCATTTTTTCGTTCTCTAGACTCCACTAGCTTATCGGATATTGACTAAATGTGAGCATTTACCCAACGATCGTAGTATTCAATTTTCTTTACATCTTTCTACTCGGTTTTTTGGTCTGACATTGTTTTCTTTTTTTTGTGACCTACACAAAATTATTATCACGTCACGCAAAATATAAATATATATTTTTTTTCAGTCAAATGATCGCCATATAATCGTGGGGCAAAGTGCTGACACGTACTACGACATTTAAGATTCGACGATACGATATTCAAAATATAACACCGACCACAATTAAACTACACACTACTTATGGACTTGCTATTCTAATCTTCATATGGATTATTTTCTCTCACCATAATACACATGTATATTTATTCATACTTATACATATATATATGTAGTATACGCAGATGACAATTACATAGCTTTATTCTAGGCTATTTTAGTACACTGATACATATTCAATTGGTATTAGTGATTTCGTACCTAATTCACTACCGGGCTGGTTTTTTTTAATACTCGAAGCACGCGTCAATACTTTTTTTCCACTCTTCGTTGACTAGAGATTTTTTTTCTTTTATTCGGAGACACTCGTATCAGAGTCTCAGACTTAAAGTGACCTTTTCGATTTTCATACGTTTATTTATCCTTGAGCTTTGATCGCGTAGGTAATCTCCAACTTGATGAGCTTTTGCGATCTCTCGTTTCGATAACGAGAAAATTAATTTTCACCGTATTTTACATTTTTTTTTCTTCCGTCGACCATGAAATTTTTCCATTTTCTTTTGTTATTGATAAAAATAAAGAATTTCTTTCAAAACTTATGCCATTAAAAATTTTTTTTTTTTTAACGAAAAGAAACGAATATTATCTTTGTAACGAAAGCATATAATTTTTTTTTCATCGTAGAACGTTTAGGTCGTTTATTAAGAAAATAAAGATGTTTTTTTTTTCGTTTGAAAAATTACGATTGGCTTATCAAATATGTTCGCGCTTTCAACGAAAAAAAAACCGGCCCAAAAAGCGAAAAAAAAACGTCTTACTGTTATAAAAATAAGGAAGAAAATTAAAAAAAAGAAAACAAAAAGTATAGAAACAAAATCCTGTTAAGTCTGGTCTACTTACGAAACTGACTGTGTTGAGCCTCTCGGGCATAGTACGTACTTTCTAGGGCACACGTCTCACGCATTAATGATTAAGGTATACGCTGCTTGGGGTATAGCTTAATAGTGTTGTTATAATATGTATACCATGACAATTAAAAATAGAAGGTATAAGGTATAGGTAGATTAGACAGGTGAGTACGATACATGTATATTTTGAATTAAAAATTATTCGTTTACTCGGGAATTATGAATAATTATACGTTTACTATTTATCGCAGTTTTTTTTCGTTATTATTATTATTTTTCAATCATATGTTTTTTTTTGTAATTAGTATAAGGTATAATGCGATAAGGTCTTGTTACGTACGACCATGTCGATTCTTCGTGGAATTATACATTATTTCAATCATTATTTATTCATTTTCAGGATAATTTTTTTATTCAACCCTTTAAGATCGAAGCATCAAAATTGCACGGTGAACGATATATCCTTTACGTTTAATGCAACTTTACGTAAAATAAACCTTTTGTTCCATTTATTATTTTTTTATTTTCTCGGCTTTCAAGCGTCATAAACGAATTGTTAATCATATAAAATACGGGAAAATGTGCCATGTTTATCAGATAAAGACATTCATTTCGCGATAAAAATGATTCTTCGTCCGAAAAAATGAAAATCAAATTTTGCATCAAGGTACGAAATATGATATTTCAGGCACTAAAGGGTTAATTATTTTTCTTTTCCACGAAGAATTTACCCCAAGACGTATGAATTTCTAATTCTAAACGGTATTATAATAATGGCTTCTCAACGCTAGTTTCGCTAGATATATTTATATCTTCGACAATAGGAACGTATTAATTTGTTTTTTTTTCGATTTTTTTTTTACTGTTGGCAATATTAATATAAAATGACTCTCTCATCTAACTAGATCGATCCTATAGGTCGCGCTAAATAAGACTTTCGTTAAATATATAATATATTTTTATATATTATTTAAACTAAGTTATGTGTCCACAAAGTGTTTATATTACCTATGAGATTTACCTAAATTTCAAATGCTCGCGATATTCAATAAATATATATATATATAAGTCTATTACAAAAAATCTAGATGGTATAATGCGACTCTCGTAAAATATATTGATCCAAATATTTTCAAGTACTATAGCATATTATAGGTCCAACAAAAAAAAAACAATATCATTGTACTTAAAAATTTTTTTCACTCTAAAATGGATCTTTTTGTTTCTCGTTTTTTTAGGTACGCTTATTTTCATATTTTAGTTTTGATTACAGTATGGTACAGACTTAATGGATTATATCGATAATAATAATAATATACACATATGTGTATATATATATATATTATATATACAGGGTGTCCCATTTTAAAAAATATGCCAAAATATATCGAAAACTAAGCATTAAATTGAAAAATTTTTGCGACACAAGTTGTTGCATAATATGAAGGGGGGCATCAGATGAGCATCCCAGTTTTTAGTCCGGGGCCTCTGCTAGGCCCAACTTTTGTTTTTTTCAAATAAAATCTCCTATTTTTCATTGCACTTTCTTATTTCTCATTGAAAATTGAGTAGGTTTTACTCCTAGTCATTTTTTGGTTTTCGTCTTTGAACAAGCCCAAGACATTATTCGAAGTTTTCTAAAAGTGAAAACGAGTTCTACGATGAACAAAACTGCTTAACATTGAAAAGTTTTTGGGCGCTTGTTTGCATTGTTTTGTAAGCATTGCTAAGCGTTTCAGAACTACCAGGATTAGCGTTACCCGAAGTACACCGCGGGGAGGTGTTTCGAATTGAGGTGTCGGAAAGTTCGTTTGTGTTGGCATCAGGTGAACAGGAATATGCTGATCGATTATTATTTTGACCTGAGTGTAAATACAAATTCGGTGAACGACTTTTGTTTTGCTTAAAAAACAATGCAAACAAGCGTCTAAATACCTTTCAATATTGAACAATTGTGTTCATCGTAGAACTCGTTTTCATTTTTAAATTCTCCGCTACGATTGACGTATTGCCACTCTTTTCATGAGAAAACTTTGAATAACGTTTTAGGCCTGTTCGAAGACGAAAACCAAAAAATCACTAGGAGTATAAGTCACTCACTTTTCAATGAGAAATAAGAAAGTGCAATAAAAAAAAAAAGAAATTCCATTTGAAAAACAAAAGTTGGGCCTCAGTGGGCTCATCAGAGGCCCCGGACCCAAAAACTAGGAAACTCATCTAATGTCCTCCTTCATATGCAACAACTTTTGCTTGAAATTATTTTCAATTTAATGCTTAGTTTTCGATATATTTGAGCATATTTTTTTAAATTGGACACCCTGTATAAAGAATTCATTCGTAATTTTATCGTATTACCGTAAATTTGATATCGCGCCTCCCTCATCTCATTTTGGCATTAATTTTTTTTTTTTTTTTTTATAACATAACAGAATAAATGTCTTCTGATTATTATGAAATTTCATGAAATTATGGCAAACGGTCGCATCGACTGGCGCACGACGAAAAAAAAAAAAAGATATATAAAATGATCACGAACATTTTAAAAAAATTCCACTCCACGTCACGAGCTAGCTCCTTTTTTTTTTTTTTTTTTTTACTTTTTTTGCTCTCGTACGTAATATCGGGCGTAACGAGCCACCATGAATCTCACGACTCAAATGACGAAAAAAATTGAAAACAAAAAAAAAATTAATAATACAATAAATAACCCCGTGATTCGTTTGTTTCTGTCCAGTAAGAACCGTCTGACCTAACACGGAACTTTCGATTTGCTGCTTCGTTTGCGCGCCTTCTTCATCAACGTACGGGCAACGTTTTTTTTTTTTTGCTCTTCGGCTCGGTCGTACCAGCTACTACGGACTTTTATGTTTCACTAAGCGACAAATTGACAATCGTCATTATTAAACGAGACTTTCGAATGAATCGATGATCGTAGGTGTCAACACGTTCGTGATCGCACTAATTTTTATCGCTGATTATGTCAGGGAAAATTGTCCACTAAATTGAGTGGAACAATCGAAAAGTTAATGGAAAAAAAAAATTACAATTGAACGAAAATTTTGACATATTTTTTCAATAAACAAACGTTTATCAAAAAAAAATCATTTGAGATAAGGCAAAAAATACATTATTTACCAATTTTCGGTTAACTGATTTAAAAGATTAACTTTCGATGTGAAATTGGTTGGGTTGGGTTTTGTTAGCATATCGATCGAACGTGTTAACGACAATGAATCAACGATTCTCTACTGTTACTTTGTTTGAATAATAAATATTCTTTTCTTACTCATCACTATTATCGAACACATCTCGAGCTATTATTATTATTATTATTGTTGTTGTTGTTATTTTATGATTTATTGTCTCTAAGCTACGCTGTGTCTAATCCTCTAACGGAATTACTACCAGTCTTTCTTGATTGATATTCCACGAGCTTTTTTCAATTATTATTATTTTATCGTTTCTAATTTTCATCACTGATAATACGACGTATCATTCACGGAATACAACGTTTCGAGGCCCTCGTTGGTGAGCTAACTTTTTCCTAATAATGAAAAAAAAAAAAAAGAAAGAAAGGAAAGATCACAATAATAATCGCTAAAATCTAACGGTACTTTTTGCGCTACGATCACAGTGTTCTTGAACAATTGCGTGATAAATAGTATTTTTGCATAAATTTTTTGAAAAAAAATTCTTTGAAAGGGAATGCAATGTTGAGTCAGTCTGTACGGTTTAGTCACGGAATGCTAGTAGTAAGGGTCAACGTTTGTGAGACATACCTTTGACTGATAAAACCAAAACCTCCCTGTAACGAGTTTTTTTTGAGGAGATTCGACTGTTCGGTCAAACATGTACGGGGATTTAAAAATTGTATAAAAAAAAACAAAAAAGTTCAAAACAATTTTTTCATTTTTTTTAACTCCAATAACCGTTTTTCGAAAGTGTTACTCATTCAGATTGTTTTCTTTCGAATTGCAATATCGAGGTAATCAAAATACTAATAATGATATTACCGTTATTATTATTTATATTAATATTAATATTAAATATTAAATATTTGGTTAGAAAAAAAATTCACAAGAGAGTATCGTTCTTCGAGATTATTCTCTGAGTATTGTATTGTACTGAGGATTTGAATGAAAAGAGATTCATTTTTGCTTATCTCTTCAATAAAACAAATTTAATTATTGTGTACATGTACTTCGTTGTCAGGAATTATACCTTCGTATTGTGTGCTTCGATGAACGGATCAACATTCGATGCATAAACAAAAAAAATCTACTTGACCCAGTTGTGAAAAAATGTATATTGAAAGTTTTCTGAACTTCGATGATTCAATGAGACGTCAATTGAACTGCAACTCAAATCTCCATTCCAATTAAGATGAAGTCTATCGGTAAACTTGGATTGAAATTCGATGTGAATCTGAATTAAGACTCAGGACCAAGTATAAGAATGAAGTTCAGTTGAACTACAGCATAAATCTACATCAGGCCTCAGGCTCAAAATGAGGTTACGCTTAAGTTGACCGTAAAATGTACTTTAACGTCAACGTAAATCGAGACTCAAGGTCGAACTGAAATTATGCTTCAATTAAAGTTAACCTTCAATTGAACTCTAAAGCAAACATAAATTTAAACTCAGGAACAAACTGAAGTTTATTATTACGTTGAAGTTGCACTTTGAGTCGAAATTTGACCTGAGTTTACATTAGGACTCAAGTTCGAACTGAGGTTATGCTTTAATTCAAGTTGACCTTCAACTTAAAATTCAATTGAACTTCAACGTAAACGTGAATTGAGGCTCAAGGTCTAAGTGACCTTTGCGGCTAAGTTCAAGTTGTGCAACAATTCAAACTTCAACATGAACCTCGATTGGGGTACAAGTTCAAGCTGAGATTACACTCAAGTTGGAGTTAACATTAACATATCACCTAAACATTAACATGATTATATATTGAGAATCAAACACCGAGAGAAAGGCGTTGTAAAATCAACCAAATCTACAATCACAGGTAGTCAATGAAATAGGTATATAGTTGTTTCAAATAAGGCTTTACATAATTGACTAAACATGGATTGAAGAAATTACATACTTAGTCAATCCAATGAAACTTTAGTTGAATCAACGATATATTTTATTCACTACCCGTAATTGTGGATCTAGTTGATTTTACATATTTTTCTCTCCGTGAGGCAAAACTCAAGTTTGTCCTCGGGATAAAGTTGTACTTCGAGTTGAACTTCAACCTAAACTTATATTACGACTTAAGTTCAAACTGAGGTTTTGCTTTGAATGAGTTGAGTTTGGAATTTAACTTCGACGTAAAAGTAAATTTAGACTTCAGGTAAAACTGAGGGTTATGCTCAAGTTAAAATTTTACTTCAAGAAGAACTTTAACATAAACCAAAATTAGAACTAAAGTTGAAGCTAAGGTAATGCCACGCTTAAAGTTGACCTTCAATTAAACTTTAGCCTCACCGAAAATTGAAGATCAACATAAAATTTAAGTTTATCCTTAAAGTTAAACGAGTACTTCGCATTAAACTTTAACCAAAACCTTCATTATAACTCAAATTAATACTGAGCTTATGCTTTAATTCACGATCGCCTTCGATTGAACTTGGTTTGAAGTTTTATTCGAGTTGAACTTTAATCTGAACCTAAATGAAGTTTGAAGTTGTGAACCTTCTGTAGAAAGCCCCCCCCCCCCCCCCCCCCCCAAGTCGAATCCCCTCGCAATCTTGTGAACGAAACTGTCCTCTCTTTCTCTCCCTGTCTCGCTCGGTTTACTGGGGTCTCGTCAGTGGAGTGAGTATCGTGGGTCATAGACCGATAGTCGGTATGGGATGATAAACCGTCCCCATGTCAAGTCCCTGTACGCCCAAAAGATCGCTCATCGAGTACGTGAGAGTCGCGGCTCGTGAGGCGGCAGCGGCCGCAGCTGCTGCCGCTGCTGGATGTGGCCTATATGCCGCTGCGGCCGCTGCGATCGCCCGTTTTACGTCGTAAACCGCAGCGGCAGCTGCGGCGGCTGCCGGTGTCGTTGCTGCATATTGATACGCGGCCGTGTTCGGCGGTGCCGTTACGATCGGAGCTAGCAAGTGATGGGGCGGTTGCGCTGTCGCGTGTGCCGTTGCCGCCGCCGCAGCGGCGTGCGCGGCCGCGGCAGCGGCTGACGACGACCCTGGCATTGGATAAGGCGCGTAACGATATGTCGTCGGGGGTGTCGCAACCATCACCAACTCACCGTATGCACCTCGACCGGCTGCTCGCGTCTTTGCCAAATTCGCCGGTAGCATCACCTCCTTTGGCTGGGCCTTCTTGCATTCCACCTGAGAGAAAAAAATGAACCCCTCATTGAGACGTTACACCGTTTGCGTTACATGCTTCGAGGACGATCAATTGGAAACGAATACGAGGAACGACGGGGGAATGAATGAGAAGAGCAAAAAGAAGTAAACTAACGAGAGATTGATAGGGACCTGGCAGGATTCTGGCAGGAACCTGATAAGGAGCTAGTAGTGGCCTGATAGAGAACTTATAAGGAGCTAGTAGGGGCCTGCTGAATAACTGATAGGGAACTAGTGGGAAACTAACAGGGAACCGGTAGGAAACTAATATGGTACTGACAGGGAACTGATGGGGAACCAATGGGATACTAGAGCAACTGATGGGAAAACTAATTGGGAATGAATAGGTTCACTGTCAGAGAGCTGGTAGGGAATAAATGAGGAACTGATAAGGAACCGAACTGACAGGGAACCGATGGGAAACCGATTGGTAACCGTGGGAGTTTCGTAAGCGAGCTGATAGGCAACTCTAATGGGAACTGATAGGGAACTCGAAATGAGCTATTAGGGAACTAAAAGGAACGCTCGTAAGGAAATAATAGAGGACCGACAGCGAACTGATAGGGAAACAGTTTGAGCTGATAGGGAACGAATTTAAACTGATAGGGAACTAATGGGGGACGACAGAGAAATTATAGGTATCTGACTAGTGACTGATAGACAGGTGGAAAGGAACAGATAGGGAACTAATACAAAACTAATGGGTAATTTCATATAGAACTGACTAGGAACTGGTATCGCTGTAATTATACTGGATATAATCCTCAAAATTGTATCTCGAATTGAAAATTTTGAGTTTTAGATTGAATCGCGACAGATATAAGCGGAAAAAAGGTCAGGTGTCTGACTTTTTTTCCGCTTGTAACGCTTGATTGTACTCGATTTAATAAAAAGATCTAACAAGTTTCCGATGATAATCTGATTCCGAACAATTTAACGCTAAATTTCGTATTCTTACTTGAAGATTAATTGAAAAAAAAAAAAAAATTTGTCCAACGTATAACACATGTATGTGAATATTATTTCTCTTGCAATGACGTTTTCCCATAATTCTCGTAAAATTAGACAAAACGAATATCACGAATGCAAGCAAACGTTGAATCATTGCTTGGGTCAATATTCAAATAAACGGTAATCCGCGTCGTTGAAACAAATAATTGTTCAAGAACGTTCTGTAGAGCCCGGATTTCGTCGTCACCTTGGGGAGGGGATTAATCGATCGGCTAGATTCAATATTTATCGACCGGATTAAAGATCCTTCCATGGATTGGATTTTGGAGGATAGCCCGGCTGCTTCGACAAGGAACCCGTTTGCTTGATGTTTAGGGTGAGATTGTATATAGCGAATGTTCCAGGACGGATTCTCTTGAAAGCCTTCGGTGTTGTCGTCAAACAATTCGACGATCTCCTGCGCCTCGTCAGTTCGTTTCCCTAACCCCCCCCCCCCCCCCCCCTTCTACCCAATCCTACTTTCCACTTACTGGTCTTCCGGGGCTTTCAACTTGTAACGTCCATAACCAACAAGCACAGGGGAGTGTGCGTACCGAATACAAATAACCCGATCATGAGGCAATGTCTCAGAATGTCCTTCGTGTCCTTTATCCCATTAACAAACCTATTTCCGGTTAGTATCAAAATACATCATCATCCCGATTATCACGGTAAATTCATTTTCGTCTTTACTTCCGGTTTACCTCCAAAATACGGAAAACAACTCCTGCGAACCGTTCTGCAAAATATTTCTCCCCTCATGACATACATTTGCCTTTGTCATTAATACTCATTAGGGTGAATGAAACAATGGATTTTTTTTGTTTTTGTTTTTTTTTATTTTTCAGATTTCCTTCATTACGGAAATGAAGAAATCTGAAGAAAAAAAAAGACGAAATACCTATGGAGATTTCCCGAAGAAGTGACAATTATTTTTTCGACTGTATAAATCGAGATTTTTAGTAATACTATAATTACCATTTTATTGTTGATCTCGTGGAAGTGAATTTCGCATACTTTGTCGACTACGTCCTCACTCTGAAACGTGACGAATCCAAAACCTGCAACAGATAAACGAAAAACGAAGTTTTACGATTTTATTTTTGTCAGGAAAGGTTATTGAAAAATTAAAATTCGTAATAAGAAAAAAAAAATCCTCTGGTACAAACAATGTTGGTGAAAAATGAATTAGTCATTTCCTCATTTATTGACCTCCCTCCCCCCCCCCCCCCCCCGAACGATGACCGGACACAACGTAGCTGTTCCATGAAAAATTAAAGAGGGCTTCTGACTCCCTCACGCCAAGCATAATCGATTCTAATTCCTCCGAGGATAGGAAAAGAAATCGAGATAAAAGAAAAAGGAAAATTGATGGAAGGTCTCTCACTCAATCGACGATTTTCATCGTTAAAATTCGCTTCGCGTTGGTACGACAAAGAGAGAGAGAGAGAGAGAGAGAAAATTTTTTTTCGATGACATGCTAAAAGTTGCACGACGATTGGTGGGAAACAATAGAGCGGAAACTAAGAAATCGAAAGAATCGACAATTCGTCGAATCGATTTATTCAGAGTCCCGAGAGGGTAGGTGGTGAGCGAGGGAAAAACGCCTTTTTTCACCTTTCTCATTGACATCGTCAATGTTGGCCGGGAGGAAGTACGAGAGCCCGTTGACGTCATACCGGAAGTCTCTTTCACACCGTGACAAAAGACTGGCAACAATTTTAATTATTCCGATTCCGAGGCATGTAAACGTCATCATCATACTTTTTTTTCGTGGTTTCGCTCCTCTATCTGCCTCGTTTTAACTCGTTCGAGTTTTTCCTTCGATCGATACGCCATGTGCGTAGGCTTGAAACCGTTTTTTTTAAATCAATTTTATTTATTCTTTTCAACTTTTAGTTTAGATTAGTAGTTTTTTCATATAGTTAGTTAATTAATAACTAACGATACGTTACTAAGTACAACTATCTAGTAACTCACTAACTGTTCAGTAAGTGATAAGTTATCTAATGATTGCTAACTAGTAGCCAACTAACTAATTACTGGGTACTGACTAAACGGGGTACTAACTAGTAAGTGAGCAATTGGCTAGTTACGACGTACTGACCAGTGATCGACTAACTAGCTAATTACTAGGTACTGACTAACTGATTCGTGGATTGAGTACTTACTAATTAACGTCATGATTAGTTACCTACTACTAACTAGTAACTAACAATGAGTTGATGACCAACCAATTAGTCAATTAGTAAGTTAGTTATAAATAAGTCAGTTAGCGACTAGAAAGCAATTAATTAGTTAGTGATTAGTTAAATAAGTGGTTAGTTAGTGACCTAACTAATGAGTTAATTCGTTACTGACTCAGTAGTTCGTTACTGACTGGTTACCTAGACAGTTAGTTACTATTAAAATAGTTAATAACGAGCAGATAATGGCAAAACAGTCAGGAGGTTATATAGTTAATAATCAGTTAGTTAGCCAATTAATCAGTTAGTTATTCTGTGAGTTAGTGAGTTAGTTAGTTAACAAATGGTAATAAATTCAATAGTTAGGTATTGGTTAGCCGTAAGTGACTAACTTATATCGTAGTCCGTTACTGACTAGTTACCTACACAACTAGTAACTACGAAAATAGTAACTAACGAGCAGTTAATGACTAACTAGTTAGTTGGTCAGTTAGTCTTGAATCAGTTATAGTTAGTTAGTCAGTAAGTCGTTAGTCAGTCGGTTACGTATTTAGTGACCGGCAATTAACTAACTGGCTAGTTACTAATCGTCGGTCAGTGTCTGACTAATTAGCCAAGTCGTTCCTAACTGGCTACTTCACTACTGACTGGTTACCTATTAAATCCGTTTGTCACTCAGTTACTAGCTAGTAGCTACTTATTTTCACTTTCTGTTTATTTAATGACGAAAAAATGATATCTCCGCTTATTAAAAGAAAAAAAAAAACACTTACACCAAAAAATTCCTCTCGTGAGCCTGCAAAAAAGGGTATCGCAGATTCTTCATCAATTTTCGGCAACGAATAAAACAGCCACGAAAAGAAACGCAGGCAGCAGACAAATGCGACGAATTTTTCATAAAGGAATTCATTTTCTCAGCTGATGGCAAGGTTATTGATAAAACCGTATTTTCGCTCGATGGAATACGACAGATAGACGGTTAACTCTCACTCCTTCATCGTCATAAACATAAATAGATATAATGTTGCATGCTGGTTTGTTCCAGACATACACACACACACACACACACACACACACACACACCACAAGAACATCCCTTGGTTGCTTTTAGTCGAGTCCTGAACTCGGAGGGCGAGGAGGTAAAAAAAAAATAGTGAGAAAAAAATATGCCACCTCAGCTCTTCTACGACCACGGAGAGAAACTCCCGTTTCATGTGCTATTCGTATATATACTTATACACCAACCGCAGCACAGTACACCAGATGTGCTCATTTCAATAAAAAAAAAAGAGCCTAAAATATTCTCCCAGCATTTTTCTCACTTCAACTCTATCCCTCTTGTTTCTCGTATATGTAATTTCTGGATAGAGAGTATACGTGGTTATGTATTAGGTCAGAGCAATGCGAGAATGCTGTGTCCAAGCTTTTTCTATCAACCCCTCAGCCTCAACCCCTGACTGAAAAAACAAATATCTCCCTCAAATGCGACGTCGGACGGTTCTCAGATTTTTTTTTTCATTTTTAAAATTTAATTTTGTGCTTCATGCAGCGGTCGATAATTTTCGAATAATTCAATAAATTTCGTTTTGAATGTATTTTGCCATGGACTTAAAATAATGATTCAATTTACGTGTCAAATTTTTTACACAAATTATTTTATCCAATTTTTTTTTCAGTACTTCATCAATATTTTATGGGAGTTATTATTCGTAATCAATCTTTCCGGTATATTTGACGGATTTTTGAAAAATTCTTATTTATATTGAAATTGGAATTTGGAAAAAAATTATAATTTTTCACTGTGACTGTGGAAAGAATTTTTTATGCGGAGGTTTAACCGAACCATGTCAGACGAATCACGTTGCTGGGTTAAATTTTTTGCTGTCTCAGCCATTTTTCTTTCCCACAGGTACGTGCCCTACTATTTTTTAATTTCTTTAATTCGTAGTCAAAATGCAAATCCGACAAAAAAACGTTTCCCATTCAATCTTGTATACACATGTATATATATGACGGAAACTGAATGAGGTCCTTTTCCGGTGCTGCTGGTTCAATGGAAAAATTAATCCACGATGGTCCTGTCGAGTTATTCTTCAGTATTAAAATTTTTTGGATTTTTTCCCCCGTTTTTTTTACGGGAAATTCTTACCGGGACGACGAGAGCAAGGTTTCAAGTGGTATATACGCCTGGCGTAAGGGATGATTTCATTGCAAGGCAAGCCAACCTCCTTTGTACTACAGAATTTTTTTCTCTCTCCTCGCTGCTTGTCGTTCTTTCCGAGGGAAAATTTTTTGCTTTTCAGATATTCCAATCACACCAACGCCTCTCACCCCGATTTCCCTACACTTGGAGCGGAACGTAAAATAAAAAAATAAAATATGAAAAAAGTTGCAAATTGAAACTTGTACACTTTGCTTTCTTGTAATTTTCTAAATTTTATGATGCTTTTATTGTCTCACTCGTAAAGCTCCCTCTATGAACAAGTGAGTTTTTTCAACTTTGGCTTCCTCATAGAGGAATATTCATGAACGAGATAAAAAAAAGCTTCTCAACATTTTGGAAATTACGAGGAAGTAAAATGTACAAATGCAAGTCTCGATTTGCAACTTTTTTTTTCAATTATGCATGTTATGTATCCACGTATATTCTGTTTGTGTGGAAATCTTTAGCTGGATATGTCAAAATGTGGGGAATACGTAGAATTGTTGCATACATTTTTCGAAAAAATCAGTTTCATAAAATATGAATCTTTTCATATCAAGTATTATTGAACGATGTTTCGAATGATGTTACAAAATTCGGCGCGATATCTCAAAATTTGAAGTAGTTGAAACGATTACAGAGATTTTTCGAAAAATTAAAAATTTCATAAAATCTGAATTCCATCGTTTTTTTTTCCAAATTCGATACCAACCGTCCATCAATGATAATATAATTCATATAAAAATGTTAGCATGATATCACAAAATTTGCGGAATTTGGAGCGAGTACGAATACCTTTCGAAAAATTGAAAATTACATAAAATCCTAGTGACCGTATAAATTTCTGTAAAAATTATAGTAAGCAAAGGCATTAGCATGTTTTACTTGATTGCGGAATTCCAGCGCCGTAGCTCAACCGCGGTTATCGAGTTACAGCCAATTCAATTTTGCATAATGGTTACACACACACACACACACACACACACACACACACACACACACACACACACACACACACACACACACACACACACACACACACACACACACACACACACACACACACACACACACACACACACACACACACACACACACACACACACACACACACACACACACACACACACACACACACACACACACACACACACACACACACACACACACACACACACACACACACACACACACACACACACACACACACACACACACACACACACACACACACACACACACACACACACACACACACACACACACACACACACACACACACACACACACACACACACACACACACGCACGCACGCACGCGCACGCACGCACACACACACACACACACACCCACACACACACACACACACACACACACACACACACACACACACACACACACACACACACACGTCCGGAGACTTTTTGAAAATGTATTTTTTCGACTTTTTGGCACATTTTGAACACATTAGCATTGAAATCTAAAAAAAATAAAAAGAAACAAAATTCCACCAAAACAAAGCTTTTTCTATGAGGAAGCAAAAATATATTTGTGGAGTTAAAAAAAACATAAACGAATAGTCGCTTCAGTTGTACAAAATTAAAACCGAAAATTCTGCAAGAGCTAAAGATCCCTTTTGATAAATTAATATTCCTCGACCTCCTTCCCCAGCGCGGATGGATTTTTCCCTCTACTCCCCCCCCCCCGGGCCCCATACGCTGAGAGTCGATCTTCATATCCCGTTTCTCTCTCAAGTATAATGTGATCCCTTTAGCATTGTGCCTTATCCGTAGCAAGTTAAAAGCCAGCAAACACGCGTTAGGAGCTCGCGAGAAGCTTTTGCCCCCCCTTTTTTACTATCTCTCTCTCTTACTCTTTCTGCTCACCCCCTTCCAATTCACCCCTTTCTTTCGTTTTTCCCTCGCGTACCCTGAAAATGGCGCTGCTCGTTGAAGCCGTTGGAAAGAGCCACGAGGGCGGGTTTTTTTTTCCCCCCAGAATATTTCAATGCTCGGAGTTGAAGGGGAAGGGAGATATGAGAAGAGTGGCAAGACGAGAGCCTACCCAGCCATTGAGAAAGCTCGTGAGAGTGAATGGAATGCGTTCAGTGAGTGGTAAAAGGTTTTCATCTCAAAAGGCACGTGCCACGTTATTTTCGTCGTGCATGAAATACCTTCGTGACAAAAGGGCATATCCAGTTGATCGAGTAACATGGAAGAACGTATGGTGCACGCCCTCTTTGAATTTTAGAAGTTTTTTCGAGTCATGAGAGAGACACAAAGGCGTATTTAACATTATTTCACGTGTCATACGATATTTTTTAATCCCTTTTTCACTTGCATATGGGAATACATGTGTACGGGGGTTTTCTTTTTTTATTTATATAAATATAATGTATATGTATATATACGTCTCGGTTCTCCGCACAAACGATTTGAAACTTGTAAATGGATACAACTCTCAGACCTCTGCAACCCTTCTATTCGTCTTCCGTTGCTCTCTTTTGCCGCGCTTTTCTCATTCCCTACCTCGTTTGCCTTCTCGACTGTGCCGAGAGAACGATTTCTCTCGCACGAAACTTTCAACTTTTCGACTGATCTCTCTCCCTCTCTCCCTCTCTCTCTCTCTCTCTCTCTCTTTCTCTCTCTCTCTCTCTCGCTCTGTCTCTCTTTCTCTCTTTCACTTTTCTTTTGGGAGCTTGTAACCCGAGGTTCACGTGTGTATGCGTACCTAGATCCGTTTGTTTCGAAAAGTGCGTCTGCGACGAAGTGGCATTGCAAATGGCAACTCCTATTTCTTTTTATCTCTCTTTCTCTCTCTTTCTCTCTTTACTGCTGAGCCAGAAATAAATTTCTCACTCCCCGGGAGCACGAAATAAATATACCGAGTTTTGGAATACGAAAGGCTCAACCCTCATCACTGTATATGTCAAGGTGTACGAGTTAGGGCTTTTTGTTTGATAGATGTCGATGCACGTGAACGTCTTTGAGTACCAAACAAATGTCTCTCTTTTTCCCTCTCTGTCTCTATAAGAGCATGAAACAAACGTCTATGTCGTTTCACCATTTTCTTCAGTACAGATTTTCGTTGGTGCATCGCAGAGTCTCGGGTCGTTGAGCTTCACGAGACGAGATGCGAATGTGACAAGCTAAATAAGCTGCACAGTAAAAAATTGTATACGGTTGATAAATCGAGACGATTAGCGCTAGGAAACTTTTTGGTATATTTTCCTGCCGCCATATTTTATGTACATAAATGTGAACAATAGCATGAAGTAAATAATTCGCACGAAAAACTCTACGAATCAGCAATTAGATACATAAAAGTTATTCTATGGCGCAAACAAACACGTTCCAACTTTACGTTTTAACTTTACACGGAAAATCAGTTTAGCGAACCAGTTATGGTGCAAATGTGCATCTTCGAGCTGTAAACGTTTGAACCGTACATGTTCCAACTGTACATGATCTAACTGTACATGATCCAATTGTACTCGTTCCAACTGTACCATGTCCCAACTGTATACATCCTAATTCTACCATCTCCAAATTATACATATTTCAACTGTACACTTTCTAACTCTACCACGTCCCAACTTTACGAATTCCAACTGTACACGTTTCAACTCTGCACGTTACAACCGTATACGTTCCAACTATATACATTCCATCCAATTGGAACCGTTCCATCCAATTTGGATGCGTTCCAACTACACGCTCCAAATGTACACGTTCAAACTGTAGACGCTCCAACTGTTGACGTTACAACTGTAGACGTTTATGTATATACGTTTTAACCATATACCTTCCAAATGTACACGTTCCAATTGTACACGTTCCAACTCTTCGCGGTCCAACTATACACGTTTTACCGGCATACGTTCCCAGCTCTCTATATTTCCCTCCCGATACGTTCCAATTCAACACATTTCAGCAATGCACGATCTAACTCCACATATTCCACTATATACGTTCCAACTGTACACGTTCTAAATATGCAAGTTCCAAATTCTATGTGTTCCAACCCTACACTTCCCGACTGTTCACGTTGAAACTGTGCAGTTTCCTACTTCACACGTTCTAACTTTATACGTTCTATCTGTGGATGTTGCGATTGAATACAGCCTATTTTATGGATGCATGTAGTAAAGCAGAATAGTTCTACCCACTTCCACTACTTTTTTAAATACAAATATAGCAACGTAAATCGCATTTAGTTGGAATGTGTCGAGCTGGAACACAGTCTGAACGTGTTGAGTTGAAATGTGTATAGTCGAAACGTGTGACGTTGAAATGTGTAAAGTTGGAATGTGGAAAATTGGAATGTGTACAGTTGGAACGTGCAAAGTCGGCATATGGACAGTTGGAACATGTACCATTTAAACGTATATAGTTAAAACGTGTACAGTTGGTACGTGTACAGTTTGGACGCGCCTCGTTCAAACTGGTTATGTAACTGGCTATGTATATTCGGTTATGTAACAGCACGATTAATAAACTGATATTCTATGTAGAGATAGGGCATATAGAGCTGAAATGTACTTACGCGCGCTATTGGAGAGATTTTATAAATATATATGGTTGTGTAATGCTCGGTCCGTGTACGGTTGAAATTTGTAGAAAAGGGCTACTATTTGAAAACTCATCAAGATAATTTTTGCCCAACTGCGACTATTCGGTGATTCCAAGTCATGGTGACAAAGAATTGAGTAAATATAAAGCCAAGTGTCACGTGCCGTGTTTCCGAGTAACCATTTTGGCGGCTTGGCAACACGGGGCGATGACCGTTGGGGATTAGCCGAAGCTGTCTCTAAAATTGCTTATATCCTATAATTGCAATATTTCCACATAGCACAGTTGGAATTCCGGTGCAACGTCCTGAGAGCGCGAGTCGATGCTTGCGCGTGCAGGATTGTTGAATTGACAAAATTTGCCCCCGCTCTTTCACCTGGCAATCGACAGAACGCCAGTTGAGCGAGCTGGAACAAATTAGTCTCCGGATGTACACGATAGCGTAAAGCTTGATTCCGGAGTAACTCCACAAATCGCTTCACATAGCGGCAATAATTCTCGGACGGTTGTTCCCCGATCCCTACATAAGGTCGCCGTTGTAAGTCGACCGGGTTCGCAAAGAGGCCCCCGAGTTGCGCGCGTCGTGTTTATAAGTCGATTTGTGCTAGGTTTAAGGAATGACGATCAACCTCCGCCACGAACATTCTGTCGTGTAATTTTAAGTGTTCAATGTGCGAGTGAGTCCAAGAGCTGTCAAGCAATCGAGGACAGAGTGTAAGGTGTGTAACGTGAGCGCAAAGAACTGCTGTGGTTGCTGCGTGGCCAACGACCGGGCCTTTACAGAACGGAGCGAGCGAGCATCGGTATACCACGGGAGAGCGAGCGAGTGAAGTAGCGTAAAGGTTGGCAGCCTATATTGTCAGCTGTGCCGATAACTGAGTGAGTAGCGTGTGTATTTGTACGTATGATTGTGAGAGGTTGTTTGTCTTGCGATTCAGCTATTCATTCGAGTCCTTTTAAATTATGAACTATTAACTTGTATTCTTGGAACCTTATATTTGGGACTTTTCTAAATTCTGTTAATTAAATAAATATTAGACTCTTGATGGGAAAGAAGTTACTTACAATTAATTTATCCTGACCATAATTTCCTCTTCCAACTATCTAAAGGAACGGGCCCGTATGGGACGTTGACGGAAAACTTATCCTAAACAAAATTAAATATAAACCCTTGTGTTTCGCACAGGGGATTTACTTTGTTAGTCGTGCAATAACACCCTGCACGTCACACAAGAAACAAATATTTCCATACTGCTGCAAATTTTTTGAAGTAATAATTTTGTAATAATTTTTGGGATTGTTTAAAAACAGATGGCTTATAACTTTTGTATTGAAAAATTTTTGTTTACGATTTTTTCATTCCAGCTACTCCAATATCTCTCCCTCTTTATCTCTCCCACTCTTTCTTCTCTCTCTTCTCTGTTTACGATATCGTTTAGCTCGAAACTGGTAAAATTTGATACTGCCTCAGTACAAAATTTCACTTCTACGTCCCTTCCTTTTCCTATCTCACATGGTGAAATCGGAGATAGAAAGAGAGAGAGAGAGAGAGAGAGAGAGAGAGAGAGAGAGAGAGAGAGAGAGAGAGAGAGAGAGAGAGCGAGAGAGAGAGGGAGAGATAAATCAAAGCCAGAGGCTCGTTAATGCGCTAATCGGTCGATCGCAGCGACGATAGTTCGGAAAGATTCCGTTTCCGGAGAGATACCAGTTGAAAGAGAGTGAGAGAGAGAGAGGGGGGGGGGGGGCTCACTCAGACTATGATAGGAGGAGTATGAGAAGGAGAAGTGGAAGAGACGAATGAGGGCAAAAGCGATAGAGGGGTGGAGAGCGAAGGGAGCTGGCCGGATTACCGGCAAAACTGAGTCAGCTAGAGCGGTCCCGCTTCGCGGAGATAATGCGGGAAAAGCTCGGCTTATACCCTTTCCCCGCACTCGGTAATTCCTCGTTAAATATCGCTTTGTAACGCAGCCAGACCAGTAGTAACACCGGTGTGTGGGCAAGACAGTACACGACCGACGTTTTACCTCCATTTCTCTCCACTCCCTCGATCTCTCTTTCTTTCTCTCTCTCTCACTCTTTATAAGCTGTGAAAAGTGGTGCGAGGTAAAGATACTCTATATGTATCAATAGCATAAACGTAGAGGCAAAACAACGTTCATAGAGCTTCGGTCAAAAGCCTAAAATATGTTGATCTATAATTAATCAGGAGTGATATCGAAATAGTGTCGAGCTGGAAACTAAAGAGTAGAGAAGAGAAACAGAGAATAGAATAGAATAGAACATGACTTTATTATAACTGGGGTAGAGACCCGTGGGTATAAACGGCGTTACAGAGTGAGCGAGTATACATAATTAAGAAATAGTTAAATAACTAAAAATAATAATATTAATTAAATTCTAATTTTATGCTTAGATCTGGATTTCCGCATGTTTGTTTCTCTCAGAGAGATTCTCTCAGAGAGAGAGAGAGAGAGAACATAGAGAGAGAGAGAGAGATAGAAAAGAAACCATACAAATATCGATAGAGAAGAGAGAGAAGGAGAAGTAGGAGGAAGGAGTACCAGAAAAATGAGAAGGGAACGAAAGAAGCGAAGGGGAAAAATGACAAAAAAACATGTGGAATTGAAGCCGAAAAAAGGGAAGGTGAAGGTGAAATGAGACGAAGGAGATGATAACAAAGATGAAGATAAATAATACAAAAAGAGAAGAGGTGAACAAGAGGAAGAAAAGAGGG
This sequence comes from Rhorus exstirpatorius, assembly GCA_963564615.1. Taxonomy (NCBI): domain Eukaryota; kingdom Metazoa; phylum Arthropoda; class Insecta; order Hymenoptera; family Ichneumonidae; genus Rhorus; species Rhorus exstirpatorius. The sequence goes on from OY751315.1 coordinate 12,969,533, forward strand.
AAGGGGAAAAATAAAAAAGAACGAGAAACAGGAGCTGAAAGATAAAAACAAGGAAGTTGTATGTTTATTGATTTGCACATTTGTTAAGCTGCATCCCTTATCTTTTGAAATTTCTCTGCCTCTCCCTCCTTCCCTCCCCCTTTTTTACACAAACACATACACACATATACGATTATAAAACGCGATCCCATAGAAAATGTCCTCCTGCAATGCCACGATCGAACTCCAATGGCGTTAGTATACAGAGTAGTAATTGGTGGTTCATCTATAGCAACCATTGAGGAGCTTCGGTACAGACCGGCGACGGGGAATAAGCGGAAACGAGGGTGCGGCGGCGCGCGGTGAGCGGGGCATGCATAAAACAAAAGAGAGTCTGACCGTTCATGCGCTATACCCGTGGATAGTGAGCTTATGTTTTAGCTTGTAACTAATAAACCAGATGGACGAACCTATTAAAATTTTTTGAAAGTCACATTAAAGATCTAATACAGATCTGACATAAATTTTATGCGGGTGGTAGTATTTTAATGGAATTGACAGCTTAAACAAATATTGCTTCCATTTACTCTCGTGTATAAGCCAAATTTTCGAAAATTATTTTTACAAAAACGACATGGAGGATTGACTTGAAATTTGAGCAGTTGACGTTTTATATATTTTATATATTTTATATATACGTCTCCGTTCCCTAGTCAAACTGGTAAAAAGTTCATGGGTGACGAGATTTTATCGAAGATATCGAAATAATCGAATCCATTGTTGTCGCTTTATTGGTCTTGTGATTGGTCGGTTAGCGGACAAGGAATCGTGATCAAGTTCAGTTTGTCATTGTCAGTTTGTCACAACTGTCAGTTTGACAGCCCATTAGTTTGACAGTTGATTAGTCGATCGAAACTAGATTAGAGCGCTGCAGCGCTATCAGAAAACCGTTCGCGCGCATAAGCGCGCGTGGTGGACCCTAGTGTTATAAATAACGCATATTTTGATCTACAGTGTCACCTTAAGGTGACACTGTAGATCAAAATATGCATACACATGTATCCATATAAGTATTAATATATAAATGCATACCTATCGGTAAGTCGTATGACAATATATATCGAGCGGGCAGCTTCACGCTGGTGCACGATACAGCTGATTTTGGATCGGCCAAGTTTTAAGTCCGCTCATGAAAGCTCGCCAGTAGTAATGGTTATTACTGGTCAGACTGCTAGACCTGGTGAGTCCGGAGGACAGGGAAGGAGGATTCGGTTATATGGCGAGTGAACCTCTGGTACACCACACTTGTTTCGTTGACTGTCTAACCTCCTGGAATACGTGACCACATACACACATACACAACGTGTGCATATCCACGAGAACAGGTAGTTAATAGGCAATAAAGGGATGGTGAAGGACACCGCCAAACATCGTTACTGCCTTTCGTATAGGGTCGAGTCACCGCGAGCTTTCGTCATTTCATTTCCTTTATCTCTTGGGGAAGAGGGGGGGGGGGGGGGGGGGGGCACAACCTGCAATGACAAGTTCATCAATCCGGCTTGTACTAGGCACTGAAAAAAGCTTTCTGCGATGTCAGATCACGTTATATGAAGGTGAGTTGATTAATACGTTATGGAAGTCCATGAAAAGATTGCCAAGATTAGAACACAGAATCTCCAGTATAACTGGTTATATCGGGGAAAGAGAGAGAGACAGAGAGAGAGAGAGAGAGAGAGAGAGAGAGAGAGAGAGAGAGAGAGAGAGAGAGAGAGAGAGAGAGGGAGAGAGAGAGAGGGTGAGAGAGGGAGAAAGAGAAAGAGAGAGAGAGAGAGAGAGAGATCTCACTTGGAGTGTTTTCCTTCCACTGATTTATATATGTATATATACCAGGGGGGCTTCGCCACCCTGCGCGCTTCGCGCGCCAACCCCCCGTCTTGTGTTTGTGTCAGTGGTTGGAGAAAAATATTCTGGAAAGATGTTTTGATAAAAAATTGTTTATATTCGTGTTTTTTGGGTTTGGGATATGTTTGAGTTGAGTTTGGATTTGATTGAAATATCGACATATCGATTGTTGACACGGTTCGATGTATCGAAATATCGATTCTTGACACATTTCGATATATCGATAGATCGATTCTTAAAACGCTTCGATGCATCGATATATCGATTCTTGACACATTTCGATATGTCGATAGATCGATTCTTAAAACGCTTCGATGTATCGATATATCGATTCATGACACGGTTCGATATATCGATATATCAATTCTTGACGCAGTACAATTAATTGTAATCGTGTTCAAAATCTTCAAATTGATATATTAATATATTAATTTATCGGTTTTAGACACGATTCGATGTGTCGATTCTTGACATGATTCGATATATATTGATATATCGATTCTTGACATGCTTAGATATATCAATATATTGTTTCTTGACACGGTTCAATATATCGATGTATTGATTCTTGCATTTCCGTTGAATTGGGTATATTTATAAGTGTAACATTTATATTGAATATTATATTTATGTGTGAATATTTATATTGACACGGTTCGATAATATCAATACGGTTCGGTTTATATCAATGCTTGACGCAGTACAATATTTCAATTTATCGATTGTAGACACGATTTGATATATCGATATATCAATTTATAGATTATCGACACGATTCGATGTATCGATATATCAATTTATCGATTCTTGACATGATTCGATATATAAATTTATTGATACTTGACATGATTCGATATATCGATGTATCAATTTATCGATACTTGACATGATTTAATATATCGATATACCGATTACTGACGTGCTTCGATATATCGATTCTTGCCGCAGTTCGATATTTTGTTTCTTGGCATGATTCGATATATCGACATTTTAATTGTTAAGTTTCTTTGGAATTGAAATGTTTAAATTTTATTTTAAGTTTTCTTTTGAATTCTTTTGAATTGAAATTTTTTGTGCCAAAAATTATGGATGAAAATTTCTGTCATATTTTATATACGAAAATTTATATATGTTTGGGCTGGGTCTGGGTTTATCGATATATCGATTTTATGGCTTGGGGTTTATGTATATGACAAATATTATATTTATATATCATTCTATATTATATAAAGATATCACCGCCGCCGCTGTTTCAGAGCTTATAACGGTTGTCCAATTTAGTAAGGATGACCAAGAATCAAGCTTATAACGGGTGTCCAATTTGAAAAGGATGACCAAGAATCGAACTTGTAACGGGTGTCCAATTTAAAAAAAAGATCATCCCAACCCAAAGTAAACCAAACCTAACCTTACCCAGTTTACCTAGGTTACGTGGATTACCTATGTTACCATGGTTACCCAGGTTATCTTGGTTATCATGGTTACCATGGTTACCATGGTTACCATGGTTACCTTAGTTACCTTGGTTACCATGGTTGCCATGGTTACCTTGGTTACCATAGTTACCATGGTTACCTAGGTTACCATGGTTACCATGGTTATCTTGGTTACCTTGGCTACCATACTTACCATGGTTATCTTGGCTGCCATACTTACCTTGGTTACCATGGTTACCATGGTTACCTTGGTTACCTTGGTTACCATGGTTACCTTGGTTACCTTGATTACCATGGTTACCATGGTTACCAAGTTACCTTGGCTACCATACTTACCATGGTTATCTTGGCTACCATACTAACCATGGTTACCATAGTTACCATGGTTACCATGGTTACCATGGTTATCATGGTTTGGATAGGTCTAATTGAGACGAAATTCCCCATATATCAGACTTTTGGATAGGTCGAGTTAAGACGGAATGCCTCATATATCAGACTTTCAGATAGGTCGATTTTAGATGGAATGCCCCATATATTATTGACACGGCGGCGGCGGCGGCGGCGGCGGCGGCGATATCTTTGTATAATATAGAACGATATATATATTATGTATATATACACAAGCCGCGATGGAAGGGAATACTAGAAGGACCCGCACCGGACGTGGTGAAGCAAGGAAGGGGTCTAAAACCATCACTATTTCAACTCTCTTCCAACTCCATTCCAGAGTATCCCTAGCATATCTTTCCATCCAGAAACTTGGAATATACATAATACATAAAATTGATATACAAATATATATGTATATTTCACATTTGCCCAATTTGCATCCTATATTCGCGATGCTCAGGACCGTTGGCGGCGCTGATCGCAGCCTGTCACGTGGTCTGAAAAGAGGGTTTTTCTGTCACACTATTAAACATTTTATTCACACTATCAAACATTTTATTCACCGACGCCCTACTATAAATGGTTCTAAAACTTACCACCAGTTAGCGTATCGCTTCGTGAGCATCGCGAATATACACAGGGTCGTAAATTACCAGTTATATTTACTAATAATCAACTAAATTGTGAGTTAAAAATTAGTTTACTTATTGGTCAGTAGTTTGTTAGTTACTAGATACTGACTGTTAACCACGTGATAAGTTAGCTACTTGGCACTGACTCGTAACCAACTAATGAGTTAGCCACTAATTGGTTACGAGACATCAACTAGTTACTTAATAACTGACTAACTTACTAGTCTATGAGTAAGTAATTAATTTACTGGTTGATTTGTAGTTGGTTAGTTACTAGTTACTGACTAGTACCCACCTAATTAGTTAGTTACCAGTTGGTATTAACTAGTTAGTTAATAACCAACTGACTATTAACTATTAACTAGTTAGTTAATGACCAACTGATTAACTTACTCGTGTGGCAGTTAGTTACGAACTAACTAATTAACTTACAAGGGTTTAGTCAATTACTAATTACCAACTGGTAATAAACTAATCAATTAATAAGTAATTGACTAATTGGTTGGTTACTAGCTTATTAGCTAGTTACTGGGTACCGACTAGTTAGGAAACTGGTTACCAACAAGTTAGTTACTGGTTAGTTACTGACTAACTCACAAATTTACTAGGATGTGAGTTAGCTACCAACTTACCAACTAAGCTGCCCGTTTGTCTATTACTTACTGGTTACTAATCAGCTAATGAACTAAATAGTCAGTAATTAACCAACTGGTTGATTACTAGTTAGGTACTTAGTTCTTCGGTGCACACTGTATTCGCATTTTCAAATGCTCGCTCGTTCGAATATTATCGCGAATCTGTAAATTGAAAAAAAAATCTGTATGAAACTGGCTAAGTATTTACGGTCAGTACTAAGCCGTCTGAAATCAGCTTGCACGTTTGCCTCAATTCTGAATGATCCTGTACACCCATGTAGTACATATTATATGTAGGGTGACTGAACCAGTGAATGAACACCTACCAGTGAATGAACAGGCTTAGTATTTTAATTAAACGGCAGAGATATGATTATATTATTATGAAGAATTTTGTATTCATAATGAAGTGAAAATTCTGAGAAAACATCTAGTAGTGATATTATTTGACGCTGTGAAAGATTTGCGATGCTATGGATTTTTTTTCGTACTTGGGGCGCATATTCATAAGAGACAGCCATGTTGTTATAACCATCTGACTGTGCATCGAATACCAGAATATTCCATATCACCTCGATAAATCTTTTTAAAAGATATGCAATAATTTTTTCAACGTTACACATTGCCAAGCTTCAATTATATTAATGAATTTTTGGTCAAAAACCCAATATTGTTTGCGATATATGGCCGTTTATTCACTGGTCCAGCTTTTTAACCTATTTCCAGTGATTGAACGAGCGTTGAAAAGGCTTTTCATAACCTCAAAACGCACGACTATGCGTACGCATCTCTGGTTCCATATTGTACGTTCATTCACTGGAAAGATAAGAGTTCATTCATTGGAATTTTTGTTCATTCACTGGGAAATTCGTAATTTCGTTCATTATAATTTTTTTTTACAAAATCCTTGCGAACAGGGCACTTCGAATATTTTTTTTAATATTCTGTGAACATTGTTCTATAAGATCTAATTAGCTCATAAAGAAATTCGTAATAAGTTAAATTATACGGCTTTATCGAAATAGAAAAAAGGCTTATGCGTTCATTCACTGGTTCAGTCACCCTATGTATGTATACTGTTTGTAGAGTTCGAAGCTGAATAAACTGCGCTTAGGAGGGAGTCTTACGTTTTTCACGCTTTGTTATGCGAGTCTCGTACAGGTTCATAGGGCAGTTTTCTCGCCCGAGAAGAAACGTTCATTGTTCTCATTTTTCCTTCCCTCGCAAAAAAAAAAAAAAAAAAAGACAAAACGAACAAAAAAGTCAACATGAGGAAAAAACTCTTCACCTGCCTGTAAGGACTCCATGGCTAAGTCTTTCGAGTCCTTGTTCTTTTCTTTTTTCTAACCTCGTTTCTAACCTCATGCTATATCAACCCTTCTCCATTCTCTTGTTTCTTCGCCTCGGAAAGATCGCCCAGTTTTTTTTCGCTCTTATTTCCCAACATCAATGGTCCATCTTATCTTCATCCTGAAAGCTCTCATCCCTCTTCTCGCCCCTCCCTCAACCGTTGGACCCCGAAGATTTTAGGCGAGGAAAAATTAACGGAACGTACGAAATTAAGGTAGAGCGAAGGTACGATAGGCAACGTCTCCGTTTGACTATTATCCTTATGTACGTGTATGTTCGTGTATATGTATGGAGGTGAAGCACTTCCGGGAAACCAGAAATCAGCGATCACCAACTCGTCCACAAAATCATCCATTTTCATTCAACTTGCTTCGAGGGTACACTTTTATTTACTCCACAGAATCCGTGGAGTACGAATAAGTGACGTTTCGTGAGAAATTCGAATATATATATATATTGTTATAGAAAGATTAGGTAAAGCTGTTGTCGTGCACAAGCTGTTCTCCCTGGCCCATATCTTGCTCCGACTCTAGTAGTTTCATGAATGCAACATCCTTTATCTTATATATTCGAGAGGCAACCCTGGCCAAGTAGTTATAACAGCTGCCACCTGTCTTGTCCCACTACAAACACGTGCCTAAGCAGTCGTACCCTCCCGAGAGCTTTTGCAACCTCAAAGAAGTTAAGTTCGGCACGAAGGCATTCGTTTTGGTTCAGAGAGAGAGAGAGAGAGAGAGAGAGAGAGAGAGAGAGGGGAAAGGAACAATAAAAAAGCATTGAGAAATACTCGCTACGAAAAAGGTGGCACTTTACATTGTCACTTTAAGTGAAAAATTATTTTTTCCAATTTTCATATATGTTTTGATGAGACCCTTTAGAGTTGAAAAATTTCCGGAGATTATGAATAAGGAAAAGTTTTTATTTTAAGCTTTACAATTGTGTGCGAAGAGGCAGAAAATCGAAAATGTATGAGTCTTTCATTTCTTTCTCGTAAAAAGGGGCAACTACAAAATAACCGGCTATATATACTGAGCACTAAATTTTCAAGATTTCTACTGCATATAAAATGGTCATTTTGTGGGAAAAATTGGTGAGTTTGATGTACGAAAACATTGGCCAAGTGACTCGTGATGAATCGCAGCAATAATACAGAAAAATCCTTGCCTCTATTCTCTCCTCTTCTCTCTCTCTCTCTCTCTGACTCTTTTTCTCATTTAGATCTTCGCTGCCAATCGACAATCTTCCTTTTTTCACTTCAAATCATGGCTCTCACGTACGTTGGGGGTGTATATTATAAAGATATATCGCCGGTGCCACCACCGCTCCCGCCTTCGCTGTTTCAAGAATTCCTAGCAACTCAACCCAACCCAAACCCAACCCAAACATTGTGAACATGGGAGCTTGGCGTGCAAAGCGTGCAGGGGGGTGAAGCCTCCTTAGTGTATATATAATATGAAACCTTCAGCTCGTTCTCTTTCGACCATTACCTTTCGGGAATTGCGCCATAAGATATAATTGAGCAGAATCCCTCTCTATTAGAGGCTAGCCATCATTTCACGGGGAGCCCGAAGGGTTTCTAGAACGTGTTGGCTGACGAGAGTGGGAGAGAGAGAGACAGAAAGGTGGAAAGATAGGGGCTTGAGAAAAGGATTTGTAGGAGGAGGGATACTCTACACGGCGTTACGAGGGTACTTCATGGCTCTACTCATTTGGGGGTTGCAGTTTACCCCCTGCTCTCGTATATATACCAAAAGCTTACTCGGTACTGGATACCGAATACAGAATCCAAAATTGAACCCTACTTATGCTTCACTATGGCTCTTCATATACCAGGCAATAACTTTTAAGATTTTGAAAAATTTTACCTCAAATTTTTGAATTTTGAAACGAAAATCTTTAATTCCTTCTCAATGTAGAATTACGTTTCTAAACTAAAGTTAAAACATTTATAACACGAAAAAACAAAGGTTTTTCCGTTATTATTCTTCGCGTAAGAAATTCAAAAATATGAAAAGTTAGAATTGTATCATAATTATCATGACATCTTTATTAGTGTACCATTACGTTACTGTACTATTACTGTACCGTTACGGTGGAATCACTGTATCATTACTCTATTGCTAGTGTACTCTTATCGACCATTACTGTATAGCGTTATCGTGCCGTTATTGTAATCTTATTGGCCATTACTGTACGGTTACTCTATCGTTACTGTACTCTTATTGACCGTTACTCTACTGTTACTCTAACGTGACTCTACCGTTACTCTATCATTATTTTACCGTTACTCTGCCGTTAATGCAATTAAAGCCGAATATCTGATGTATGAAAAATTATAAACCTCATCGAAAAAAGTCTTAAAGTGTACTTTTATGCGGATATATTACGATTGTTTTGTTATACCGTTAGGAGAATCATCACCAAAGAACATAAAATTTTTGTTATGCCTGGAACATTTTCTTGAACAACAAGTCATAACGATTGGGCGTAAATAAAAAAAAAAAAATTTTTGCAACAGTAAATCCTCGCTATTTAATAGTTAATTAAGACTTTCAAATATCGAGGACCAAACAAATTAAGCTGACGTTTTTTATGGGTACGAGTGACACTTTGAACGTAAAAGAAAAATTCTTTAAAAGAAAACAAATCAGACAATATTGAATGCACATTGAATTCGTGACTATTAATTCATTATTTCAAAACGAATATCCGGACCCCATATTGTAGCAAACTTTTCCATACGAAATACGCAAATTCGTATTTCGAAAGTTTCATGGAGAAAAATAAAATGAAATAAAATAAAAGATAGCTTAAATCAAAGAGCAAGGTGGTATTTAGAGGGATAGAAAATGAAAATGATAATCTCGCGGTATGAAAGAAATAGAGTGGAAGTATTTTTGCTCCTCCTCGATCGAGGACAGAGAGGATTTTATCCCATGGATGGCTTGAATTACGGTGAGATGAGATTTTCGGAGGAGGACGAGAAATTTTAAGATTCTGATCCTTGCTTCGATGTCATTTCTCTCTCGTTCGTTCTCTTTATCTGCTATTCTTCCATTCGCATCTCTTGAGAAATTTTACCCACTCCATATTACCGAGGCTCCGGAGCTTCCTATTCGGCCCATTGTAGCGCGTTGATTATGAGCAATAATGAGTGCACCTTAATCAAGAACGCTCGAGATTGTCGTTTTCGTCGTCCTCTTCCGACTCGCCTCGAGAGGATTCTAGATTCGTAGTTTTCTTCGAGATGGTGGTCGTTGATGACTATGGCTGTCGAGTATCCCTTTTCCTCTCCTTTCTCGTTCCTCTACGTTGCCTATACATTCACACACAGGATATTCGAGGCAAAATCGACAGAGCCATGATATTCTGAACATTTGCTCATTTCTTTCGCTTTCTCGAGGAATGTTCTCGTGGACATTTTTTTCGAGATTTCTATGCCGTTTTTTTTTTTAATCTAAAAATTAATTTAGCATTACAACAATTTTTTTTCAACGTCTTAAGTACTCGAGTTAACCGAGTACGTCTTAGATCCATTTATTTTGCCCTGAGACGCCTCGTACACATTCTTATATGGACATATCGTTCGATATTATAAAGATATATCGCCGCTGCCGCCACCGCCACTGCCACCGCCACTGCCACCGCCACCACCGTTATTTCAGGAATCGAGCTTCTAACGGGTGTCCAATTTCAAAAGGATGACCAACCCAAACCCAACCTAAACATATAAAAAACCTATATAACGTTTATGTAACGGGTGTCCAATTTGAAAAGGATGGCTAACCCAAAGCGAACCCAAACATACAAATAAACCTATATAAGGGTTATTTAAGGGGTGTCCAATTTGAAAAGGATGACTTTAGACACACCTCAATTGTAAGGGCGCGTATAGCACCTGAGTCACCTAGAAAGACTCAACTTACTAAAATCAACACGTCGCTTGAACCCTATTCTTTCTCAGCAGTATATGGGAGTTCATCTTCCTATGTGCCGAGGCTATATCTTCAACATTGAAATAATGAGTCTCGCAATCAGCGACAGACCCGTGGAAGTGTTTATGCTGCAATTACCGCTCAAGCCAAGAAATTCCACGACCATTTATATGCATATATTGTGATTCCTTTTTCAGTGAAACTATATGGCACACAAAATACCGTTATCTCGTCAGAGTTTGGGCGCCAGTTATGGTGAAAACCCGGGTAGAAATTATAATACGGGCCTTTTCAGGGCGATATTGCGGTTGCCTGACTGCCTTATTCAGGCGCTAATAAGACGATCGAATCACGCCCTGATGCGAAATGTAACGACTCCGGCATAATATGCCCTGATCATGTTATAAACGGAAACAAGTGGGCGAGAGAAAATCGCGCGTGGCCTCGTGCAAAAGAGGACCACGAAAAAACCGGGGCTTCGCAGCTCCTCGGTGGGTTGGCTTTAATGACTTCGCAGCCACGTGCCGAGTCGAGACTTCGCAGTCTCCCGCGTGTTTTGTTCGTAGGCGAGGATCTCGATGATAAACCTGTCCTTATTGATAAAGCTGCTCGATGTCGATGGATCGTCGAGGAAGAGTGACGATGAAACCAGAGTCGTATATTTGTTGAATAGAGTCGTATATTTGTGAACCGAGTCGTTTACACATTTGTGAACAGAACGTTTACGTAATGAGTCGATCGTACTTTCCAGCAACGATATTTTCAAACTCTCGAGAAGCGAGAGAGATAAGTTAAGAAATAGAATTCTAGTATGATATGTGGGATGTGAACAGAGTTGTAGTCGATCTGAAAAGATCGGTTTGTTTGAGGGGAAGCTTCCGTACTTGACAGCAACGGGAGCCCGGGAGAATCCATCGAATATGCGTGAATGGCCCTGCCTTATAGACTAGCGCGTACCATGGAGAGAGGCTCGGGATAAAAAATCTACTGGCGCATGAGCCAGAGTCTCATCGGCGCAGCGCGAACGAAACGGCGTCCGGACGGCGCAGCGAGAGCGAGAGAGACAGACTCATCCCAACCGGCGCACCAATCAGACGCCGTCCAACCGGCGCACCAATGGGAAGAGCCCTAGTCAGGCGCCTCGCGAGTGATTTATCTTTATGTTTTTTCGTTAAGCTTATGAGATTGAAATATATATATATATGCGTATAACAATCAGGCAGCCTGATCAGGCCAGTAGTAAGCTTAACTATGATGCCCTGAACAGGCTAGCCGTAAGAGAACCCTAATCAGGGCTTCATAGTTATTTGACATAATATAGTTTATTATCGATAATTTATTAGCAATTAGGAATAATCGATGGACGAATTTAAAACTGCTGTACCATTATTTTAAAAATTACTGTAAATTTTGCAAAAAAAAAAGTCATTCACCGGGATTCGAACCCGCTATCTTCGAATCGGCGAATTCAGAACTTTCGATCCTCAAATAATTATAAAAAAAAAAATTAACGCTTAAAAGATTATTTATTTTTATGAGTGTTTTCGGATTCGTAGACCGGACGTTTTTCCGTCGAAATTAATTTTGTACCTACCTGAGATTTTACCTGAGACCTACCTAACGACCTATCTAACGACTGACACGCTACCACTACGCTATTGATTCCTTATGATTTTCTTGTATTTAAAGAACATTAGTGTACGAGTTCTAAGTGACGTGCGTGCATATTGTGTGGTGCCGTGATTATCTTGATCACATCGTGTCGACCGTTTGGTCACAATCGTAAAGTACACACTTAGATTTCTAAATATTTCATAATTTAGATTATTGGATTTAGATAATCAACGAATTGCGTGAATAGTGCGATTCCCTGTCATACGTCGATTTCCAATGCATGTTTATACTTTTGCTAGGTTAGGTTTGGTCGCACCGTGAAATTATTTCTCACGCGACAATAATAAAGTGCAACATGCGTTATAACTCCTAGTGAAAGTATTCTCGTATATCTTTTAATGCATACCATTTTTTAATATTTTTTGACAAAATTTTTTCCATATGTGAATGCTGAGATATATGAGCTCAATGTTAGGCATTTAACATGTGATTCATACAGCGGCTTGTGCAAAATAGCATTCATTATGGAAACAAGTATTTCCTGATTTTTTTTTTCCAGGTAAGTAATTATATCACTTTATGATTATTTAATTAAAATCCTCTTATGATATGAATTCTTTTATCGCTTGATTTTTTGGTTTCAGGTTATTGCTGCAGCTCGTAGCGTCTTCGGCTTTTCGCCTTCCGGGATAAATTTTACTTTGACAAGGAGTATTTAATATTTATTCTTTTGATTCTTTTCTTGAAGGTTTAAGATAATATTATTTACTAGTTTTTTCCCTCAGGGACAATTATTTACATGGTTTATTACATGGACAATTATTTAGATGGTTTTTCGTTTCAGGCGCCGCTTCGCCTCCGGAGGTAGCGAGGATCATCCGCGTCTCTCTGCAATGAGTAAGTATAATTGCCATTTGGCTAATTTTATATCTTCTCTTCTAATCTTTTTTCATTTTCTCTATTGTTTTATCGAATCTTCCTTTCATTTTCCCTTATTTACTCCATAGGGGGTTTCGGCGAGGCTTCATCACCCCTATGTAATATCGCCGAAACCCCCCTACGGAGTAAATAAGGAAAAATGAAAGAAAGATTCGATAAAACAATAGAGAAAATGAAAAAAGATTAGCAGAGAAGATAGGAAATTAGCCAAATGGCAATTATACTTACTCGTTGCAGAGAGACATAGATGATCCTCGCTACCTTCGGAGGCGAAGCGGTGCCTGAAACGAAAAACCATCTAAATAATTGTCCATGTAATAAACCATGTAAATAATTGTCCCTGAGGGAAAAAACTAGTAAACTAGTAAATACTCCCTGTCAAAGTAAAATTTGTCCCGGAAGGCGAAAAGCCAAAGACGCTACGAGCTGCAGCAATAACCTGAAACCAAAAAATCAAGCGATAAAAGAATTCATATTATAAGAGAATTTTAATTAATTAATCATAAAGTGATGTAATTACTTACCTGGAAAAAAAAAATCAGGAAATACTTGTTTCCATAATGAATGCTATTTTGCACAAGCCACTGTATGAATCACATGTTAAGAAAAATTTTGTCAAGAAATATTAAAAAATGGTATGCATCAAAAGATATACGAAAATACTTTCACTAGGAAATATAACGCATGTTGCATTTTATTATTGTCGCGTGAGAAATAATTTCACGGTGCAACCAAACCTAACCTAGCAAAAGTATAAACATGTATTGGAAATTGACGTATGACAGTGAACCGCAATTCATTGATTATCTATATCCAATAATCCAAATTGTGAAATATTTTAAAAATCTAAATGTGCACTTAATTTACGATTTTGACCTTTGTCTTCACTTCTAAATGTAAGGCTACCTCACATGTAATAAAGACTCGCAAAAAAAAAATATTTCGTGTGTTCCATATTTTCCTTTCCTAAAGTATCCGTCCAGAAATATTTGAGAATCAATCATTATCACAGATTCAATCAGAGATTTTTCACTCATCGAAAATGAATTGTGTAATTATTAATTAACAAATGGGTTTTATAAGAACTACAAGCATTAAAATTATAAAATTCATGTGTGGATATTTTTTTAATATTTTATATTTTTTTTATATTTTATATTTTTTTTATATTTTATATTTAATATTTTGAAAATGTGCACAGGACAGGATGGTGTAGAAAAAATATAATAGTCATGTAATCAATTTACATAGTACACTTCAGTTAACAATTAAATTTCTCAAGATCCATATGAAAATTGTTATATGGGCTTGTGAGACTATTTTCCACACGGGATGAGCCTTTTTATTGCACCTCACATATATATATCGGATTTTATTAGGGTCAGCCCTAACAGCGCCTTTTTAGGGTTAGCTCGAGTGTCAGTTGCGTTAGGGCGAACCTTTATAGGGCCTCATCATGGCATGCCTGAGTAGGGCCTTATCTAGACGAGCGCGAGTGGGGCCTTGCTAGCATAAGCTACACAGGGCCCGTTAGGTCGATACCTGGTAGGGCCTTACCAGGGTACGCTCTAGTATGGCCTTATTAAGGTAAACCGGAACAGGGCATTACTAGGGTGAGCTCTAATATGGCCTTATTAAGGTAAGCCAGAGCAGGGCCTCACTAGGGTTTGCTCCACTACGGCCTTATTGAGGTAAGCCTGATAAGGGTCATCAGTATTGCCTGAATAAGGTTGCCCGTTTTAACCCCTGATCACGGCCTGACCCTGATCAGGCACGCCCTAACAAATTTCTACCCGGGAATTTCCGGTAACAAATTTATATTCTCTCAACTGAATAAGCCTCCAAACGTGATAGAGTTAAAGATAGGTTAAGTGATTTATTCGTGAAAAATATACATATCAGAATTCTTTTATTTTATTTTTCCAAAATTTTTGACCATTCGAGAAAATGTTCAGTGGTTTTACGTTTAGCTCGAAAAAATACGCATAAAAACATTTGGAAAAATAAATTGGGAAAAAAATGTATTTGCATCGGAGCAAAAACAGTTGGCTTACTAAAATTCGTATACGCGCGAGCTTGCCGAAGGGGTTGCAGCTCCATTTTACGCTCAATCTCTTCGCAATAGTTCGAGCTCTGAATGAAATTTAGTTCATTGAGCTATGATTTTTTTTCCTTCAATATTTTACTTTCTTTTGAAGTCGAATCATCGATCATTGGAATTTTCCTTGTGACCCATTCGATTCGATTTTCGTGTCAATTTGAAAATGCTTCCGCGGTCGTAAAAATCGAGATATCGGGCTCAAATGAACGGGGATCTTTGAGTCTAGTCGCGTCGTTTTTAAAACCCTACAGTCGAACTCAAATCGTTTGAATCGGAGCAGAGTTTTATGGCCACATGAAATTTTGATAATTTAAAAATTTCCGAGTGAACGAAAAAAAATCATTTCTTTTTAAATTTCTGTGATATATTTCGAAGCCTATGGATTAAAAATTTTCCGCAGATTGCGAATCTCTGTAAATTTGCATTGTGAGCGAAAGATCTCACTTGCAAATATATAAAATCGTAAAATTTCCTCGCCCTGCTGCAATAACTCGCCGCACAATCATTTGACATTTTTATTCTGATTCTTATGCAGCTCGAGACTTCCCGCTGTTACAAACTGGAGCTATACACATATATCGTTTTCATCCCCATGTCATGTGCCAACTATCGATATAAAAGGCAAAGTTTTATTATGAAACAATAAAATATCTGAATCCTTCGAGCTTTCACGATGCTTGCGAGATTCTGTGTTCTTTGAAGAGAGAGAGAGAGAGAGAGAGAGAGAGAGAGAGAGAGAGAGAGAGAGATGGAGAAAGAAAACAAGGGGAAGATTGAGACAAGGAAAAGATGAAACGATGAAGCTGCTATGCTGTTCTTGGATGGTATACTCCCTCTCTTTGTCTCCGTTCTTGCAACGCCAAGCTTTTGATTTACGGTCAAAGTTTTATATCGCATTGAGAGCGTTGTGTCGCATGCCCTTTCATAATTCTCTCTCTCTCTCTCTCTCTCTTTCTTTCAATCTCTCTCTTTCTCCCCATGTAGCACTGGAAATAAAGTGGGAGTAAAACGAGAGAAGAGAGCAAGAGAAAGGGTGGGCTACATCTATTACTATAATGCACGCACAAGCACCAAACTCTGTGCTATTCCACATCCCCAGGACGATATTGCAGCGCAGGGTGCATTTTACATTAGAAACTTCTAGTCGTTTCCTAGATAAACCTCTATATATTTAGATTATATATGTATATATATATATATATATATATATACTATAAATATATATTTATACAAAATATATATATATATGTATGGCTATACGAGTTATAACGCAACGTAAGCTGTATACGATCTATGAGACGATCTCAAAAACTGCCCGAGTACTGAGACACTCTCCAGGGCCATGAGAATTAAAGGATGGAGGAAAAGAGTACAAAAATTCTGCGAATATCAAGGAAGAGATAAGATCGAAGAGAAAGTATAATGAAAAAGTTTACAGAGCACACCTTGTTACCTTTACCTTGTTTCTCATGACACACGGAAAAGTCGTATTTTTGAAAATTCCAAACGTAAACAAACCCAACTATAGTACATAGAAAAATGCACACATCAGCAATTGGACAATCGTGATGACGACACGGAAGAGCTCTTCCAAGGCGCAATTGACTATGGTTCAAAGCTACACGCCAACTGTATACCCTTCAGCTCTACAACGAATATTAATTTCGTAATTAAATTGTGACCAACTTATCACGTTTAAAATCTACACGTTCCAACTATAGACATTTAAAGTCTACACACTTGATCTGTTCACGTTCCAACTATTCACGTTCCAACAGTCTACGTTCCAACTTTACATGCTCCTACTGTACGGATTTCAACTTTACACGTCCCAACTGTAGACGTTTCAACTGTGCAGGTTCCAACTGTACATGTTTCAGATGTATACGTTCCAACTGTTCACATTCCAATTTTGACACGTCCCAACTACATACACGTTCTAACTGTTCACGACGCAATTGAAGACGCGCTAGACTTTCGTTTCACATGGTAAAACAGAATAGTTTTATCGTGTGTATCGGAAATATGGCGTGTGTTCAGTTGGAAAGCGTTCAGTTGGTACGTGTGTTCAGTTGGTACGTGTGTTCAGTTTGAACGTGTTCAGCTGATAGGTGTTCATTTCTCAGTTGTTTAGTTAGAACGCATTCAGTTAGTAGGTGCTTAGTTTTAACGTTTATCAGTGGGAATGTGTGTAGTGTGAATGTATTCCGTTGGAACGTGTTAAATTGATACGTGTTGAGATGGAAAGTGTTCAGTTGGAAAGTGTTTTGTTGGAACACGTTCAGTTGGATATAATGCTGTATAAAACTATTGCATTTTTTGGGTGGGTGACTCCAAACAAACGCTAGTGTCTTTGAGAAGTGCGCTGGTATTATATACAGGAGCATATTATAGATACGCATGTACTGTACATACATAACATATGGTGTGGATGGTTCGATGAGAGAATCACTAAATTCGAAATTCAATGCAACGACCATTGACCCGAGAAAAGCGATAAAAGAACGAGACGAAGGAGGATTGACTGGCGCGTAAGATCGAGGTGATGGCGTTGCCTTTCGAAAATGGCTATCTCTCTCTCTCTCTCTCTCTCTCTCTCTCTCTCTCTCTCTCTCTCTCTCTCTCTCTCTCTCTCTCTCTCTCTCTCTCTCTCTCTCTCTCTCTCTCTTTCGCCTTCGCTCTTTCTCATACACACAAGAAGACATCGAGAGATGTATACAGGGGGCGGATTCGAAATGAAGATAGGGGAATGGGGACGACGACGCACATTATCCGCACTCCTGGCGAATGCATAAACTCGAAATTACTCTCGTGAACTCTTCCCTCGCAATATCGTCGAGGTACGAGCTCAAGAGAGAGAGAGAGAGATAGAGATCATCCCTCTTGAGTCCTCTCTCCCCCCAGACTCTACAAACTACGCGTATCAACCCCTCAAGTACTTTTCTTCAATAAACATAAAGTTTTGCGTCTCAAACGTTGCAATACATCACAAAATGTAATTAAATTTTTTCTCGATATCACGGCTGCTATGTACAAGAATGTTAATCGTTTCACCGTAATATTTTTTTTTCTCAACTCACCGCTGCTCGCAGAGCAAATCCATTGGATTCGGGCGTTTCACTGCGATCAGCTGTTCGAGACGTTTTTTGATGTTGCCAATTTTCAACAGTAATTGATTAAATAAATAATTCAGTATATGTTGAAAAAATTTGTAGAATATTAATCGTCACGGATTATGAATTATTTTGACCAATATGAAATCTAAAAATGTTCAAATGGCTCAATACAAATTTCTAGTTAAACTGAACAGCCACAAAGTTTTTTTTTTAATTGCACATTGCTCTCACGAAATAATAACACAATCTTTAATGCGTTGTTCAAATTTTTTAATGATTTATGGATTTCGCAAACATTGATGCACTAAAAACAAAAACAAAAAAAAATAAACTAATAACGCCTCTGGTTGGTTTCTGTAGGGTCCAAGAAGAGAGAAGATATCCTGATTGCTAGAAGAGATACGGTAACATATCGGTAGCCGAGAAATCTTAAGGACGGAGGGTTTTGTCTGTGGACCTGGGAAAGCACTGCCCATAACTCGTTTAAGGTAGTACTCGCACAAGCTTAACGATTAGATAAAAATCTGAATTTTTTATATGGTGTAGCAGAAGTGTATAAGATAATGCCTGTAAAATTTCAAAGTGGGTCACCGACTCTTTACGCGAGTAATTAATTCGTAAAATCCACATATTTATCCCACACCATATCCGAATTCTGGGCTGACGCAACTTTGAAACAGAAATTCGTATCTTTCATGATTAGATACGATCAATATTAAAACTGTTAAATGTTCAGAAAACTATCAAGATTACATACATTCCATAAAAAAATGGGGGTTGCGGAACCTTTTGACATAAAATTATCGATTTTAAGGAAATTTTTTGCGTGCGTCAGATTATGAGCGGTCCGACTCTCTCTTGTTTCATGCGTGCTCATCGCTCGCCGCTCTCCGCCGCGTCTACGTTTCCGCTCATTCCCCCCCACCGGTCGCGCGAGTACTACCTTAATTAAGGGTCGAGAGTGAGAGGCAACGACTGGCAACTGGGGAAGGAGGTAAAGTTGGAAAGAGAGAGAGAGAGAGAGAGAGAGAGAAAGAGAGGAAGAAAGAAAGAGTAACTGCGGTGCACAGCACTTCGTTCAATTATCGGTTGCTGGTGGTTCTCCCTACCATTTTCTTTCCATCCTTTTTCGCGTCTCTCTTTACCGCCTCTCGTCCCGATCCCTTCTCGCTAATGGCACGACTCCCCATACATTTTCCATTCATCAGCACATTCCGGCACGGTTTTTTTTCGTCTTTTTGAAGTTTGCTGGGTGCATGTACACCCAGCAGTAAGTTTATCGGGAGCTTCGCACTCTCGTATTCTCGTGAAAATGAGAATAGTGAAGCCTCTTTCATTTATAACGTTTTCACATCGAATTTTTGAGTTTTCGATGAATGTTCAGTTTTATTCGTAACAAGCAGTAAATTTGCGAGCTACGAAACTTGGAAGAACATGATAAAATATTTAAAATAAAATTATAACTTTTCACCTCGTTCAGTGGTAATTTTTCATAATCGAAATTTCATCCAGCCATAATTCCACTTCTATTCGTGCGATTCAGACGTAATTGCAGGGTTTTGTTAACCTCGCATTCTGACACAAAGTATAACACGTAATTTATCCCGATATCTTCATTTTTGCGGGTATGGCAGTACTCTGAAGTTAATCGGAAAACTAATGAAATGTAAAAAATATTTTTAAAAATGGTAGTACGACTTTACAAGTGTGTAAAGAATTTGGAAAAATCGTAGCTCAATGAATCACGTGGCACTTTCATGCTTCGGGAATTACAAAGAGAATAAGCACAAGTTGGAGTCGCTAATCGATCGGAAAGCACAGTTGCAGTAATTTTTGAAAACTTATTCTTAGTTGTTCGGTTTTTTCCTTCCCTTCGATTGATCAAACGATTCTACGTGGATACATAAGTATATGTAGACGCGAGAAAAAAAAAAAATTGTGAGAGGTCAAATGAGTCGAGCTATGAATCCAACCACTTTTTTCAAAGTTTTCGAACATCGGAGGGTGAGTGGATGTGCGGAAGGAAAGGGAGTGAGTGAAACTTTGAGGACGAGAGCTGAAAGGTGGGGATTGCTTGTAAGCAGACTGCAACCGATGTTTTCTCGTCCACGGGGATTTCCAACGCATTAAGAAGTCCTCGAGTCTTTCGACTTTTTTCTTACGCCTCAAGGAACGAAGTGCGCAGGACATGCGGTACAGCGCGAGAGAGAAAAATAACGAACACGCATTGTTCCCTCTATTGGCGGAGGGGACGATGGAGAATGGCTGAAAAAAAAACTGCGTACCTAAAGTACTTTAGCTCTTGTACCGAAGCATTTTTAATCACTACGCATTAGCGATTGGGGGCGAATGCAAATTGCAGAAGGATATGTACGGGGGTTTTATTTGTGAGAGGACATTTCGAGGGTGAGAAGAAATCAAAATTGATTTAAAGTCGTACGAAGACCTACCAAGTGATTTTTTTTCGCAGTTATATGGAAAATTTAAAAAATTGCGCGTGTTTTGAAGTTTTTTTTTATAATCGAGAGAATTTTTGTTGAATCTAGGGATTTTCTGTAGCACCTATAGGAAATTTTTACGTTATCCAGGGATTTTTATAAATTCGGAAGTATTCAAGTACATTGAGGATCCATATAACAATGTCTGGAGATTTTAAACATTTTTGGGGGAATTTTTTTTACCGCTTGGAAGACTGTCCGGGAAAAATTAGAAAGTTTTTCAATATCTATAGGGGAATACTCAATGATTTCCCGGTATGTTTTTGCACTAACTAGGAAACTCTTATAATTTCTGGTGAATTTTTAGTGTCAACGGAATTTCCACGCTGCTCAGGGGTCATAACACTTGTACGGGAAATTCGAATCTCGTCCAGGGACTCCAACACTGTTTGGGGAATCTTTCGCGGTATTTGGGGATTGTCGAGTGCGCTTAGTAGGGCATCCTTCTCCACTGTTCGAAGAAGTTCAAAATTTTATAGGGAATTTTTAACGGTAAGCTGGTATAGCTTAACACTAGCTGGGGAACGTTAAATATGTCTAGGGATTCGGACATTGTCTAGGGAATTTAAGACTGTTGGGTGAATTTTTAAGCTTATTTGGGAATTGTTAACAGTGTTCCGGGAATTTTTTTACATCTGACAGAGCTCTGAAACTCTCTGGGGGAATTTTAAACAATGTCTGATACATTTCAATACCAGCTAGGTAATTTCAGTGGAAGCTGGGAAATCTATGTTATTCAGGGATTTCATCATGATTTACTAAATTTTAATGATATTTACTCCTCAATCCTGTCGCGAGAATCGTGAATCTCTAGGAAACTTTCAATGCTGCTCAGTAACTTGTATAAAACTTCTTAGGATGCTTTAAGCAATGAATCACCAGGAATGATACTTTTACAAGTTCCAAACACAAATCTACGACCTAAATTGCCTTTACTGGCTTAAATGTGTCCTTCGGAAAGCATCACAGGTCCCCAAAACGACCATTGAATATCATAACATATGAGAATAAGTAAAAAAGGAAGAGAGAGAGAGAGAGAGAGAGAGCTTTAGTCCTTTCGAATTACGTCCTGCCTTCGGACTTTCCTCAATATCTGTCCCACCACTTTGGCGCCGAGTTGTAACGGGCCATAAGATATGTATAAAGACGTGAATAGAGATTATATTAAGCCATATAGTGACCTCCAGTAATCTCAGCTATGTGTATCCATTTGGTGGTCTTGCTGCAGGCATCTCTCTCTCTCTCTCTCTCTCTCTCTCTCTCTCTCTCTCTCTCTCTCTCTTCCACCCCTCTTGTACAGTTTAATATGTCTATATCTATATGTGTATATGACGAGCATGGTCTTAGCGAGGCCTACATAGAGATGCATATATACATTGTCTGGCTATTCAGCCTCGAGGTTATAGCTTAGTTGCCGAGAGCCCAATTGGTCGTTGAATCGATGCTGTTACAAGCTCGCATACGAGAATCCACACACTGCGCATAGTAGTAACTATCCCTTCCTATTCTCTCTCTCTCTATCTTCGATGATCTCGTCCTGGTTGACTATATATTCAACAGATGGCTGAAAATGATCGGAACGTTTGCAAAAAAAACCACAAATATGGCGATTTTACTTTAATGCAAAAAAAAGGCTACTGGCCGATTTATAGTTACTATTATTTCAATATTTATTACTATCAGGAAGTAATAGTTACTGTCAAGAGGATTTATAATTCCAATAGTTACGATTGAAAGTCAATAGCAATGAAAATCGATTTACAATGGTAACTATTCGTAACATTCTTAATCTGAATAGTTACTATTAAGTACTGATTTTTTGAGAGCGATAGTAGCTACTGGCAATCCTTGTATTGAATAGTTATATTTAATAGGTATCCTTGTATTGAATAGTTATATCATCGTTACTGGTGAATTTTTCCAGAGTTATAATAACTAGTAAAACAGTTTATACATGAAACATTTTACTCTCGAATATGAATAGCACTAACTCTCTTAGAGCAATAGTTATTTGTAGTCCTTACTTAAAATAGTTACACTGCACATAAATAGTACTGAATTGTTTGCGAGAAATAGTAATTATTGTTGGTCTTCGTGTTAAATAGTCGTATTAAAGAATATTAGTCATTATTTAGTAAGTACAATAGCAACTATTATTGGAATAGCTTTTTTCCGGAATAGTTGTTATTGAACGTCAATAGTCTGAATAACTGAAAGAAATAATAATTACTGGCATTCTTTTATCATATAGCCATATGTAAGGTCAGTAGTGATAATACCGAGAGCGATAGTAACTATTATGAGATTGGTTTTTACCCGGAATATTTACTACGTAATATCAATAGTGCTCAGTTTCTGATGAAAAAGTAAGTTTTGGTAGTATTTATGTTAAATAGTCGTATTAAGCATCAATAGCGATGATTTACTAAGAGGAATAGTAGCTATCATTAGAATACTTTTACTCGAAACAGTTAGTATTAAGCGTTGATAGTACTCAATTTCTGAGAGAAACAGAAATCAGTGGTTTTTATGTTAAATAAGTTATTATAGAACGTCAGTAGTACTGACTCTCTGCAGAAAATAGTAATTATGAATAGCCTTTGTGTTAAACAATGATATAAAAAATTAATAATAATACTCTCAGTAAATATTAAGGCCAATGATAACTATTAGAACAGTTTCCATTGCGAATAGTCACTATTGAACGTCACTAGTATGAACTTTTGGAGTGCAATAATAACTATTGGTACAATTTTCAAACCAAATAGTATCGAACGTCAATAGTATAGAATTACTGAGACTCAATAGTGACTATTGGAATAGTTTGGAGTTCCAGTATTTACTATTGCACGTCAATATCACAAATTTCTGAGAGGAACAATAACTATTATTAAAATTTTTAATTCGAATAGTTACTGTTTAACGTCAATAGTAGAAAATTTCTAATAGCGATAATAACTGTCGTTATAATTCTTAATTCAAGTGCTCATTATCGAACGTTAATAGTACTAAATTTTCATGATCAATAGTAATTCTTTGTAGCCTTCTATTTTTCACTAGTAATAATATTCCACGTCACTAATAACGCTTAATTTTTTCTCACCCGGTGACCTCGAGCATAAAGTTTCGATGCCTTGTCAAAGTCGAATGGCCTCCACGAATTTCTTTTGGCATGAGAATCTCCGAGATGTTGAGCTCCACAACGATTTGTCTTATCTTAACTGGATGTGACATTCGAAAAAAAAATTTCTCCTTGGTTACAACGACCACGTTTTACCTACCTAGAATTTTCTCTCTCTCTCTCTCTCTCTCTCTCTCTCTCTGTCTCTCTCTCTCTCCCTTTTCAAAGACCTTGGCTCCGAGGACTCTGGGAAAAATGAGAAATGACGGGGTTTGCGGGGACGACCCTCGGAA
The DNA here is from genome assembly GCA_963564615.1 of Rhorus exstirpatorius. Classification (NCBI taxonomy): domain Eukaryota; kingdom Metazoa; phylum Arthropoda; class Insecta; order Hymenoptera; family Ichneumonidae; genus Rhorus; species Rhorus exstirpatorius. The sequence goes on from OY751315.1 coordinate 12,993,477, forward strand.
GGCGCTTAAGTAATATCCAACCTCCTTGAAAGAGCCATCAGTCCACGGCTCTCGCAAAACCAACTCAAACCACCATCATCAACGTTGTGCTACAAAAACCCGCGTGCAAAACTCCACCCTCCCCGAGACAATCGCACCCTCTTATTCTGCTCATGACCTCCCATCCGCGGAATTTCTTAATGAATTTGTACGAGAATCCCAGTCATTTGTTCCTCGATGAATTTGATTCTCTCTTTCTCTCTGTCTCTCACTCTTACTCTGCGTTCTTTGGGTCAAGGTACAACTCTCGATGTAACGTTACCTACAAATTACTCATGATTTATCGAACCTATCAGTTTTCTCGGTCTTCTTTAATTTGCTCGCCCAAATGAGCTTGTCGTTTAACTTTTGGCCAACCGAATTGTCCATAAGATGGTTTGAACGAATTTTTTTTTGTTTTTTTTTTTTTTTTTAAGTAAAAAAAATCTTATTGTGGCGAATCTTATTATCGAATTGTGGCGCAAATATTATGAATTTTTTTAAGCGGAGACAGGAGTGATTTTTTCGAGGATTTTTAAAAATTCATCACCAATGAAACTTTTTTTTATCAAAATTGCACATTGTTTGAGGTTTTTAGCACCTTAAATCTTGTCGAAAAATAAACTTGAGTATTATGAGGATTTTTCATTTTTTTCTGAGTATTTTTTTTTCGTCACACAAAGATCGATTACAAGAATTATTTTTATGAAAGATCAAGATTTATGATGAAACAATATTCCCAACCTATTGAATATAAAAAATACAATGTTTGATGAAAATATGATTACATCCATCCCTTAATTTGATTAATTTTGTTCACTATCACTAATTATATAAATTATTTATTATTTCATTTCATGTATGTGTACGTCATTTCAAATATTCATTCTCATAATTGAATTATCCCAAAAAAATTCTGATTCGCTTTCAAATAATTAAAAATGAATCGACTGAAAAGATATTCGAGTGAAAGAATATGACAATGGAATGAAATTTTGTGGCTATAATCATTGACATATTCGAAAAATGCATGATGTGACATATGAGCCACCCCAGTCTTGATCTCGACGTCATTTGATCCACACCACAATTGATATATGGGAACGATTGTTTGTCACGATGACACGACCACTGATTATTACCATCTACCCCATCTATTCTAACCTTTCGTTACATCGTTCACATGGATGCCGGATAAAAGCTCTCAAGGAGGAAAAAAAAAATAAATGAAAAAACAAAAAAAAATATATCATCTGAACGACCAAAAAATCCCCGTGAATTTCCATGCTATGAAACCTCCCCTATCGCTTTTGATTGCATAAAAAACTCGTACCACACGGGGAAACAATGTATTCGGTAGAAATATTCTGTGTCTGACCAAACACGATTTTCCTACTGGATTCAAGTAGTTGATGTTTGTGGTGATTTTTCGGAAAATTTAGTTCTTGGATGGTTCTGTACTGTGAGACGAGGGTTGTAGCACTCGGAGAAACTATCACATCCATAGGATTATCTATTGACTGACTAAAAACGATTTTACTACTGGATTAGATTGGGGAGAGTGAATGGTAATTTTTTTTCTTTATATGGCAGGATTTTAAGGGCTAGATTATTGATATGCTATACTATGATATTGATATGATATACACTTCTATATTGTGAGAGAAAATAAAGAAGCCTACTGGATACAAAAGGTCAAAGTTTGCGGTGAGTTCTTTTCGTGGTACTGCAGATCTTTCATAGTTCATTTATTGATATGTAGTAATCTTCTGTATTATGGGAGAAAATAAAGGGGCTCGTAACACTCGGGGAAACGATACAGTCGGTAGAATTATCCTGTGTCTGGGCAAATACGATTTTCCTATTCGATTCGAGTGGTTAAAGTTTGTACTGAGTTTTTTTGCTGACATTGCAGGTCTTTAATAGTTAAATTATTGATAAACAACTTCTATGCATTATGAGAGAGAATTAAGGGGCTTATCTCACTCGGGGAACCGATATTTTCAGTAGAATAATCCTGTGTCTGACCAAATACGATTTTTCTACTGGACTCGAGTGCTCAAAGTTCCTGGTGAGTTTTTCTTGGCACTGCAGGTTTTTACTGGTTCAATTATTTAAAAATAACTATTCTATATTGTGAGATAAGGGTTGTAGCACTCGGAGAAACGATAACATTCACAAGGTTATCTGGTGCCTAACCAAAGACGATTTTACTACTGAATTAGATTAGCGAGAGTCTATGGTGATTTTTTTTATATTGCAGGATTTGAAAGCCTAAGTTATTGATATATAATAATCCTCTTCATTGTGAGAGAGAACTGAAGGGCTCATAACGCTTAGGGAATACGATAGACTTGGTAGAACATGATAGACTTAGGGGAACGATAGACTTGGTAGAATCTTAAAAAAAATTCTACCCTTGTATAAATAGCTATTTGTGAGAAAATAAGATATTCGCTGGATGAGCATTAGCGTTGTTATTGCTGTATCGGATACCCGTACACATAGTCGCTACTAATGGATGCTCTTGCCAAGGGGAGGGGATTGAAAAACCACGAGACCACGAGGCCTCAGTGGAATTTACGGGTAATGGTCGCGGAGGCTCGTTTACCCCAGTGAATAATTATTTTTTCAAGACCAAACCCCTTTAACCCTCGGGAAAACGAGAACGAAGGGGATAAACTAATTAACCCACTATCAACCCCTCTCGCTCACTCCTACCTATGATTTTGTAAACGTAAACTTGGCCTAACCCTTTTCCCACCGATCTTTAGGGGAAAAAGCTCCCGTGGTTGCTATGCCCGACTCGAGAAACCTCATCAAAAAAATTTCTAACCCAACAACCCCTTTGCTATGTTTTTTCTTTAATCTTGACCATCGGAGAGATTGACGAAAAAAAACTCCATGTTATTCGTAATCAGCGGTAAAATTCCTACCCTTACAGACCTTAAAGCCTACTATAAGAACAAAAAAAAATTCTCTTATCCCTTAGAAAATCAAAATTTGTGAAGTTTCGAGCGGTTATAAGTCACCCTCCATATAATTGGAAGGGTTTTTGAAAAAGCCTAAAGTAGATTCAGTGACTGCCGTTTCTTTCTAATAGATCATTTTCAAAATTGATGAAGAAATAAAAGAAAATAAAAACGTTCAAGCACAAGTTTACAAAACTGATAATGTAACGTAAAAAATATGCAAAAGAAATTCTTAAAATATTGTAGATCAGTAATTGGGGCTTATATAATTATTTCACTCGTCAAAAAGCTCATTTTGAGCTTTCGGAGAATTTTTCTTCACAAAATATCGATTTTCAAACGCAAAAAGGTGGAAAGCTTAACGAATCCATCAGTCAGTCATTTCAGGAAATTGTTTTGATGCATTATAAATTTTTTTCTCATCATATACTCACATGAATTGGAAAAAATCAGCTTTAAGGTCATAAATAGAAGGAGAGTAACGTTATTAGAAAAATCTTGTGTTTGGTTGCTTCAACTCCAAACATTTTTTTTCCACAAGCTCGCATGTGAGGCAAAAATTTTCTACGGAGGATCAGAACGAAGGAGCAGAATTTGCAGAGGGATGGAAAATGAAATACCATCGTGTGTATGCACAAGCAAGGTAAATGGGTTTTATGAGGGAACGCTTTCGCTCTCTCGGGCTTGAGAGACACCAGCGCAAGCTTTGAGTTTCCTTAATATTGAGGTGCACGTTTTCTAGGGCAAAGAGGATTTACCATGTAGATCGTGAAGATACATATCAAAGTTGACGTTTTCATGAACCCTCGTGGAAGTCCAGTATAATAATAATAATAACCCGTAAAAACCACACCTCTATTGAGCATACATACATGCCACACTAGTGCGATTTGGGATTTTGCATTTTCAATGTACTATAATTCTTGTATAAATAATCTAAAACTATTCGATAACCAGTGTTTTTTGGGGTAATAGTTTCTCAGGAAACCGAAAGTCATAATTTCAAATGCGATAAATATTATTCATTCAGTGAAAATACGACAAAATCAGAACAAAAATGTTCAAAAATTCACAAAAAATGAATTTTAGGTGGTGCAAATTTGCACGAGTGTGGCGTTTACGGGATAATAATAATAATAATAATAATAATAATAATAATAATAATAATAATAATAATAATAATAATAATAAATTAATATATGTGTATTCATACATTAAAAATGTAGACAAAAATTACGAAAGCTTTTAAAGCTTTTCGTGGATAATTATTTCGTGGGTGGGCACACTGAGAAAAAAATCTGTCCCTGATAGCGAGAATTCTGGTTCCCTAAGCCAGAATGTATTTTGAGCCGATAGCGGCGCCACAGTCAAGCTATGGAAACTAAACAACTCTTCACGACATACGTCACTTACTCGAAGAATACGGTATCGCTGAAGGAGCCAAACAAGAAATATCTCCGGCAGCGATGACAGTGTATATCCTGGTCGAATCCTGGTGTATATAGTCCCGGTATAATACGGGGGCAACGGGGGGCTCTTGTATTACTATACACTACCATACATCCCTATAGCCCGCTCTACGCAGCAATCGTCACAGCCAATAGAATTCTTAGAAAGAGAGAGCAAATGACCTCCATCTCTCTCTGTTTAACTCTAGCGGACACTTTTCGAAGGCCTTTGTTGTTTGTTGTGTTTTTGGGATCGCGCAGTCCGTTGAACGTATCGCGCCCTTAGCCAGAAGTTTTGCCGGGTCGGCCTGAGTATCGCGCTCGTATCGATACGTATACCTGTCACAGCTATACAAAGAATCGCTACTGTATGGGTTAGAAACATTATTTCTAATAACTGGAAGTATTCTGTTTAGAGTCATATGTATTGTTATTGTAGCAAACGTATGAATACTTAAATGTTATGGCTCGTGTAGCGATACGCAGTGTTCATGTGACTATTTTAATTGGTTCAGTAGCGAACTACTCTCAGCGATATACCGGTCCGCTGGAGAGTTGAAACTTTTTTTCAGTGCAAAAATTATGAGAAGGCAAGAAGATAGAAATTTCAATTTGCATGGTTTTTTAATGCATCACAATTATGCCCCGGTATATATGGGGTAAATTACAATATTAGTATCGTCAGAAAGGTTCTATGGCTGAACAGTTGGAGCAACAGGTTCTTAACCACTGATAATTTTCAAGGCAGAGGATAAGGTTTTGACGATAATTTTTTTTGTTCAGACGTCGAGCTTCATACCGAAAATTGTCAAAAGAAAAAAAATGGTGTAATTCTTCCCAGCCTCCTTTCTAAACAAATCTACGAGTCTCTATATGATGGAGCAATATTGCAAGCTCTCATTGGTCTCGAAGCGTCGAAATGTCGACGATTAAATGTCAGTCTGGTGGGCTTATAAGCATTGTATATAATCGTCGTTTCACCAACTGCTTTTTAAGGAATATTCTGCACCAGAATACTGCACGTATGTATATGTATGTACAAAATCATATATTTGAAATATCTAAGTACAGAGGAGCTTGCCATCTTTCCATATGACTTTGCCACTATGACACTCGCTCTCCTCCACCGCTCTTAAACGATCCGGCAATCTGACATTTCGTAAACCAGATCAATGTTTTTTTTTCTCTCGACGAAACATGAGTGACGCCATCTGGTGATTTAACCTTCTTATTAGTCATAATATTTCTCTAAACGTTGCACCGTATCAAGATGTCGATGAAGAAACAAGATAAAGAAGAAAATTGACGAAGAAATCCTGAGACCTGACAGCCAGGGGTCGGGGATGAAAACAATGTCGTGAAATGCAATTAAAGAAGCTTCGGACGTAAGATGAGATTTGTAAAGTTGTGCCTGGTGAAGCTCTCATACAAGTTTAAGGATAATGCAAAACTTGACGAGAGCTTATGAAATCTTTAGAGTCAATGACGTTGAAATTCGTTCGCTCCACTTTTATCCATCTATCACTATCTGTTTTTTTTTGCCTTTTTTTTTATCTCCTGTTCTCTAGTCGATTCCCCAACATCTTTTTTCTTTTTTCTTTTTTTACATTTTTCTCCTATTACCCTGATTTTCTTACGTCTTTTTTTCCATTCTTCCTCTTTCCGCAGCTTCCAGAATCATATTTTGCGGTTAATCATATGAATTGGTAAGACTACGTTTTGCCCTATACTGGCTTATACGAATTCCTTAAGCACATACTTTCTTCCTCTAACCTTCTTCCTTTTACTTTCTACTGGGTCCCGATTCGTGAGTTTCTCTCTCCCTCCCTCTTTTTCTACGTCACTCTGCGACTACTTTAATTAAAATTATTCGCCCGAGTGGCGGCCGAGAGTTAGGCCGTGCGGTGAGTGCGTCCCGTGCTAAGGGAAATTACGCTTCGACTAATTGCGAGTCGTCGTGAGATCTCTGCCTGGCAGCATGATGCCAAAAGTACTCGGGATTTTCTTCTCAACCGAGAGAAAAAGAAGGACAGAGAGAGAGAGAGAGAAAGAGAGAGAGAGAGAGGTGGAAGGGAAGGGTCAGAGTGGATAATATGAAATTAAGTAGAATCTTTTGGCACAATGGGATAATTTTGTCGCGAGAGGTATACGCCATATAGATTAGCGAGAGCTTCGAATACGCAACGTCTAAAAAAAATCTTACGTTGATTATTAATATTCGAAAAGCGAGCAGTGGCCCAGTTGGTCCGACTCTGGACTGTTACGCAGGCGGCCAGGGTTCGATCCCGCGGCCGGCACCAATGGATTTTTCCAAATGCTTTTTCTGCGAGCTCGGTGGTTCGAAACCCACCTAAAATTGTAGGTTCTCCCAAATACACTGGGCCGGTATCGAAGAGGTTGCGAAATCAACAGAAACTAATAGTTCCGTAAATGAACAGAAAAACTATGTGCCCAGTGTATAAAGGGAGCCTTAAGCCCGATAGGGCAAGGCAGGTGCCCCCACCAGTACCAGTACCAGTATTAATATTCGTCGGGGTGACAGCAAATAACAAAGAATACAAAAGTTACAAAAATGTGATTATCGAGGATGATTTGGGGTCAACGTTCTATTCTACACATTTTAACTGTAGACAGTTCAATTGTACATCTTCCAACTGCACATGGTCAACTGTATACACTCCAACTGTACACGTTCACACTGAACACACTCAGTTGGAAGGTGCAGAGATGGAACGTGTAAAGGTGGATCGTGCATAGTTGACACGTATGTAGTTGGAACGTGTGAAGTTGAATCATGTGGAGTTGGAAAGTAAGCAGTTGGAACATCTGAAGTACGAAGGTGTGAAGCTGGAACGTGTTCAGTTACAACGTGTGTGATCAGTAACGAGTGTGGATCGAACGTGTACAGTTGAAACATGTACGGTTGGAACGGTTACATTTAAAATGTATACATTAAAAATGGTTAGAGTTGAAATAAATTCAATTGGAACGTCCTTAGTTGAACCGTATACAGGTGTAAATCTATATAAATAAAAATTAAATGCTGTTCGTTGGTAAGTGCATCACTTGAAAATGGCTGGACCGATTTGGCTAACTTTTTTTTTTTAATATTCGTAATTGTCCGAATAGGGAAATTAGGGAAAGAAAAATTGTGAAAGTTGCCCGGAAAATTGGGAAATTCGGGAAAAACTGAAAGTGCTTTTTTCTATGGGATTTTCGTATGAACTCAAGAACATAACTCACGATTCGAACTATGGATATGCGTAATTATTTTTTTTGTTTTGTTCGTTATGGCTCTGGAAAAGTTTTCAGGGAGTAAAAATTTGAGATAATTACAAGGGAAAGTCGGAAAATTCGTACAAACTGCGAAAATTATAATTTTTATATGCACTCTCGATCATAACCGACGATAGGAACGACATATTTGGTTGATTCTTTTTTTGTTTTATTCGTCATGCTCCCGGGATGAAAATAACTGAATTGAATGTTTTCAATTGGAAAAAAAGAACTGGAAGATCTGGAGAAAAATCTAGAAAAACGCATTCCAGCCTAAATTAAAATAAAATCATATTTGTTTTTACTTTTGTGTTGTTTCGCGGTGGATCCATCGAAGGTAGTTATTTTATTTCTATTCCAATTTATTTTGCTACGTGCACAAACATTGTGAATCAACCCAATCGGTTACATAAGGGCGAAAAATTGATCCAGTTGTTTATTTTCAGTTGAATTGATGATTCTGCTGTAAGTTCACCGCAATCGTTTCGTGAAATGGATTTCGTTTCGTCGTTTTGTCTAAAACAAATTTACCGATTTACCTACAAAATACGGTGAGTTTTGAAGTGAAAAAAATTTAACATCACGGCCATAATCGTTAATAGGTACAATGATTATTCAGAAATGCGTTTTTTTCCTCATTTTCACTTTGTTTAGACATTTCCAATAGCTTTTTACAAATTCACAAAACTATCACAAGCAAATTTATTGAAATTTGGACAGGACAACGTCTATTGGGTCAGCGAGTGCTTAACAGAAACGGATATAGGTGGAACAGATTCAGTCGACACGTATACAGCTGGAAAGTAGCCAGTTGTAATGGATACAGTTGAATCGTGTTTAGTTGGGACACGTTTAGTTGAAACGTGTTCAGTTTCAGAACGAGTTGTGTTGGAACGTGAACAATTAAAACGTATACAGTTTGAACGTCAGAAGTAGGAAGGTGTATAATTGGAATGTGTACAGTGGAAACATGTATACAGTTGGAGCGTTCACAGTTTGAATTTATACAGTTAAAATATGTAAAGTTGGAATATGTTTAGTTGAAACGTATACAGCTGGAACGTCGCCAGTTGGAATATGGACAATTTAAACGTCTGTTGTTGCAACAGGTTCAGTTTGAACGCTTTTGGTTGGAACGTGTATAATTTAAACGTGTCAAATTGGAAATGTTCAGTAGAAACGTGTCAAATTGGAAATGTTCAGTAGAAATGTGTAAAGGTGAATCGTGTTTAGTTTGGATATTTTCAGTTGTAAAACGTTGAGTTGGAGAGTACCTAGTTGTAGTGTGTTCAGTTAAAATATCTCAAGTTGGAACGCTTACAATTGGATTGTCTAAATTTCAAACGCGTATATATAGTTGAAACGTATAAGTTTAAGGTGGTTCGTTTGAACTTGCGCAGTTCAATAGTGCTTAGTTCCATCACGAGAGAGTTTTAGCATCTCAAATTGTTGATGTGTAAGCTTTTTGGTATTCAGTAGTAGTGCATAGAGTTTTTCTGTGTATAGTTGTGCGTATAGTTCGGTCTGTGCACGATTGAATTCTGTAAAAAAGGGCCACATGACTTTGCACATCGATACTGAAACTTTTATATCGATTGCATGATAAACGAAACGATATTCCATTCCGTTTCGTTCGTCTCGTGTATTTTTCAGATGAGTTGGTTTTCGATGTCATGGTCCATCATGCTTCCGTATGTTTCTGCCTGTAACGTCACTATTCAAGTCGGCTGATGCCAGTACACGGCCCTTAATATTCCTCTCTCCCTCTCTCTCTCTCTCTCTCTCTCTCTCTATAAATATATCTCTAACTACTTCCTATCCTGCATTGCGTCTTGATAGTCTACAAGGACGTGGATTTAAGGGCAGGATTTTCGGTTCCCATCACCTCGTGCAGATCCTCGAGGATTTAGCTACATCGTAATACGCAGCAATACGATGTGCACGATCCTCCAGGACTCTCTCCTCTTGTTCGCTCTGTTCCCTATCGTTTTTGGCATACACACTCTTCTGAAACACGTTACTATGTACGTGTACTCGCTGGTCTCAATACCAATGTTCTCGACGTACGTAATATACATGTGTTAACGGCTATATATCGATGGACTAATGCCAAAGGGGCGTATCGGTTATGTATAAGCATAGCTTATGAGCCCCTATGGAATTTAACCATCGATATATACACACGGACAAGAGACACTAGCCTTTTGTGTCCCGGGTAATCCCTTCGTATCCTGGAGAGATATAGATAGAGAGATAAAGAGAGAGAGAGAGAGAGAGAGAGAGAGAGAGAAAGCGATAGCAAGAGAGAGAGAGAGAGAGAGAGAGACCAAGAGGGAAAGAGAGACAAACATAGAGAAGCATACTCGTGAGGAAACACGATCGTACCTTACCGATACAGCGAAAGCTCTGCTGATGTATATGCATCTATATATATATATATATATATATATATATATATATATATATATATATATATATATATACATATATACGTACATATCTACAGCTAAGAGCCAAGGGGGCGTATCCCACATACTATTACAATGTTCATTCGCGTTAGACACATCCTTATGTCCTGCAGCAGTCGAAAAACACATAATTCTCTATAGATACGTATAGAAAGCAGTTTATTAGATCCAAGACGAGGGCGAGAAGGGTTTTTCTGTGTCAGGACATGGTGGAAAAGCAGAAAAGCTCATCTGAGCGCAACTATACTGGCCAAAGCTTACAACGAATAACGTAGAATATATATAAGGAGAGAGAGAGAGAGAGAGAGAGAGAGAGAGAGAGGTATAGCTCGTGACACTCTGGCAAAGCGAGCCCTTGCCCCAGGGTTTATCGTTCGACGTCGACTTTATCGCCTCGTGGAAGCTTCCTATCCCAATTCCTATACTCAAGCCACTGTATTCACATTTACATGGGCCTAAATCTATATAGAAAGCACAATGCTTCGTACGTATGCGTGTATATAAAATATTGTGGCATGCAGGCACCAAAGAAGCAGCGAGACGTAAGTCACGTACTTTGCACGTTAAGGTGATGTGGGCTAGGCGCTTTTGACTCTCGGAAGTCTAAACGAGCATAAAGTATGTGCATAATGCGTGAAAATGTTCGTATAGGATTTAAGAGTCTTGTGAAAGCTGCCAGAGCTTCCTGCAGGTCGATAAGACTTATTGATCACGTGAAACGTACCACGAGCTACGTAATCGAGAACAATCGGCCTCATGATCGACCTAATGGTGGTTGGTAAAGATGGGAAGGAAAAAGATTGGAAGTCTCGCAGAAGAGCCAGAGAATTCGAGACAACGTTCTCGTGGATGATTACCCAGCGGTCTGATAACGTCTGACCAATAAAGACCTTTACTACTGGCTCGCTTGCATCGCATGACTTCACTTGCTCTGTTGTTTGTCCTGACCATTTTAGTATTCTCTCGCGGTGTATATTATCGGTATAATTCTCATTGGTCTGTGATACAAGAGAGAGGAATATGGGGCTCGTAATACTCGGGAGAACGATACAGTCGATAGAATTATCCGGTATATGACCAAACACGATATTTCTACTGGATTCGAGTGAGCAAAGTTTGTGGTGAGTTTTTCTTTGACACTGCAGGTCTGTAATGGTTCAATTCTTAATATATATAACGCTTCTGTATTGTTAGACGAGGGTTGTAGTACACCCGGAGAAACGATACCATCGATAGGGTTATATGGTGACTGATCAGAAACGAGTTTACTACTGCTTACACTCAAGTGTGCGCTTTCATTTTTTTAATTGTTTAATAGTCGTTTATAATTTATAACATTTTCTCGATGAAAAAGACAACTTGAATTGGGCAAAACCGACTTCAGCGTTGTTGAAGCTTGCTAGCCTGTGGTTAGGGGCTAAAACGTTTAAATTTTTAAACGCTTCAGATAAGTTTGGAAAATTATTAACATGGAAAGAGTTGACACAGGATTAAAAACCAAATATTTGAGTAAAAATCATGCTTCGTACCTCATAAACATATTTGTAATTTTAGCGTCTTTTTTGACTTTATCACGCAAGGAATTTCATGCAAGAAATGACTATTCCCTTCTTTTGAGAGGAATGAAAAATTGTTATTTGCAGCTGAATTATTGTTAATCTTATGATTTGTAGCTGAAAATGAAAAAAAAAGTGGAAATAAATTACTTGAGGCAGCTTCAAAAAATATTCAGAGTACTAAGTTTAAAAAATATCATGATTCTATCGAATAGGAACACTTTCTGCTATGGGAGCAAAAAAAAAAAAATTTCACGTCGCGATTTTCAACAAATAGCAGAAAAAAAACCTAAAAGTCGCTTGAGCACTATCTAAATTTTTTTTTAAATCCTAAACTTTGGGAAAATTACTTTTTTTTTGGTGTTTTAACGTTTTTCGATGGAGCTCCGAGAAAGAAAAATAACGATTTTTTTTTAATCGCCCTAATATCCATACGTATTTCATTTCTTTTAACTCTACTCTACACAGCCAGAAAATAATATTTATTACTCGTGACCTTTAACGAACATATTCGTGGAATGGAGAATCGATTCGATAGTTCATGTATAAGCTAGCTGGTTGCAATTCGTGCAAGCTTTTCGTCTTCAAGATCCGGGGTTATTTTTTTCCCCTTCCCAGGAACACATGAATTTTTCATCGTCTCCTCGAGCCCTCTGTCTCATATCACGTATCTTATGTACACACACGAACGTCTGTGTGTACTTTTGGGCTGACTTTCGTTGAGGAAGAAGAGAGGAAGAGCCCCGTGAAAAAATATTTTGTCGGACGTCAAAAAGTCGAGGGGAAAAGAGTGCTTTTCTCCCTCTTTTCTTTCTGAGTTTCAATGAAGGACCAAAACACCCCTAGCTGGATACCAACTGTTGCAATGTGCAAGCTATTCCTTCAGAAGCTTGCACCCCTATATATTATGTTTGATTCAAAATCCTAAGGACTTAAGGACCATGGTTCACGTCATCATGGTTACGTCCTTTTGTCTGCAAGTTACGACGAATGCTAGGATATTCCATGAATTCCCAAGTGAGCCAAGCACACACAAAAGCTCTCTCTCTCTCTCTCTCTCTCTCTCTCTTTAACCCCCTGCGTTTTCCTACCTCATCAAACTACGATGAGAAAGGCACGAAAAACATCCCTCCCCTCAGACACATTCCAAAGCATTCCAACTCATCACCTACCAGCGTTACATCGCAAAATATTTGTGAGGATAACTGATGATCAATCTCTAAAATAGCGTGCAGGGAAATTGGCTTTCTGCAGGATTATTCAGAATTAAATTCAGTATTGAAAAAAACTATTTGGCCAGCGTTTTTCCTTCATATCTACAATTTTTGCCCGATTTCGATGAGCCACAGGTTTTTTTTTTCTTTTCATTCAAATGGTCTCTATGAATTTATCGCTGAATATTTCTGATGGAAAGTTATTATTAAAAGTCATTAAGCATATTTGCGTAAAGTAATTCTTCAATTGACGAAAGTCAAATTCGTTGCAATCTCTTTTTCAGAAATCTACTGAAATAATTTCTAACAATATTCATTGTTCAGAAATGACCGTCATCTTCGTGTAAAGTGCACTCGAAAACGATAAAGTAACAATTTTTTTTTATGAAACGAGACAACAGACGAAGAATTTCAAATCGGTTAATTTACAAAGAATTATTAATGAAATATAATGAGCCATCACTCATGAATATCGGCTCAATTTGACAAATTTTACTGGGAAAAAACAGAATGAATAAAAAAATGTTACGTGGGTATTTTTCACGAATTCGTCCATCTTCATGTACATTGAATGTTTATTATTTCTTTTTTCTCATTTTAAGTAGACATTTATCGATCCAAATTGATCATCACTAAAAAATGTTAGTAAAAATATTTGTTGTTATAAACAAAAACAATCTTATTCCAACAACGTAAAAAAAATTAATTATTTCCGCTTTTTAGGCACTTCCTTAACCTTTTTTTTTACTTTTATGAGACATTAGACAAATCGTTAAATACTTGTCAGAATCATGGCAATATTGTGATTTGTAACAACTCGATACTATTGAGTATACCCTACGTAATACGTCTATGTTAAACTATTTATGTATAATTCTGTACGAAAGGAAGGAGAGTGCCCAACACCGGATATCAATTAATTTTAATTAACGAAGTAAATTTGCCCGCGGCTTGGCTAGAAACCTCTATCGTCTCCTTTGTTCTTGCACTCACCGCTTCACTTAACTTGTCGATATTCGTCGAATACGAGGGTAAAGAGAGGCCGATGAAAAAAAAAAAAACAAAAAAAATCCGGGAGTAACGACTAATTCGTCAGCTTGGTTCGAGACGAGGATGAAAGTAAATTCGAGAGAAAAGGCTCGACACGGAAAGTAACAATTCTTGCAATTCGGGAGAAAAACGACGAAACTCTCATTTCCGTTTTTGTTTTTTTTCGTCGCTCTGTTATCCAATTTAACGAACAGAAGGAAAATATAATTTGTACATTAACTGTATAATGTTTAATTATTGTAATCATGAAATTTCTAAAAAATAATAAGTATGTCCATGAAATGTAACAAAATAACTATAATTTTCATTGAACCTTGAGTAATGATAATGATAACTTTCACGAAATATTGCGAAATAGAAATTATGCTAAACTTCTTTTACACGATGATAATTTTCGAAATAAAAACATCAATTTTTACGACACAAAATTCTGCAACAAATAACTCATCCCTCAAACCATTATTATAAAAATATACAGGACAGATGATTTAGGGGTAGTTTCGAGACTGTTAGGTCGAAGGGTGAAAAAAAACTTTTGCAGAAAAATAAAATTCATAAAAGTTGGTTTTCCCTTATGACGAAGAGGCGGGGGGGGGGGGGGGGGGGACTTTTTTCCCTACCAGGGGTCGATAAAAATAATTAATGATTACTGTGAAAAATAATTTTTCACTCGAGGTCGAAAGGCTCGAGTATTAGACAGAATACATAGAAATATCTTTGGACATGATGAATTTTGTCTTGTGAGGGTTAAGGGATGAAAAAAGGGGGATGAAGAGATAGAGATAGAGGGAGATAAGGATAAAAGCTGTGACTTTTTTCGAAATCGTACGAGTCTCGAAAGAAAAAAAGACCCCGGTGACTCGCTATTTCGAAGGATTGGCGGGTCGGCCATAAAGTTGTCGCGTCAGGGCACTCGTTGCAGGAAAAAAAATCACCTCAGGAGCGTGAGAGAGAGAGAGAGAGAGAGAGAGAGAGAGAGAGAGAGCGAATAAAAGATCGGAGGAGCTCGTCTCATTTTCCTCGTGTCTTGTTGAATTTCTGGGACAAGCGCGTGTGGAACGGTTCACCGGTGGCTAGCGATATCGAGATCCGGGGGTTTGACGAAAAAGCGGTGACCAAGGGGTCGAAGGGATAAGGGGAAGTGCAGGAGAAACACGAGACAGCGAGTTTAGGGAGAGGGAAATGGTGCGTAGCCAGAAATTTTTTTTTTCACCATTAACGCCATCGACAGGATGCTTCGTTCGTCCTTTCACCCTTCAACCCTCTCTCTCATCCCTCAACAGAAAAGAAATCCGAAGAAAGGACGGTGGGGGATGAAAAAAAGCGCGAGGACGAGTGAAAGATTCAGCTTGTTTTTTTTTTTCAACGATCAGCATAAAAAACTTTGTCCTCGAAGGGTACCACGTGACTCGAGTAATGGCTGACAAAATTGAAAGTCAGAAGGTGAAAAAAATTGGGACGAGGTAAAAATTATATTATTTTTTGTTTTTATTTTTCCTCGATTCATTCGTAAGAGACGTGAAAAATAAATCGCAAACAAAAAGGATGAGCAATTTATAGGAGAGAGATGAATGTTAAAATTTTTGTTTGCAGTTCGTAATTAACATTTTTGTGTATTAAAATTTTTATTCGCAATTCAGAAGAGAAAGTTGCATCTAATTGTTATTCTTCAAGTAATGAGGTCTCAAAGAATTCCGTGCGAAAATTGTAATTAGTAATTTATGAGTAGCAAATACATATATAAACAGTGTAATTTACAAATAGACTTGATAAAAATAATTTTTTAGCCTTTAGCCAGGAACAGCGATCATTATTCCTACTTCATACTTGCAAGGAAATTACTAATTTCGAGGGTCATTTGAACATCTTCAATTCAAACTACAAATATTAATAATAAAATTGACACTATATAAGGGTTGTAATTTGTTATGCAAAATTTGATCCAAACTGCTGACTTCAGAACATAAATTAAGGTCAGTATAACTCACGAATTCTCGAGACTGTCAACGGGGGATGATTTCTTACCTGGAACAAAGAAAACAAATCATTAGTTAGTAAATTGGGAAACAAGGAAATATAAGTAATCGGGGCTTTGTTTATCTTTTTTTTTCTTTTTCATCCTAAAAGGCAAGAAGAAAAAAAAATGAACTAGACAAATGCAATGGTTTATATCGTAATGAGAGATTGGCGGTCAGAGAGAGAGAGAGCGAGAGAGAGTGAGAGAGAGAGAAGGGGGGGGGGGTGAGAAAAAAATGTTGTGGGGTGCAATCCGATTGCCAATTAACCTCTCTCTATATTTTTATCGCTCGTGGCGTGAAGTCGTCACGTGAAAGAAAAAATGGCTTTGTAAAAACATTTCCCCAAAAATCGTTAGGCAGATCAGTAATAAGGGAATGGTTGCAGCACCGAGGCAGTAGATAGTAATCCAAAAGGACTAAAGGCCTTAAACTCTCGCTGTAATTGGTGTGACTGAGGATGATGAGTTTTATATTGTTTTGAATATTTTTCTTTTTTTTTTTTTTTCATTTTTATTTCGATGTTTGGTTTTTGTCAATCTTCGCGTGGAAAAAGAAAAACGACGAATTACGAAAAATTATTTTGATTGCATCGTATGTTTTTTCTTTTACTAGCAAAAAAGATTAATATTAAGAATAAGTATTGATGCGATTAACAAAAAAACATGTTCAAAAAAAAAATAATTCAATAGCAATAAGTGTGGACAATTTTTTGTGAAAATATTCGAATTTTCAGAGTTCAAAAACGAATATTAATGGGTCTGTCGTTGAGACGTTCGAGGGTAATATATATCGCCGTGAGAAAGGATCGTGAAAATAAATGAGGAAAAATGCGAGCTGTACAGGTCGTTGATCGTGACATTACGGAACAACCCCTTATTGGCGAGTTTCGCCTGCGGAGGTGGGAATGGAATTGTCGCCCATTTCCTGTCCCTCGAACTCCACGAATCGATCTCGATAATTGAATAATCAATCGAAGCGTCCAAGGGTCGTACAGCGATGCCCCAAGGAGAGGGATGGGGGGGGGGGGAGAGGTTGGAAAAAGGATTTCGTTCGTGGAAAGTGATCTAGACGACTTCTCCAATTCCCTGAATTCAACGACGAGCTTATGCCACTCGGTATTTCCTTATTCCCATTCCCTGTTGCAACGACGAAACGCTCTAGCCGAAACTCGGGACTCGCTTCGAAAATGTGACCGGTGCACCGAGACTAATTTCTACCATTCGAGATTCAATTAAAAATTAATGATGGACCCAGGCGAAAAGAGGAGAATGCGAAGGGGTTGAGGGCTCGGTATTTCCTCCTCGACGTTCTCATCTTAATGCCAACAAACTCCGTGCCAAAACGTCCCGTGAGAGCGCCACGATGATGCGACTATGTTGATTGAAAAATAGGGATTTGCCCCAGGAATGAAGATGGATGAGCTTTTTTCTTTCCATAATAGTTCTCGAATGCGATTCGGGGAATGGAAATACGGAGAAACTGTAATTTTTCATCGTATTGGAAGAGCAGAAAAAAAAATTTTCAATTAAATTTGTTGGATGCAAGAATATATTTGTGTCGGCAGAGAGGGGGCTCTCTGCCGACAGAGGTGATAAACTGTATTAAATACTTTAAATTAAAAAATAAAAAATAATTATGTAAACCCTCAAGCCAAAAATTATGAAACACATCTCTAATTGTTTTATACTTAGATTCGTAAGGGAAAAATTGGAGGAGAAGTTTTATGCTTTGAGCATTCTTTCTTTTCCGAAAAAGACGAGAATTTGAAACGAGTGATTTTTAAAAATTCTCCCACAATCACTTCTTTCAAGAGAATTTCAATTTCTCTTTATTTTTTATGGATGGAAAAAAATTACAATTTTCTACAGCTCCAACTGTTCTGTCAAGAATCCACTGCTGACATTGTTACCGTACCGCGTTACTATTACTGTACTGTACCGTTACGATACCGTTACAATACCGTCACTGAGGCATTCCTTTACCGTTCCTACTCTTACTGCACCGTTACTATTCATACATTGGTACAACCGTATTGGTACAACCGTACCATTCATATACTATTACTTTACTGTTACGCACTGCTATTCGTGTACTGTTAATATACTGTTAATGTAATAATAACTGCTGATGTACTGTTAGTCTACTATTACTGTACCATAACTTTACCATTGCTATACTGCTAGTGTACTGAAATGTACTGTGCCATTACGATACTATAACTGTACTGTTAGTGTACTCTTATTAAAACCTTACTTTACCATTACCGTAACGTTACTGTGGCGTTACTGTACCGTTATTGTATCGTTAGTGTACCGTTAATCGACCGTTGGTGTACCATTACTATACCGTTTATTTATCGTTAGTGTACAGTTTGTCTACCGTCAGTGTATACCATTACTCTACCGTGACTGCGCTGCACTTACTGTACCGTTATGATACCTTAACTGTACCGTTACTGTACCGTTACTGTACCGTTACTGTACCGTTACTGTACTGTTACTGTACTATTACTGTACCGTTACTGTACCGTTACTGTACCGTTACTGTACCGTTACTGTACCGTTACTGTACCGTTACTGTACCGTTACTGTACCGTTACTGTACCGTTACTGTACTGTTATTGTACTGTTACTGTACTGTTACTGTACTGTTACTGTACTATTACTTTCACGTTACATTACCATTACTATACTGTTACTGAATGTAAAGATAAGCTAACAAAATTTCATATGCTACTTGAACCTAATTAATTTCATGTTTCCAGAGCTGGGCAGTACTTCAAGTACCCAGTACTTGCGATGTACTGGAAGTACAGTACTTGAAGTACAAAGTACTTCAAAAGTGTTTCAAGTATTGTACTTAAAATTTCAAGTACATGTCATGTACTTAAAGTACTTGTACTGAAATTTTCAAGTACATGGCATCTACTTAAAGTACTTGTACTTTACTTTTACGTAAAGTACTTGTACTTTAAGTACTAGTACTTCAAGTACTTTTCTCTACTTCAAGTACTTTTTCAAGTACCAAGTAT
Source organism: Rhorus exstirpatorius (assembly GCA_963564615.1). Classification (NCBI taxonomy): domain Eukaryota; kingdom Metazoa; phylum Arthropoda; class Insecta; order Hymenoptera; family Ichneumonidae; genus Rhorus; species Rhorus exstirpatorius. The sequence goes on from OY751315.1 coordinate 13,012,528, forward strand.
CAAGTACTTTTAAATACGTTTTGCTAATGGTCGCATGTATAATATGCCTTTTAATATATAATTAAGTAACGTTCTGCGTAGTGATGCCGTGAGACGAATCGAGTTAATCCTAAAATGGTAACCTTATTTTTTTTACCTATTGTATTTCGCGCCTCTTCCTCGAGATAGACATTGTAGTACCCCCGTTCCACGCCAGTGACGCCACAAGTTTAAAGCAAAAAACTTTTGCCTGCGCTCCGTCTTCATGACAACGCGCACCACGACATTTCTCATTCTTTCGTTTTGTGCCGGTGTAAACACAAGTTTTTTTTTGCACGATAGTGCAAATAATAGAATAAGGAAAGTAATATTCGACGAAAAGTCGACGTTTTATCATAAAAGTGATATCAAGGATAATCGCGGAGATCGGGGACCCTTACGAAGAGACCCCGAGAAAAAATTAATACAAAGGACACTCGCAGTAAGTATAACCTAAAAGAGTGTCAGATTGATGTTTCTAGGCAGACTCGAGCTGTAACGTGGAATTGCATCAGCCGGGATATCCTGTGCGTGGCTTCGCACACCCGTGTCTGCACCCGTGTACACGGGATTCGAGTTCCAGCGTGGGATTGAATCAGCCCATGGTTAGACTGTGTGGCTGAACATGCTTTGTGCATTCGGCTCTAACCGAATCGCACGTCGTTGTCTAGGACACGAAAGCCGAACTCGACAGCGCGGGATTGCGTCAGCCCACAGTTAGGCTGTGTGGCTGAATATGCTTTGTGCATTCGACTCTAACCGAATCGCACACCCGTGTCTATGTACACGGGATTCGAGTTCCAGCGTGGGATTGAATCAGCCCATGGTTAGACTGTGTGGCTGAATATGCTTTGTGCATTCGGCTCTAACCGAATCGCACGTCGTTGTCTAGGACACGAAAGCCGAACTCGACAGCGCGGGAATGCGTCAGCCCACAGTTAGGCTGTGTGGCTGAATATGCTTGTGCATTCGGCTCTCACTGAATCGCATATCGTTGTCTGTGACACGAAAGCAGAACTCGACACGTGAGATGGGAAAAATGCAGTGCCAGCGCAGGTAAACATCACAAAAGACGTAAGTTAACCTTATGGCGCTCGATTGCTTTGCAACCGATGCGGGCAGTTCTTTTATTTTGAACGCTGGTGTTACACGAGTGGGATCTAAACCACGTATTCGTTGAAAATAATTTTAAAATAATAATAATAATAATAAATAAAATAAATAAATAAATAAATAAATAAATAAATTTAAAAAATTAAATTAAATTAAATTAAAAAAAAAAAAAAAAAAAAAAAACTACGTAAGGCGTAGAATATGGTAAAGGAAGGCGGGCTAGGCTCACTCTTCCAGCAGTCCAGGACTGCTAAATCCAATAACAATAATAATAATTTGAAAAAAAAAAAAAAAAAAACTACGTAAGGCGTAGAATATGTAAAGGAAGGCGGGCCAGGCTCACTCTTCCAGCAGTTCAGGACTGCTAAACCCAATAGCAATAATAATGATTAAAAAAAAAAAAAAAAAAAGAAACTACGTAAGGCGTAGAATATGGTAAAGGGAGGCGAGCCAGGCTCACTCTTCTAGTAGTCCAAGACTGCTAAATCCAATAATAATAATAATAATATAAAAAATATAAAAAAAAATAAAAAAAAAAAATAAAAAATGAGCTACGTAAGACGTATAATATTGTAAAGGAAGGCGGGCCAGGCTCACTCTTCCAGCAGTCCAGGACTGCTAAATCCAATAGTAATAAAAAAAAAAAAAAAAAAAAAAAAAAAAAAACTACGGAAGGCGTAGAGTATTGCAAAGGAAGGCGGGCCAGGCTCACTCTTCCAACAGTCCAGGACTGTTAGATACAGTGAATACTTGATTTTTATCTGAAGGATATTGATACACATTTTAAAAGAACGGGATGTTCCTGTTTTTTCTTGTCGGGTCACAGATCACGAGTATTCATTGTCAAGCAGCAGCGGTCGCAGCAATGAGAGTGACAGAGAGGCCCGAGACCATAATCTCTGCAAGATTAGGGTCTCTTATTGTTAGTTCTGTCTAGAACGCCATCTCTGCAGGACGTGTAGCCGCTGCTTACTCAGAGGAGTGAGCGAGGTTAATGCCTTCGAGAGATGGTCGCCAAGGCACTACGATGGAGAAAAGGTTAGTATTTTTCTCAATGAACCATCCCAGAAGCCTATATAAACAGGTTCGCTGCCTCGGGCGGTGAATATTTCTTCACATGGGAATACCAATTGGTTCTATTCGGTTATGTATTAGCCACAGGCTGATAAAGACAGCGAATGAACCATCTCAAAGGCTAAACAGGTTGCTGCATCTGGCAGCGAATATTCTTCCAAATAGGAATACCAATTGGTGCTATTCGGCTATGCATTAGCTACAGGCTGCTAGAGACAGCGAATATTCTCAATGAACCATCTTAATGGCCTACGTAAACAGGTTACTGCCTCTGGCAGTGAGTATTTCTTCATATAGGAATACCAATTGGTTCTATGCGGCTATGTATTAGTCACAGGCTGCTAAAGACAGCGAATATTCTTTCATAAGGATAAACACTGACTTGATCAGTTAGCATATCTGCTCTGTAAAAAATATTCTTCCACAGCAGAGGAAGGCTGACTATCTCAACCGGCGGGACCAATTTTCTACAAATATTCCTCTCAACGCTCCCGGGCGTTATGCTTGAATTGTAAGCGGACTAAATGTTTTGAACCATTTTACATAAGGAAAGAGCCACCTGGTTAGTAGGTGAAAAATTAATTTGATAATTTCGCCATTCTTTTTCCGAGATATTCAATGTGACTCGGCAAACAAGCCGATACTCGAGACATACAGATTTGCTTTGCAAAAATTTGGCTACCTGGATACCATGAAGGATCTTGCTCATAGTAAAATTCAAAGGTTTATGAATATTTTCATTGACGTCTTCACTTGTAAAACGGTAATCAGCTTAACGACTAGGAAACTAGCGAAACGGGCCGTATTCAATGAAAGAATTAATCTTTAAGAACATTCGGCTACTGGTAGCACGATGAGCCAGCCAAGAGAGATTGCTGTCTCAGAAATGCAGACTTCTTTTGAAAACGGATTTTTTGGTTTTAACGAGTGAACATTTACATATATATAAAAGAGCAATGTGGGTATCGGGTACATTATAAAATAATTACCTACTCATTGAAATCTTCCTTGGTGACATGGTTCTTGTCAAGGCTGAATCTTGTATTAAGGTTCATCAACTTGGTGCAGGAAAAAGAAAAGACGAATACAAGATAATGGAATACAAGAGACAAGAGGAAAGAACTCAATCATTTATCTGCAAAGATATTACGAGTCATCACGTAACAACCACTACTCATAATCATGAATTCTGAGACTAAAGTGACTGGTCGCCCTATTACAATTAATGGATTTTGACAAAAGTCAATTCAGTTTTCAGTCTTTTGATATTAGAGATGCAAGGGTACCAAAGACTTAGTTTCCTTGGCATCTCCGATATGGAAATTTTTATGTTCTGATACTTATAACGGTATTAGCTTAATGTATACAAATGTTATAATCATATATGAACAAAGGTTCAAGAAACGGCAAAGGTGGTTGGCACTTTCGCAAGTTCAGAGGTGGGTAAAAATAGCCCACCGGAGTTGTATCAGCGTGACGTATAATCACGAGTCGAGTTGAGATTTTGATTGGTAGTGGAGCGAGCATCTGTCTGTAACAATGCGTTGATGATACCATTGAGAAAATAGCATCGGGATGGATGAGGTCGTAGTTCGTATGCCCTAGCTCTGAAGCTGCGTTCTTGATTATTTTTGATTCTACCGGGTGAGGCTACGGGACCAGGAGTCGAACCTGGGGTACCTCGCAGTCTTTCAGCTACCACACCAAAGTGCTGCACCTTACTTTTGGAACTGCAATTTTCGGATGGGTTTTTGAACCATCCAGGTCGCAGAAAAAGCACATAAAATATTTTTCCCAATGGTACCCTTGGTAGAAATTGAACCAGGGCCCTCTACGTGTGGGCCGAGCACGCTACCACTATACCACTGCTCTCCCGTTTGAAGGGTTATTACTATCGCCTTAAACTCTTGATAATTTAAGGAGTTCAGATTCGAAGGAGTTACAAATAAGTAATGCGTCAAAGACGCTGTAAGTTTGGCATATTTAAAGTTACCTTGAACCAACAATTTTGGAAAATATCTCAAGTCAAGAATTTTTTTTTATATTTTATAGCGTGATCGAAATTTAAAAAAAAAAAAAAAAAAAAAAAAAGAGAGAATGACATCTTCATCTGACGGACAAAAAAAAAATTAAATTAGAGTTAAAATAATGAAACAAATTGTATGGGACAAGTCACTGATGGGTCAGAGTATTAACCCTATCAGTATTAACTGAGCTTCGTATGGGTCTTTAAAAGAAAAAAAAAAAAAAAAAAAAAGATCAAAAGGGATCTTATAAATTCGATTCAGATCTTAACAGAATCCTAATATTGAGGAATAAGGCAGAGGCGACTGCCCTGCACATGGCGTAAAGATTTTTATACCAACAAATACCCATACAGCACGCAACATTGCAGCAATATTTCAGCAGCGTTGCAACAAAGTCTCAGAAACATTGTTGAGGTCTGATTTTGGCCCGTAAAAACCACACCTCTATTGAGCATACATACATGCCACACTTGTGCGATTTGGGATTTTGCATTTTCAATGTACTATAATTCTCGTATAAATAACCTAAAACTATTCGATAACCAGTGGTTTTTGGGGTAATAGTCTCTCAGGAAACCGAAGGTCATAATTTCAAATGCGATAAATATTATTCATTCAGTAAAAATACGACAAAATCAGAACAAAAATGTTCAAAAATTCACAAAAAATGAATTTTAGGTGGTGCAAATTTGCACTAGTGTGGCGTTTACGGGTTAATTGCAGCACTTCAATGTGGCTGCAAGGTTTCTGCAATTTAATATCTAATATCATAATATATTATAACAATTATACTAGATTATATACACCTACGTAATTATAAGAAATTACGGAGATTGGCATACACACGACTTATAGGTCATGCATGCTCAATACCTACCGCAACATACTTTAAACATCTACAATGTCTATCTCGAGGAAGAGGCGCGAAATACAATTGATCGATTAAACGAACTTACTTGTAAGTGAAGTTCAATCGTAATTGTATGAAGCGCCTCTTCCGAAGAGATAGCTCCCTCCCTCAATTTATTGCCCATCTCCATTCAGAGATTACCCTAGGATTGTTGCGGCAGTGCTTTAAAGAATGAGAAATGTCGTGGTGCGCGTTGTCATGAAGACGGAGCGCAGGCAAAAGTTTTTTGCTTTAAACTTGTGGCGTCACTGGCGTGGAACGGGGGTACTACAATGTCTATCTCTTCGGAAGAGGCGCTTCATACAATTACGATTGAACTTCACTTACAAGTAAGTTCGTTTAATCGATCAATTATGGTAACCTGGGGTGACCAAACACCCCAATTTTGAAAAATTCATATCTCCGGTAAAATTTCACAAAAAGGGTTCAATTTGGGCTCATTCTTTGCGTTTTTTAATGCAGAATCACGTGAGCTTACGGAAATTTTGCTTGAAGTCGGAAAAGTTAGTAAAAAATGAGGTAAAAGGGTGAAAAACATGAAAAAATCGTAAAAATGACTTTTTTGATTGAATTTGCAATATCTCCGTTGATTTTTATCGAAATTGAACAAAACCAACGGCATTATAAAGTGAAAATATAAAGTTTTGAGACAGGTAGCTTAGTTTTACTCGATTTTCGAAAAAGTCTATTTATTCCGGGAATCAAAGTCTGGGAATTAAAAAAAAGTCGAAATATTGACTTTTACCGCCAAAATTGGTGTAACAACGCCAAATTATGTGGAAATCGAATGAAACCAACTCTATTTTTAAGAGGAAAGGTAATTATAAAAGATATGTAAAATATATTTTATATTTATGTTACATGTTTATATGTACTTATATTCCATTTGACATAGAGAGAGAATTCGACAAATAGTGCCATGAGAGATTGAGCATTGACTTTGATTTATAATTCTTCGTTTAAATATTTCGGTTCAAATCTGCCTAGCCTGAGTGAATCGCGCAATGTGAAAATATGTGTTGATACAAAAAGTACTCGAATCAAAATCAAATGAGTTTAAAGAGTACGTAACAAATCAAAAATACGTACTAGAACTTACGAGATGTACGTGAAATCTTAAAAAGTATATGATACTTGATTTTTGACGTACTTCAAGTACTCGGTACTTCAAGCACTCAGTACTTCAAGTAATGTCGTATTAAGTACTTCAAGTACTTTTACTTCAAGTACTTGGTACTTCAAGTACTCAATACTTCAAGTACCTGGCACCTTAAGTACTTCAAGTACTTTTACTTCAAATACTCGGTACTTCAAGTACTTGGTACTTCAAGTACTTGGAGACCTTGAGTACTTCAAGTACTACGTACTTGGTACTTGTAATACACGAGTACTTCAAATACTTAGAGTACTTTGTACTTTGTACTTGAAGTACTTTCCGGACTTTGCCGAGCTCTGCATGTTTCTTTTGATAAGGACTTCTCGTCTGTGATTTTTCTTCCAGGTAAAATTTTTGTGGTGAAATTATGTCGTAACGCGGATACTTTGTCGAAATAATGATTAGTGTGTGGCCATTCTGATATCAAACAGTTCGACAAGAATGGAATGAAATTGTACTTTATTATACGATCGCTACAAAGTTACGATGTTGGTCTTTCAATATTTTTATAATGCGATAAAATGATTCAAACAGATTGCTTATTCTCCACTTAATATTCGAAAATCTCTTATACAAAAATGTTCACGTATCCTTAGGAATACATTACTTGAATAAAACGTAAAACTGCGCGCGTTCATTAACTCGTAGTTTCTCCAATGGCAGTATCAAAAAAATTGTACATATATATGTACAATTTTATGTATAACACGCTGAACCAGCCAACAGTTGCGTCACTAGGAATTTTGTATCAGGTATAGTACTTGCGAAATAATGAAAACAAGCTTCGGATGCTTGCAATTGAGGGAAAAAAGAATACCCGCTGACATATACGGGTTCACATTAACGCGTCCACTGAATTTGCTGTTTTTGCTGCATGCAATCGATGAATCAAACAAATGTACAGACCAACGATAACAAGTGGCAACATACACAGGGTTACGGAGAACAAAAAAAACGAGAACACGTTTCTTTCACTTCTATAGTCATGATGAATTCGTGCTTAATTAGTGATCTTCATTATTCCCCGATCAGTAAATGAACTTCGAAAAAAGTTTGTGCCCTGAGGTTAAGGATGTATGAGCACTAGCTTCACGATCATATAAAAATCTGAATTTTTTATATGCCGTAGCAGAAGTTTATAGGATAAAACCTGCAAAATTTCAAAGGGGGTCAACGACTCTTTACGCGAGTAATTAATTCGTGAAATCAAGATATTTATCCCACGCCATATACGAATTCTGGGCTGACGCAACTTTGAAACAGAAATTCGTATCTTTCACGATCAGATACGATCAATATTAAAACTGTTAAATGTTCAGAAAACTATCACGATTACATACGTTCCATAAAAAATGGGGGTTAACGAACCTTTTGACATACAATTATCGATTTTAAGGAAATTTTTCGCGTGGGTCGGATAATGAGCGGTCCGACTCTCTCTTGTTTCATGCGTGCCCCTCGCTCACCGCGCTCACCCGCGCCAACGTTTTCGCTTATTCCCCGCCACCTTGTGCTCATACATCCTTAAACGCGATGGGTTTCGTACTGAAAATTGAATTTGCGGAAATTCACGCTCAACATGGTGGTGTCAATATAGCTGACAAAAAAAATCTGATTAGAATAAAAATTGTCAATCGATGGATTTGTTTTGAGATCGCAATAATAATTTTAAAAAAATTCTCTATTTATCGAATCTCGAGTATTCGTTCGACTCGTTGGTATCGTGTCTTTTATCGAAACATAATTATACGCGTCCCTTGCTTCTTTTACCGATATTCACTCAGATATAAACAAACCCTTGCAAAAAAAATAGAAAATGATAAAAACCTAACTCAAATACGAATCATCGTATCACTTTCTTTGAATCTGATTGTCACAATATCATTCACCATTTCCTCATTCATATATTCATAATTACAATAACACCAATACGCTTTATAGATGGATAGTCGTCTCGTTATCGCTTCGTTTTTTTTTTCCCGAAGAATAATACGTGCCCCGAGGATTGGTTTGAATCAATGAAAACGAGGACGCGAAGCAACGACATAGAAGATGAGAAATAAGTCGAAAGAGGTTGGATTATAACGAACGAGGTTGAGTGAGCCTATAGATGTAATTTCCCTTCGTGTCATCGTCTCGCATGAAAAAATTTTCACGTACCTCTTTTTCGAGTAGAATTTGCATATTGAGACTCGATGAATACAACGAAAAGGTCTCATAAAGAGAGTGAATAAAGAACGAGAGGGGTGAGAGAGCCTTGTTGATCGTGAACAAAATGTGAGAGAACATTTTTTTTTCTTTTTCTTCCCTTCGACGATTCATGTGTATAACAAGATATGTGACAAATTCTAATCAGGCTGTGCCTGGAAAAGATAATGGAACGAAAAAAAATTCAAGTCACTGCACCACAGCTGTTAATGATGCTGGGAATCGGAATGTGCTGAGTCATTTTTTATCCTACCCCACGTCGACAACGATGATTGCAAAAAAAGTGAAAAAAGTCGTGATGGGTCGAAGATTCATTTTTGCTTCCATCTCTTCATTTTGTTTTTTCGCCTCTACGAGCAGGCTCTCACAGTCATGACTCTCAATCTCGAACCAAAGATAATCCCATAACGAGGTCATCTGTTTTCATGCTTTCTGGCCTTCTCTCTCTCTCTCTCTCTCGCTCTCTCTTTCTCTCTTTTTAACTGTGTCTCTGTTTCTCTGTCTATGCTTTTTCATTTCCCACGAATTGGGAACGGCACTGATTAATGAAACGCAGACATCCCAAAGTCCAACTCGATTCGTACCAGCTATTTCTAACTTTTTCTCTATCTCACTCTCACTCATTTGACCAAGAATAGAGAGAAACCAAGAAGAGAGAGAGAGAGAGAGAGAGAGAGAGAGAGAGAGAGAGAGAGAAGAGAGAGAGAGAGAGAGAGAGAGAGAGAGAAAGAGAGAGAGAGAGAGAGAGAAGAGAAATCCCGGGTTGATTCCTGAGGCAGCCTCTCATTAAGCGAATTAACCCACACGCCGAAAGATCGACGCATGAAGAAAAGAAAAGTCTCGGTAGATGACATCGAGTGCGGACAAAAAAATTTTTTGTTTTTGTCTTAACGATGATTTCGTAAACTATGGGGTTGATTAATGATGAGACATATTTAATTATCGATGAATCCCTGCAAGGTGAAAATTCATTTCTGTGTTTCTCGCAATTGGCACAATTTTAATGATTTTCCGCATCAATTTATCGGTGAAAATTTTTTTTTTTCCATCAAGCAATGTTTCTAAGAATAAAAGCATTTACGGTAATGTTTGAAAAATAAATTGAGGAATTTTTTATTAAGAAGGGTTTCTTAAATTATTTTTATTGATAATGAATCGTTCGAAGTTCTATAGCTACATGTATTTATTTTTCAATTCAAAAAAGATTCGGCTGGAGAAAGCAACCTTTTTTTTGCGAAAATTTGCTACGCGAAAGTTATACAAATTCAGGAATATCATATTCTAAATTTTGTGAATAAGAGAGGACGTTGAAAGGATTTAAATAATGAGACCACCGTTGAGTTGTTACGATATTGGGATCACAACTGTTAATACTGTACTGTTATTTAACCGTTACTGTACTATTACTATACCATTATGGTTCCGTTACCGTACCGTTTCTGTACCATTATTATACCGATACTGCACTGTTACTGTGCTGTTACCCCGCAGTTACTGAAAATTGCTGCATTGTTACTATACCATTACTTTTACCGTTACCGCACTGATGTTTGAGGGAAAAAAAATATTTATACAGTCAAACCTCGGTCCCTGTCCCCTCAGTCCCTGTCCAGCTTCAGTCCCTGTCCGGTCCGTAACTTCAGTTCCCGTCCGCCGTTACATTGCCATATTGAAAAAAGATTTATAGAAAATTTTCATCGTTTTGTCACGCATTTGTGCCTGGGAGCATAAATTCAATCGGTACGGACCTGCAACTCTTTCGCGATTAAATGAGCGTCTTTCTCAACAGTCGGCTGTTTCGTGGACAGGGACTAAAACCTTCGATCCCAAGAGTGGACAGGGATCGGGGTTTGACTGTATACACATATTGATAAGGGGAAAAAGCCAATCGATAGTGTAACAACGACTTGATTTCTCCAAGTTGCACTATTATTGTAAAATAGTTGAATTTCAAGTATTCCGAGGACACACCAGACCAAAGGATCGCAATATTGATAAAATACTGCAGAATTGAAATGTGTACCCACCAAGTGTCGTGAAGTTTGAAACGAACAAATAGAAGAGCTTTCCTATCCCGGTTATTTTGTTTGAGCCATCGCACTGTCCTACGAAACAAACTTTTTTCTCTCTCTCTCTCTTTTTGTCTCTCTCTCTCTCTCTCTCTCTCTCTCTTTCTCTATCTCTCTCTCTCTCTCTCTCTCTCTCTCTCTCTCTCTCTCTCTCTCTCTCCCTTATTTCCGGGAAAGTACACTTGGAATCCATTTCGTACCCATCCGAAATTCGGAAGAAGTTAATTTTTCCGAGCGTGAAATCGAGCTAATTCCCGGGTATATCTGAGAATCTCTGGTCCAGATTCGAGCTTTAAGCTCTAGCATGCGATGTATATATACGGTATATATACACCAAAGCCTTCCGCCAGGCTGATGCACTTTGAAATTAATCGAGGGCGAGACAGAGAGCAAAGATCCGCACCCACAGAGACGAAAGACCGAGCTTTGGAGTTGAATTGCACGGACAAGAGAAAACTCGATCCCGCGAAGCTCTCTTGGAATAATATCGAAATTTCGTTTCTTCATATTCATCTTTTATTATTATTGGCCACTGCATAATTTTTAATCGTCTCTCAATATATTTGATAACTGATAACTCGTAGTGGCTGCCCGAGTTTGGCAAGAATTCATGAGAGGTTGAATGAAAAATCAATTTTTTTTAAACAAATATTATGTTTAGATTAATTTTAAAGAAAAAAAGGAACACTCTTCCGCATATTTCATAATGTTGCAAGAGTAATCAGTAATTTCTGTTTACAGAAAACAATGAATAGTTTGGGCGTGGCAACCGTTCAATGTTGTTGTGGTCATTTTTATCCGTCATGTGACCGTTATAAAACTATATATGCTGAAGTGTGACCATTATGGGTCAATCGGTTATCCTGAATCGCAATTTTATGCACAAAAGTTCAATAGCATGTTTTCATACCTTTCGTTTAATGAGACACGCGTAAACTTGATCATTATTCTCCTGGCAATGCCACTCAAAAAAAAATTGGTTGTGGCAACCAAAGTATCGTTGGCGCAACAAAATTCATTTTTTAACATGTGATCAACGAAAAGTTTTGTTGGCGACATGGGTATCATTTTGTTCAATACATTTTGCTGCCACAAGCAAACGTTTGGTAGCGGTATGGAATGATTTAGTTACCTCAACCAATCAATTTTGTTGAACGGACATAAATCTTTTGTTGGCTCAACAAAACATTGCTGTTTGAGGCGCTATATTTATTGTATGTAGAACAAAGCAATTTTGTTGCATCAACAAACATCTTTTGCACATAGAGCAAACCACTTTTGTTGCAGTAATAATCGTATAGTGCATAGGGAGCAAACTACTTTTGTTGGAGCAACAAACATATATTGCCCATAGAGCAAAATATTTTCGTTGCAGTAACATAAAAATTTTGTCAGCTAGAGTATTCCACTGGTGGTAATATATATATTATATTAGGGCGGTTCAAAAAAGGGCCTTTTTTTTAGATTTCGCTCTTCTCCGAGATTCTTGTACTTTTTCATTAAAAAATAGCTCACGCGAAAGGGCTGGGCTGAAAAAAAATTTTTACTACCGCCTCAACGACGTTGAAATTTTGAAAAAAGGTTATTTTCGGGAATTTCAAAATTAAGATATCCGTAAATCCTTCGGCGGCTATGTTTTGTATAACGAAACAAAAGTTTTTGTCAAACCTGAGATGCGTGTGATTTTTCAGTACTAAAAAAATCGCAAAATTGACAAAAGGTTTCGCTGGTTTGACAAAAACTTTTATTTATGTCCTGATAACCTGATAACCCGATGTCCTGATAATCTGATGTCCTGATAACTTGATAAACAAACGTTTTTGTCGAATCTGAGATGCGTGTAATTTTTTTTAGTACCGAAAAATTTATATTGAAATTCGTAAAAATTAATTCTAAAATAGATTTTTCGGTACTAAAAAAAATCGCACGCATCTCAAGTTTGCCAAAAACGTTTGTTTCGTCATATAAAATACAAGCACCAAAGGATTTAAGGATATCTTAATTTTTAAATCCCCGAAAATAGCTTTTTTCAAAATTTCAACGTCGTTGAGGCAGTAATAAAAAAAAATTTTCAGCCCAGCCCTTTCGCGTGAGCTATTTTTTAGTAAAAAAAATACAAAAATCTTGGAGAAGAGCGAAATCTAAAAAAAAAAGCCTTTTTTTGAACTGCCCTAATATATATAGGAGGAATAAACTGTTAGATATATTGATGTGCATAGAACGGTTTATTACATAGGTTACGATTATTACATGATATTACATATGATATCCATTACATTCACACATCATGCCATTTTTACGTAGTACAATATACAAACAAAATATATAAATCTTACTTTATTAAATAAGCCGTCGCGTAAAAATCTTTATTCGACTAACCTCAAAAAAACTAGACGAATTATTACTTATCCGTGAACACGTCGATTAAATCGCCAAACTGCCATTGGTTCAGTAGATCTTGTACGAGGTTATCCATCTACTTTATGAAGATTTTTTAATTTAAACATTTTTTTTATTATGACTGTCGGCTCGATAATAATTATATTATCACCATACACAGTCACGCAGTGCGCAGAACGATTGACGCGCGCCATGCGATGAGCTCAACGAAATATCACAATAGTGCAATTTTCACTTTTATGGTATACAAAACTGACTACATTGTCTGCTTAAAACCCCAAATTGTGAGAGCAACCGATTATATGAATATGCTTCCAATAAATATATGTATATTATATATATACATATATATATATGCAAGTAAGATGGTGGGTGGAATTAACCTCGTTAGTACAGGGCTTGGGTCGAGTTACGATCATCGGTATGAATTACAGATATATGGAGTACGTAACATGTGCTCCTAATCTCTCGGTATATCAAAGCAGTAATGGGGATTGGGAATTAACTACTCCCAAATGAAACGTTGTGTGGAATAATGAAAGTTGGTGTATGTGTGTGTATGTGTGTGTGTGAGAGAGAGGTGAGAGAGAGAGAGAGAGAGAGAGAGAGAAGTGAATAAGGAGGAAATGTACAAAGCTACACGGAGTCTACCATTAAATCCCGCCTAAAGCGTTTTGGCCTTCGAGGTCCAAGCTCGATGTGCTTTACCAGTCAGCGACCCTCTGGGAGCTCTTACTAGTCTCACCTGTTAACCCAGCTCACCCCCTTCTACAACTCCCCAATTGACTAAATCGTTCTTGGTAATGTTAGCACTGGGATATTGAAGGAGCGGTGAGGCAAAAGGACAAAGTAGCCTTCGAGTGACCGCGGTCGTCTCTTCTAATGACAATGGGAGAATCGCTCTTTCGTTCATCCCTCGCTAGGGGTGAACCCAAGCCGGAACGATCCGGACATAGCTGGGACTCGGTGAATTCACTGACTACTTAAACTCCATCGTTCACTCGAGCTTTCCCTCTTTCGTACTATTTCTCTCTCTCTCTCTCTCTCTCTCTCTCTCTCTTTCGGTGTGTCTCTCTTTCCCTTTAATTCGACGCTTTAGCCTCGATCTATCAACCCTTCGCACCTATGATGATCCGCGTGTGTTTGAAAGAGCTCGGAGTCTGAGGCAAATGGTTCCTGCCATTTGTCACAGTTTCATGGACATGTTTCCTACGTAGGAAATTTTATGTTCACAAGTCAAACTTACGGATCTTGAGACATTACGTGTGCTCTAGAAATTGGTCAGATTCTCTAAGGAGCATGAAGACAGACGTAAGCTCAAAAAAAACTCTCATATAGATGCCTGATGATCCTTCCTCTTGATCACCAACCCAACCCAAACCTGTCCAACTCCCATTCTCAAGCTTTAACTTCAACCGGGGCTAGTCTGTTGGCTCGGGCTCTGGAAGATGCTAGGGGCTGGTTCGTCACCGAAGACTACCAACTCCGTTATAGTTGGCTGAGTTTGGTCCTCCCTGCCTAATTACAGTGTTGATTGGAGCCCAGCTTACCTTTGCTCTCAGCCGAATCCCTCTCCCATCTCAACTACACCCCTGCGTGATTCATCCCCTCCGAAATCACGTCTTATTAATCGGCAATTACTTGTGCCAGCTTCTGCTGTAATTCAATCGAAAGTCATTGGATCCAAAGTTTTTAGTTGATTTAGGGGATGATGTGAAATACATATAGGGATATATGGTTGAAAGATCGAAAGTTCCCGGGAGCATTTTCCTCAGAATTATAATCTCTATCAAAGTAGAGAGCGGGTGCACAAGAGACTTTGGTAGGGGATGAGTTCTCTGGTAAGGTGATTTAGTCGAGCTATTGGGGTACGCGGTACGATGGTGAGGGTTGTGTCTCTTGGTGCGCTGTAATTAGTAAATCTATTAGAACCTCGCACCCAACCGTATGCGAATACTGCTACCTTGACGCTCCTGCTTCCGATGTCGGTGCACACTTTAACCCCTTTACTGGTGTACCACTTCCTATGGCCCGAAGTAGTCTCGTTTTATGTCCATGAGTATCTTCGTTCCCAAAATTTTCACGTAACGATGCGATCAAGAGAGATCCACGGCAGGAGTGGATGTGCATATTTATCAATGAACACGAAGATGTGTCATAGATGTTGGTTTCGAAGTTATTACGTCCAGCCGGGTTATGCAGACTGGAATCCTCTTCACAATGATCCAATGGATGGGAAGCGAGAGTCGAGGAATCGGTTGATTCTCGGACTAGGGCAGGGATGAAATATTTCCGTTGGAAGGTGTTAAAACATTTAGACATCATTATCAAGAGATAGGTGGTTTGTTATACCCCAACTGACTATTCTGTATATCTGTATCTCGACACCTGTAGCGTTCGAGACAAGATATCTCTCTCTCTCTCTCTCTCTCTCTCTCTCTCTCTCTCTCTCTCTCTCTCTCTCTCTCTCTCTCTCTCTTCCCTTTACCTGTCACCCTGAAGTTTCTAGTCAGTCGAAAACGTCCAAGACCGTTGAAGGGTCGGAGAACCATTACAAAGGGTTGTCTCCCTTCACATCACAATATCAGTCCCGTACTCACCCTTATTTCACTCCTGCTTTGTCATCTTCTAGCTGGAACATACATGCATAGATCCGTTTTCCTTTGGTCGGCGGCTCGTGATCTCGTTGATTAGTAGTGGCAATTAACGTTCTGTTCCGTTTCCAATGTTTCCTGGCTGCCCACTGGCATATCCTCTCGCCATCAGACCAAACAGCCAGACTGCAGCCTTCCAAGCGCTTCTGGAAGTGCCCAGGCATAGATCATTGTTGCGTACGGTTTTGATCCTCGAGCGGAGATGACCAGAGTGAGTAACGACTATTACACCCTACGATTCTCTCTGTTCCAATTGCCTTGTTCTGTGTAAAACGATTCTGGAGACACAAGGATCGTGAGTCCATACGCTTTCAGCAACACGATACGACCTTTCGACTTGGGATCCATCAAACTATGTCGAGCTCCTGTCCTCAGGATAATTCGGGCACTCGATGATAAGGAAGAGGATCCTCCAGATCGGTTGAAGGAGTTTCCAAAGTGTCAGATGAGAACTAGTATGAATCCCTCGAGTGGCACCTGAACTTACGACTTGCCTGGATAAGTCCTAGCTTTATCGTTATAAAGGGCTTTCCGATGAACGTCTACGTATATACGCGCGCGCGCGTATGTGTGCGTGTGCGTGTGTGTGTGTGTGCGTGCGTGTGTGTGCGCGCGCTTGTGTGCGTGTGTGTGTGTGTTCACGTATAGCTGAGACTTGCAAAAGGCAGCAGCAGCTGAACTGAATAGATGGAATCTTCCTTCAGAGCTAGCTTTCCACCGGTTATCTTCGACTCATTGGATCCACACACGAACGAACTTTCACGGTGATGGCTTTGTTACGGATAGTCGTACAGGACAGTATCACTTGACATGCTAGATTTAACCAAATCGATTTTTTATTGTTGCCCCGCTTCCTCACACAGAATTAAAAATCTGGATCATCCAGATGAGAGACCCTTTTGAGCACTAGCGAGAACTTATAATACGTTCCAACTGTGAAAATTTCAACTGACCACGTTATAACTAGATGAGTTTGAACTCTGCACGTTCCAACTATCTACGTTCCAACTGTGTACATTCCAACTGCCTATGTTCGAGCTGTTTACGTTCCAAGCGTATACGTTCCAACTGTTGATGTTCCAACTGCACTTGTTCCAACACTGCATGTTCGGACTATGCACATCCTCACTGTGCATGTTTCGACTGTGCAGGTTCCAACTGGGCATGTTCCAGCTGTGTACGTTTCGACCGTGTACGTTGCAACTGTGCACTTTCCAATGATGCACTTCCCAACTATGCATGTTTCAACAGTGTACGTTCCAAACGTGCTCTTTTAAACTGTAAAAGTATACATTCCAACAATATACGTTCCAACCGTACATATTCCAACTGTCCTCTTGTCCCGCTTTCTTGCACAGGTTGGAAACTTTTGAGGATTATGCAGATGAGACAACCTTTAGAGCCCTAGCGAAGACTTATAGATGTTTGTATATATAGCTATCTGTCGAATAAGGAGGACCTGCTGAAGTTTGGTAAGCAGTTACGAGACGTACAATTCGCAAATCGAACGCCCGCCAGTACTCCAAAGCTCTTATACTCAGTTTTATGCCTGGCGATGTAAAAATCTTGGGAAGAGGGGAATAACCTTTTTATTATAAGTTCAATTTGATCGTTTATCACTCTTCAAGAGTTTCAGCATGCGGCTCTCTGGAATTAAAGAAACATCTGTCACCTTTCGCGTTCCTCCCCGACTATCGTTAAGCTTTAAAATTCCAGTATGTTTAAAGAAAAAAAATTCTGACACGACCGCATAATACGAAATATTATTTCATTCGTCGTTTCATTGAGAGCCCCCGTAAGCATTTTAACTTTGAAAACGAGGAGTCATCCAGTCATCCGATTTATTCAGATCGACGGTAGGGTTTCATCCAACCAAGGCTGCATATATACAAAAGGGAAAGAGAGAGAAAGAGAGGGAGAGAGAAAGAGAGAGTCTGAGAGAACCTCGTCATCGTGTCTTCCATGTCCCAAGGGTGTCGCTAACGAGGCTGCCTCGTCGTTCTCATTCTGGCATGTTACACTCACACACAGGCAGACACAAGAGCAAACCCACACAGACTTTCATTATAATATACGCAATCGCCTGACCTACTGACATTCCAGTGGTGTTCTGGGACTTCGAGCTCGGAGTTTCTGTATTCAAGAAGAGGAACATGGTGGGGATGGGGGATAGCTCGTTGTCGTAATGCAAGCGGTGCTTAAGGGAGGGAGTGGCACATGGGGGTTTGGGTTAACACCCAAATCCTGGGATACTCCTGACGTAGATGAGCAACGTTGGTTCTCTCGGGTTCCCCAACTTCCCGAGGTGCGAGAATATCGAATGTGCTAGCGATACGCTAACGATCCGGCGCGTCATCCTCTTCAAGCTGATATACAGCTTCATCTACCAGGACCGTACTCCCTCGGTGTCAACGTTATCCCAACAGGGAAGCTGGGTAAATGGGTAAGTGTGAGCCCAGATGAGAGGCGTATATGTATATTGGTCAGCGGATGCTGCTCGTTGTCCTCTCTTGCCACAGGATAGTAGCTGCGGCATCAGAGTTGATGAGGTTTAAGTTTGAGTTGGGTTGTGAGAAGGTCGTCTCGAATATAAGAAAAGCTCGAGACGCCCCAATGCAGCTTGGGGAATTTTTCGAGCTCCGATAGGTCGTTCTTCAACACGATCGACAATGTTCAATTTCATCAATCCATAGCGGAATGTTTGCCGAAACTAATGGGACGATTTATCGGTAGTGATAAATTTATACGAAGATGGCGGAGCCTCTTGAACTATCTCTCGCACGATCATTCGATTTCTATGGAGGGAATGACGATAAGCCCAGGAGCGATGACACGAAAGGAGTCAGCGCTAGAGAACTTTGATTGATGGGCTATCGTGTGGTTTGTAATTACAGTCTCCTCCGCTCTCCAGGAGACTGAGTGCGTAGGAGAGGAGAAGGTCGGATTTTATGAGTTCTCGCTTTATGGATCCACCTCGACGTTCTTCTCTTTGTCATCGTGGCGTCTACGGGGGAAGAACTTGAAATTATCTTGCACACTCCGTGATCAGATACATGCCTTCCCGAAACGTTTATCACGCGCTGTAACGCCCTGTATCACATTGCACAACGACGAGACGGATCTTTCGGTTGGATTCCTAACTCTAATCCACAATCAGGGGCACACGTTTCCGGTTATACCTGTTGGCGTAATCGTGAATGGAATTTAAAGTTAATATTGTTTGATGAACCATATAACTCTCGGTGTTTAAACCGATGGGCAAAGTATAAACGACTACTGTCAATTTTGTCTGAAGCAATTTGGGGAAGTTGATCACGCTTTCGTCAACGTCGTTTATTCAGAATGAAGGTAGGATCTTCCGAGAGCTCAAAGTTCTTCTCGCGATGGGGATAAACAGCTGTGACGGCGGATTCGTACACCCTCTAATGGCGAAAGATTGCGGTATGCATGTGAATAGGGCTAGGGGGTGGGTGGTTATAGCGATGTGGACACTACCCGGATTTCCTATAACTTTCACGAGTCCTAGCTCAGCCATATATCCGTAGCCTTTACCGTACATACGCATACACCCGCACGTGATGTGAAAAACACCCTGGAGAATATACAAGATGATAAGAATTGTGACCTTTGTCGTCCCTCAACGGGAAAAAGGACACTCGGATGTGTTGGTGGTAGCGTAAGAACGACGATGGATCGAAACGCAAGAAGGAGGCGTTAAATCGTCTGAAAAGATACGACGTTCATTCTACCGTACAACGGAACCCTTATAGGAGGTTCAAATTTTACGACGCACCTCACCGATAACTCGAGTTTTTTACGTTACATCTCTTTTCTTTTTATATTTCACCGAGAGAAAAGAACTGATGGATAGAAGTCCTTACATTAAAGAGAAAAAAAATTAATATAATGAATGAGGAAGTATGATACACACGAGTCAACTGTACACGGTTTAATTGTATACGTTCCAATTGTGCACCCTCCAACTGTGTACGATTCAGCTGTGTGAGTTCAAAAATGTGCATGTTCCAATTGTAGACGTTTCAACTGTGCATATTTTAACTGTGTACGTTCCAATTGTGCACGTTTTAACTGTGTATGTTCCAACTGCGCACGTTCCGAATTTGAATTTTTAAACTATATGTATGTTCCAATTGTAGACGTTCCAACTTTATACTTTTGAACTATGCACGTTCCATTTGTACACGTTCCAACTGTGCACATTTCAGCTGTGCACATTCCAGTTGTCCATGTTCTAGATGTGCACTTTCAAGCTGTGCATGTTCTAACTATGGATATTTTAACTGCTCATGTTTTAAGTATACGTGTTCCAACTGTACACATTTCAACTGTGTATGTTCCAACTGTGCACGTGTCAACTGCACCAATGTCAATTTTTTATGCACCAAGAATAGTGCAATTTTTTACGTATAAAAGTAACAGCGGTTAATGGGCTACTGACCACCATGTATAGACGTTTTATTAAACGTATGCGAGTGTCAATTTTTTTTTTAATAGACCTTAGCTATTATCTACTTATCCTCGATTTCAGGAATGAGAATTACTACATTATAAATGACGGTATAGCATCCATGTTTTTAAGAATAATGTCGAATTAATCGTCTTGACAAATGTTCGGAAAACACCATTAGTACGCACGTATTTGAGCTTATCCAACCATATATATACATATTTATATCTCATGAATCCCCTAACCCTGCTCTTTCACGTTTCCTCGTCTCTTTCGTTAGAATTACGTACACTCGTACAAGTCGTGTGGCAGTGACTACAGGCTAACGGGATAACTATACCAAGCACATAATCATCGAGATTGCTCGTTCCACGGCAGTAAATAATAATTACCATATACACGAGTCGTACGAGTTTAATATTATCATCAGCATGGGGTCTAAACGCTATCTCGTATTTCCTTTACACACACACACACACACACACTCACACACACACACACACAAAAACATGACGCTTTATTTCATTTCCACATTGTTGTCCAGCGATTCCACAATCTAAAATCATGGAGCATTACGCTAAAGTTTTCTTTCCTACATTCATATTCGTGAATATTGATAAAAGAAAGAAAAAAACAAATAAAAGTTTATTCTTTATAATGTAACGAGTTTCAACGAAGAATACAAGTTGAAAAATAGATGAACCCACGAGTTCCAATACACGAACGGGAATATATAACCGTTCATTTCAAACGGTCGATGCTATATTGATCCGCGGGAAGACCGTTGTTACCTCGCTCACTGAGGACACTTTGATTTTTCATATTTTCTGTGCTCTTCGTATCGATCTTAAAATTGGTATGTACAATAAAGTGTTCTTGTGTTAAGCGTAGAAAAAAATCCCATATCTTTCATGTAAAATTATAGTGCTTAAAGTGTCTTAAGACACTTCAACAACAAAACAATTGTTTTGTTTTTGTGTTTAGAGTTTTTTTGCATTAAAAGTGTATGTACATATCGATATTGCCATGTACCGAGAGAGCTTACCGCAGATAATTTAAGAATTTGCAGCCTCGTAATTCTCAGCCCTGAATCATCTTTCCTTTAATCCTACGCCGCGAGATGACGAAAGTTACCTATAGGTATAAAATTGGCGTGTCGTCGGGATGCCATATGACCCATGACGCTTCTTATCGCGGTCTCTTCACCCTCCTATGAAGCTTCTCTCTCTTTTTCATAAATTCGTGGTACATATGTATATGTATGTATATATGTATATATATATATATATATATATATATATACACATTTAGAAACTCCTTTATCATTGCGAAGTCTCTCTGGAAAGGTTCCAATACTTTTAGCGAATCATGCGATGATCAACGGCTTTTACTGTCGAGCTTCAGCGAGAGATAGAGAAAAGGAGAGACCGTGTACTCTTGGTGGATGCTGCACGGTAATTAAATCTTTGATATCTCTTATCGGACTCTGATAAAGTTATCTGAGGTCACTCGTTGCTGGTCTCTTCCATATAAGCACCATTTCCCTATTAAGCCAACTTCTATCCTTTTTACTCTTGTCATTACGATTCTCGAAGCTTCATCCCCCAACACATCCTTTTTACCTTGTCGTGTTTGCTTTCAGTTCTTGGCAGGATTTTTCAAGCGTCAAGTACCAAAAAAAAGGAGCTATGTTTGGGAACATTTATCCTACTTTATGCGTGTAAACAGGGGACCTAAAAAGATCAAAGGCTACCTTAAGGTATTTCTTGCGCGGCTGGTTGTGGGGGTAGGTGCAAACATAGGAGCGGAAGAGCAGGCGGTGAGTGGGGCATGCATGAAACAAGAGAGTCAGACCACTCACGGGCTACACGTGTATTTCATTATTGAGCATTTCGTTAAAATTTCTTAAAACATCCCGTGACCCCCTGTTTTTATCATCATCACGGATTCTTGAGAATTTTGTACATGCGTAGGGCAGTTTGTTTCGGACATCCAGGGTTGTTCGCTGCATGATTTATCAGATGGAAATGTCGCCAGCATGTCATATCCATAAAGTGCCGTGTAAATTTAACGATTTTCAAACTCATAATTTTTGGATAAATGTTCGGTAACTTGGCTTAATATTTTTCAAGTATGTTGGGATGTATCTGTACTCTACTGTAAACAAAAAACAGTTAATCGTAGGGTTTTTGGGTTCATGTAAGGAATACCTTAAGAAGATGTCGTAAAATGAATGGAGGCAACATTTACGGCGTAGTAATGATGGTTTTAATGTTTATTCGATTAAAACAATTCCTTGTATTTTTGTGAGTGTGTACATTTTTGCTCTGTGTGTGTGTGTGTGTTTTGGTGTGTTTGATTGTATGATACATGTTGATGAATGAGTAGAAGGATTGTATGTTTAAAAAGCTATATTAAATTTCCCTTTATGGTAAAGAGAACAAAATGCCATGAGAGAAGTGGAAGGGTTTATTTATTTCCAAGTATCGCAAAAAAGTCCTTTCAATGCGATTTCAAAAAAGTGAAGGTATATTATTTCACTAACGCAGAAAGTTCTTCATCAAGATTCAAGGAATTACACATGCATATATTTATTTTGAAACGATCGGTATGTATCTTTGAGTGAGTTATTTTGAATGAGGTAGGAAAGGGAAAAAAACCGGAGAGGTGGGTTTCTATTTCTTTTCATAAAAATGATTGCATTGAAGTCCACGTATTCGGCAGAGCATCCGCACCATGTGCTGCACCGAAATGGCATTTATTCAATACCAGTTTGAAGGCGAGTATTCGTCACCGGGAAAAGTCCGCGTATTCGGCAGAGACTGATTCTAAATTCTCAATTATGCTAATTTGCTCGTATATAACAGGACGCTCGGGAGCTACGTCGAAGACGCGAGACCTCGCGACTCGTCGCCCTCTCTCGGAGTGTCCGCGCGGCTCCGCTAGCGTGCGAAGCGCGCTCTCCTATTTGAAAGTTTAAGAACGGGCGCGCCGCAGCTGGCTCTCTCTCGGGGTGACGCAACTCGTGTCGTCACGGCCGATCGATATTCTCTCTCTCTCTCTCTCTCTCTCTCTCTCTCTTTCTCTCTCACGCACACTCTCGGAGAGTTGGCGTAACTTCTCGAGAATATGACCGAACCTCTCGAGAATATGACGCGATTTTTCCGGAGTGAGTAGAGAGCGCAATTTGATCGTTATTTCTTTAACGAGTAATTAGGGGGGGATTATTAAGTTTGTCAGGAGTAAAAAACGGTCAAACCCTCACGAAGGTACGAGCCCATAGGCTGCGTACAACAAAGAGAGCTTCAGATTTTTTTTAAGTGAAACTTCTTTGGCGAAGGTAGTGAGTCAGAAAAATAGTAGCGAAAACCAAAGTGAAACGCTTTGGTGGTGGGGAGACAGTGAGGACGCGTGAGGAACACAGAGGGGATACGCATTGGCTTGTGTGTCCGTAAAGTTAGGAATGAGTGGCTGTGCATAAGTAAGGGAGAGATAGAAATAAAACGCATGAGGAAGCCATGAGAATGGATGGCTATGCATGAATAAAAGAGAGAGATAGAAATACGATGCGTAAGCAAGCCACACTGATCTCGACGCATCAGCTATTATTGTTAAAGCGTCACTTAAAAAATCTCTGTGTAAATTGTGGTTTACATGTTTGGCTTGGATATAATGTACATTGTAGTGGCTAAAGTATTTCAAGTGTAGTTATTGGAGTTGTTTATTAGAAAAGTGATTTAAAAATAGAATTCAAGACAAACTTATACGAAGATATTGAGAGATTGAAATATGATACACGAGCAAGCCAAAGAAATCAGTGGCTGCGCATGAGTGAAAGATGAATCCACTTGTTGTTAGAATCACTTGATTTTATTACGAGCAAATCCGGTTTGTCTCTCTTTATGTTTTTAACATCCAAAGTTTACGTGCTCATAGTCTGGATCTCATCGATAGAGTTGCCAAACACTCTGAATGTTTTGATTCTGTCTAAGACGCGGGTTGATAGCGGCGAACATGTTTCTTTGCCGAACTTCAACTCCATATTGGAATGCAAACGACTAAATGTTCGATCTGGTGGTGTTGCCATTAACACTTTTAATTAAGGTAACAGTTCGGCATCCGCTATCATTTGGAGTCAAAGTAGATGAAGTGGGAGAAATATGTTTTGGTAAATGTTCTACAGAAAACAGTCAAACGGTGTGATTGGTTTCCGTATATATATCTCCGAATCAGAGTGTTAGCAAGATTATTTAATTACTTCATTCAAAGCTACTTATCTATTCATCTGAAGTAGCTATACAATCCTTAAATTAGATTTAGGAAAAATCCCAATAATTCTTGGGGAAGATTTCAATATACATTTTGCCATAGAATTATCTACACCACTCGTAACTGTCCTTGAAAAAAAAAATTCATTTGACTATGACAAGTGATCCTACGAAATCCACAACGGCACATGGAACAACAATAGACGCTATTTTTAATCGGTATTTACATACTGTGGAAACACGAATATTTGTATCACATTCTAGCTATCACCTGTGACATTTGTAGCAGAAAATAATGGAATTAATCGATAAATCAATGGTATTAAAATAACAGCACAACTCTAATAGTTACTCTAAAACCCGATTCCTACGATCTACTTTAGAAGTTTCATTTCTATAGTATGCTCATGAAGGTGAGGCACGCATACTGTTTTTTTTTTTTTTTTAATTTATTCAGGTTGAAATTAATAGAATTTTTCCTCAAAATCTTACTGAGAAATTCACAAAATTGACTTTATTTTATTTCAACAATCTTGAGAAAAAAAGGAAATACTTGATTTTGATGTTCTAACAACCAATAATGTCTGGAATTTTTTTTCGAAGATCGTCGGAACAGTCATAATCGTGTCGCAGGTTGTAGAACAGATTTGCACATTTCAACTTGTAACGCCTCGAGGCATCTATATTTTGTTATGAAAATTTCCTACATTATGTTGAAACGTTTATGAAGACATTTACTCAGTTTTATCAGAAAGAACCCAAAGCTTTTCTGCAAAAAAAAAATCCTCAGCACACGCCTTTGACAATTCGATGCTTGTAAATTTGCCGATGAGTTCGATTGCAATGAAAATTCATTCCCGAGGCTTTTTTTGAGTCCCTCGTTAAGAGTATGAGATCCATGATAAGACTTCCACAATCCAAATCTCGGTATTTTAGATTCCCCCCAGAACGAAGTTACATGCTCGTTCCTACATCTCAATCCTCCACCTCTGCTTCTCCCTCAATCGGGTTTTTCTAACCCCGAACAGCAGCGTCTTTGCAACTGCGAGTACGAGATCAGAATCTCGTGTTTCTATTAACTGGCTTACGCAATAGCGAATGTCTGAGGCGTAGTCAGGGGCATTCCACCCAACAACGACTTGTCCCTACTGGCAGTAATAGGATGAGGGTTGGTTAGCGCGAGTATGTGTGTGCCCGACGTTAATTTGACACGTACGAATTGAGGCAAGCCCGCTGGTTGATATGTCTCACGCAGTAATGTGCTAATGTGCATGGATGTTGGTGGGAGCGTGTACACGTAATTTTAACACCTGTCGGACGTGTATGAGGTGAGAAGGAGGTCAAAAGTTCCAAGATAAGCTGCCGGAAAACTCCGAGTGTTGCTACTCGATTCAGCAACTGATGAAACAAAAATAAGAGCAGCATAGAGGTTGCCAAGGAAAGTTTGAAGAATCTGCAAACGCAGTTTTCTTAAATTTGTCTCTTTTCGTTTTTTATCCGCCGTAAGAAAACAATTGGTAGATTGACATGCTTAGATTTGAAAAAAATATATATATACAATATATACATACTAGGGGTACGTATGGCTCGGGCGCTACGCGCCCTCGCAGGTATATGTTTGGGTTTGGGTTTGGGTTTAGGTTTGGGTATGCGTTTAGGTTGGTCATCCTTTTCAAATTGGACACCCGGTATAAGCTCAATTCCTGAAACAGCGGCGGCGGCAGTGGCGATATATCTTTATATTATAGAAAGATATAACAAAATAGGGAATGTAATAAATACGTTCCAACTATGAACGTTCCAACTGTAAACGTTTGCACTGTTGACATTCCAGTTGTACTTGTTTCAGCTGTGGATTTTCCAACTATGCATGTTCCAACTGTGCATGTTCCAACTGTTCACATTCCAGCTTTGGACATTCCAACTGTATATATTCCAATTGTGGACATTCTAACTATCCACGTTCAAACTGTACACATTTTAATTATGGGTATAAGGATATTGCAACTGTGCACGTTTCAACTGTTCGTGTCTTAACTGTGGACGTTCCAACTGTCTACATTCCAACAGTGCACTTTATAACTATGGATATTGCAGCTGCGCATGTTCCAACTGTGTACGTTGCAGCTTTGAACATTCCAACTATGCAAGTTGCAACTATAGACATCCTAACATGTTTCAACTGTGCATGTTCTAGCATATGTTCCAACTGTTCGCGTTCAAACTGTACTCGTATCAGCTATGTACGTTCTAGCTGTGGACATTCCAACTACAGATGTTTCAACTATGGACGTTTAAACTTTTCAGGTTTAAACTGTGCACTTCCCAACTATAGAATTGCAAGTGCGGACGTTTCAATTATGCACGTTCCAAAAGTGGATATTCCAACTGCAAACGTACCGATGTCACAAGTTCCAACTGTAAACGTTCCAACTTCACATGGTCCAACTGTACACTTCTGGGTGGCGGACCTAGTGAAAGAAATTTTGAACATTCTACAAATTCTGCTCCCCTCTCGGGAGCATCTTGATCGATTCCATACAAGCAGCTATATGCAAACGAGACAGCAATTGTGACGGTATTCGATATAGTTGGAGTGAGTTTATGGATATGAAAGCCAGTCCGTTGTTGGCTCGCCGGTAATGTATCTAATTTTCAATCGGTATCATGCAAATCGATACCCGTTTCATATTCAATGAGGCGATTAACGTACAGCCCGCTCTGCTCGGTCGTGTTGAGCTCATGGACACAGGAGGGTTGGTAGCCGCTCGTGGGGTGGCTTTCGGTCGTTATACACCCGGAACGACAACCGGCCAAAGCGTTCGATGGTACTAGGACCACGAGAGTTCGTCGAGGGATGGCAAATCCCCCCCACCTCTCCACCCTATCACAACTGAACATAGCAAGGCATCTGGACAAAAGGAGAAAGGTCGAAGGGGATACAGACACGATTTGGCGTCTGTTGTAATGTCCTGAATGTTTCACCTGTGTCAATCGCCTGTGAGACCTCTGGTATAGCCAGCTTGGCTACATCTTATTGAAATATTAATCGCTAAGCGATACGATACATTACTGCTAGCGATGGTGGTAAAGGTGGATTGAACAATGCCCTGGAAAGCAAACCTAGCAGCCTACCAACGGTGAGCATCATCTGGAATTCCTCCAACTCATGCTAACCCAACTCGATGCTGAGCATCACTTGCAATTCTTCGCGTGTCTTTTGGACATCAGCCTATATGTGGAATCGTTGGTACAATTTGTACTAGGGGGAACCAATTGGGGTTCCAGTTAGGGTACAAAAGGCGCATAAACCGATAAACAGGAGAAGGCTGCAAGTGAATACCGTTTTCCATCGATTTCTTGAGGGTGGGTTTTCAGCCGGGATTTCAGAAACTTCTACCAACGTCAGATTCAAGATGTTCCAGGATTTTATGGACGCAGAGAGAATGCTTGGATCGAATTTTGAAGATCAGCAACTTGGAGAAGTCTTTGGACATTAAGTTGTTATGCGCAGGCCCATGTGCCCACGCATTCCTCAAATAATCCTCCCTCGATGTAGTTTTAACCATAACCCGAATAAGAATAGATATAGTAACACGCACATACATACCTACACACACCTACCCACACACACTCTCACTTCACTCAACTCTCTATAGAATTTCCCCCATACTCCTGAATCCCCGCCCCTTAGTATCCGAGCATCGCGACACGGGACTTTTGAATTCTCGCGCCGGCGTGACCCCCCACCAGCTCGGCTCAGTACACCTAAGCGACCGAGAGAGGGCGACGGCGCAGAGCAATTCTCGTCCGTGGACGCGACACCGGGTGGCATGATAAAGGCGAGCGCTAGCCACAAAAATCAGCATTCCTTCGACACCGATCAGGTGAGGAACTCCCACTGCTTAAGTGCGCCTACACTGCTTAAGTGCTCCTACACTGCTTAAGTGGAAACACTGCTCAAGTGGGTCTCCCTGACCCCTAAGCATTATTTTTGCCCTTCTTACGAGAATATTTTTCTTGAGAGAATAATACTAAAAATTAAATTTTTCTCATTAAAAGAGAGAATAAATATACGAATTTTTCTCTCTCTTAAACAACAATTATAAATTTTCCAGCCGACCATTAAAGGCAAACCCGAAACCTTTTGTATTAATTTGATAAAAATAAATTAAAAGAAGAAAAAATACCATATTAAGACATAATTAAATAATGCTTGCTTCTATGGTTAAACCCCTCTCTCTCACCCCCACAATTCAACATCGATCTCCTCGCTAAATCCGGTTCATAATCCACCGAAGGAACATCGACTCCTCCTCCAACGGCGTGATTATGACAAAGTTTTTTGTGATGCTGGATAAATGCTTGGTCACGTTGGACAAGTTTCTGGCTCTTGATCGTTCATGCTTGAGTCTCCAGCTTGTACACTGGATCGTTGACTTTTGATTCGAATTCAGCTAGGCTGATGTTACCAAATAGCAATTTTACTTCGACATTCATTACTTCCAGATTTGTCCTTGGTCACATTGACTCTAAAATTAAAAATTCCGAGATGAGTTGCATGTGACCCAAAGTA
Source organism: Rhorus exstirpatorius (assembly GCA_963564615.1). Classification (NCBI taxonomy): domain Eukaryota; kingdom Metazoa; phylum Arthropoda; class Insecta; order Hymenoptera; family Ichneumonidae; genus Rhorus; species Rhorus exstirpatorius. The sequence continues at coordinate 13,041,469 of OY751315.1, forward strand.
AAGTGAACGTCTGACACGGAGTTAATGAAAAACTTGTTCCATGTTCCGTGATAATGTCACCTATCGATCGAGGTGAATACGTTCGATTTGTACGAGAGTCAATTTTTTTTTTCGTTTACAGTCGAAGAAATCTTGAGTAGGGACAACTCGTGTTGTCCCAATGGGGGAGGGGGGGGGGTAATGAACGAAACAGTGGAGAACTTGATCAGGATGATCGTGGTCTTTCTCTTGGCTGGTTCAATTATTCTCAATGTGTCTAGGCCATTTGCAATCTCCATAAATTAATGGAGAGGAAAGAGAGAGAGAGAGAGAGAGAGAGAGAGAGAGAGAGAAACAGCGTGAAGCCAAAAAGAGATAGCTGGAGTCTGACGTGGGTGAATGATGTCAAGACGACCACAAAGACGTGGAAAAATGAACTCTGCCTCGAGATATCGCAGTTGATAGTTGGCCGATAGCCAGGTTAAGTTAGGTGAACGATTCAAGTCTCTTTCTCTCGGCTTGCCCTGACAGAAAAGAAAGTCGATTTTATTTCGACGATAGGGGACCAGCGATGAAACGATGAGAGTATGAAGAACGAGTGAAGGGAGTGGAAGGGTTTCGCAAGAATACAGCGATGTGTAACTTTCAATAAAGCTGGATCTCGAAAGTTGAGGGTAATTGGCAAAGATATAAATAATGCGAATGAATTTTCGTGGGTTGAATTTTTTTTTATATTGCCTTTATTGCAGCATCGAAGAATGTCCAATGATTAATTGGACGAATTAATTAATTAATATAATTAATTAATTGGTCCAATGATGAATTGTCGAATTAAGGGGGGACAGTACTGAAAAATTCGACCAAATCGACTAAAAAATCGATGAATCGTTTTTGTCGGAAAAATGTCCTTGAAACCTTCCTCCATCTATAAAAAATATCATGGTGGTGAAAAAAATTTTTTTTAGGCGATTTTGAGCCCCATAAACCAAAAAAAGCGTTATTCGCGTCGTATTTGCTATACTAACGCCTCCATCGGTCGTCAGCGTCGTGGATAATTTGTGCGATGATCAATTTGTGATATACTTTTTCCATCTGTAATTTTTTTAAAATATTGCTTCTATTCAAAGAGTATACCTAGGATATATTGTATATACGATACATGGCGCTTTTACCGTCTTTTCTGTATGGTTCATGAGTTCGACTCCTCAGATGGCGCTGAAATTCGTATATCCTCAATTGACATTGCGGCCTCGTGGTAGCTTCCACTCTATCCGATCCTATTCTCATTGCTTTTATCGAAAGATACACGCTTGATACACGACTTCTGTCAAAGTTTGTTCTTACGAATCAAGTAACTATTTCCGTGAGTTTTGAAGAGATCTGCCTCTCAAAATGGATAGAAACAGCTCTCGCTGGCGCGCTCGCAAGCAGCGCTCGAGTAAAAAAGCGCAGCAGTTTTTGAAAAATCTACGTCCCAATAATCCACCTGTACCTAACCCAATTCCCGTTCCTAACCTATCTATACCAGATCGCATCCCAGCTACCGTTCAAAATATGGAGATTGAATCAGTGGCTGGGCCATCTGGAGTACAATCAAGACCTCAAATCTCTGGGCCAGTGGAAGTGCCAGAAATCTCCACTCGTAATCGCCATACGACTATTACAGCAACCAAAAGCTTTGGAAAACTCAGTCTGTTCGACATAATGTGTACACCGGAAGAAAGGGTTCAGAAGGAAGCCAAGGATGAGTTTTTCTTCGTACATTCTACCTGCTTGCCAGAATTATTCAAGAACATCGCATGTGGCGAATGCAGAGAAAAATCCCTTATTATACAGGTAAGAGAGCAACATGGATTATGTTCGAAACTCATTCTGAAATGCCAGGGATGTGGATATAAAATGGGAGAGAGCTATACGAGCCCCCGAACCAAAGATGCCACAACAACGAGACCACTGTTCGAAGTAAATCGACGAACAGCTGATGCGATGAACACTTTGGGACAAGGACACGCAGGAATGGAAAAATTTTGCACTGCAATGAGTATGGAATGTATGAGCAGTCGCACCTTCAAAAAACACATGGATAAGTTAGCTGCGGAAAGTGAAAAATTAGAGGAAAGGATTCTGGGAAAAGCAAGAAAAGCTGTACGACAAGCTCACGAAGCAATAGATCCTACTCTAAAGAACGAAGAAATACTCGACATTGCAGCATCGTACGACGGGACCTGGCACAAACGAGAGTTTACATCTATGTATGGAGTAGGAATAGTCATTGACATTCTCACTGGATTGGCTGTGGACTACCAGGTCCTCTCAAAATACTGCCAAATGTGTGTCATTGCTGCAGCTGAACTAGACGCTAACTCACCTGAATTTGCGATATGGCAAGAAGGCCACAAAACAAGCGGAGAATGCAATGCCAACTACGATGGATCGTCTGTTGCGATGGAGACAAAGTCAGCCGAGCATTTGTGGAACAGGTCCGTCGATAAAAACCAAATGAGATATACAACTGTATTATCCGATGGTGATGCGAAAACATTCTCTCACCTCAAGAGTATTGCTCCATATGGAGACGACGTACCTGTCACAAAAGAAGAATGTGTAAATCACATTGCGAAACGCATGGGCACAGGACTCCGAAAGCTCGTCAAAGAGTGGAAAACGAAAGGAGTAGTACTAGGGGGTCGTGGTCAAGGTACACTCAAAGAGGCAACGATTGCATCTTTGACCAGCTACTATAGAAATGCCATGGTAAAGAATATTCCGAACGCGGCTGCTATGAAACGAGCCATAGATGCTACACTCGACCACTGTATGTCCACCGATGAAAATCCGCAGCATTTGAAATGCCCCACTGGTCACGACTCATGGTGTTTTTTCAACAGAAGTGTTGCGAGAAAAGAAAAGCCAGCAAGCCACGAGAAAATGCAATTGAGACTCAATGCGAATGTGGTCGAAAAGATTAGGCCTCTCTACGAACGTCTGTCAAATGAGGAACTGCTGGCGCGGTGTGCAAGAGGAGCTACGCAGAATGCTAATGAAAGCCTGCACTCCCTGATTTGGCGAAAATGCCCAAAAGAGACCTTCGTGTCCAAAAAGAGGGTAAATTTGGCGGTAGTAACTGCAGTGGCTGAGTTCAATATGGGTGAACTCCATGCACAGAAGGCAAAACTGTCAGTCAGGTCTAGAAAACTACCAGATATTGCTAAAAAGATCACTGAACAACGAGATGCCTGGCGAAAGCGAAAAGGCGAATGGAAAGAAACAACGGAGAACAAAAGAGCTCGACGAACAGCCAAAATTCGAAAAACTAGAGCTGAGGAGGCGAAGAAGAAGGTCGAAGGAACGACGTACAGCGCGGGAGAATTTTAACATTTTTTTACAGGTCATCTCAGGGCTGGAGAAATCTAATGGATCTTCTGGCGGGCCAGTCTCCACACCTTGACCGCCAAAATTTAATTCAGGTGCGTTATTTTACAGTAGACTTGTATGGGCTGGATGAATATCATAGATCAAATTGTTTTTTTTTTAACATTATCAAGATATTTATCTGGCCCTTATGATTATTCCACAAGAAAATTAATGCATTATTGGTTTCATTTTATTTTTATGACCGAGCACTTGCAAAACTCCAAAACTCACTATATATAATGGGTAAAAGAATTGAACTCGGAGTGAGAACGGAGGAGCGAACTTGGAAGTAGATGGAAGCAGCGGAGGACACCGACCAATAACTGAGGGGATCACTTACTAAATACTTTTTCACATCAAGACAATAATCTCAAATTTATGCTAAATAATTTACATTTTGAATTTTACTGACAGGAGAGAAGCGTACATCCGGATGATGGATTCAGTTCAAACTCCTGAAAATTCCTTCTTGGGGCAAAAGATGAAACCTATGCTGTTCAATTCAATCTCGCAGGCCTTTCTTCTCTGTACGAGCCCAAATTTGTCATATTATTGAGCGATTCATCGATTACCTGCGATGATCCAATATATGTCATTCTAACTGAACCTAATCACTCATGTTGATGAAAAGTAGCTGATTTACAATAAAAACGTGTTTCTGTTTTACACAATGAAATTATCACAAGCCTCATCATTGAAATTCACAATTTCTAGCGAAAGACGACGCTGTCAAGTCTTTGTCGCTGCATCGGATTATCAGGCTCCTTGACCGGCTTGTCATTATGCATTCATTCTGTAATATATTTATTCAATATGAGGTAAGCTCATTTGATTCATAGCTTACAAATTTCAAATACGTGTAACGTGTCGCAAGACCCATCCGACACTTGCGAACCAGCGATATCTAACATCAGTTTCACTATCACTTTATTGACAGCATTGCAGATTCTATACATTACTATATATAAAACATGAAGCTTTGGGAAATTATCATATAAATTTGAGAAAAAATTGCACTTTTCTGTTTCAAAAGTTTTCTCCAGTTGAGCTGGCCTTTCATAGTAAATGATTCATAACACATATGTATATATGTGAGAAACACAATATTCTGTAAATTCAGGAGTAAACATTGCTGTTCATTTCATGTTTCAGAAATCACATTTCATTATTGGTATTTGGTTCACGATTGACGAATTGCTTTAGAACCACAAATATAACCCGAATTTGCGAAAAGAAAGGTTATAGCAGCAGACAGCTGGCTCTTAATTTTTAATCCGCACACCAACTTGCCCGGTGTAGGATTACCGGAATAATATCGATACTATGAGGTATCGATATGTTGCTCAGGAAATATCTGCTATATTTTAGATCGATTCTCATAAGGCAATCAATTCATGGAATCGATACTTTTTTATAGAAATCGATTCTTGAAATATTTTAATTCTAGAATTATACATGAAAAAAATTATGATAAGTATGATTATGATGATTTATTTATGGCTTGTGATTGTGAATGTCTACGTGTTGTCAAGCTAGCCTGACGTATACGTTATTTCTTTTCTAATTTATTTCCAAATAGATTATATTGAAGGAAAATCGTTAGGTGATAATTGTTGGCCCAATGAAAATGTTTGGCGGTAAATAATTTTTTTTTCAAATAAATCATAAAAAATATACGGTCACGTTGGAATTGAAAGAAACTCGTTTGATAGTGATTGGTGGCTTAATTAAAATTTTTGGCGGTAATACGTTAAAATTTTGATTATTCATTTATAAAAAAAACTATTGACCGCCGAACGTTTTAATTAGTTCACCAATCTCCACCCAACAATCACCAAACGAGTAGAAAAAAAAAGATGTACGGCTATCTCGTTTCCGCAAGTCGTGTTCGGCCAGCTGTCTGCTGTTATAACCTTTCTTTTCGCAAATTCGGGTTATATTTGTGTATCTAAAGCAATTCGAGAATCGTGAACCAAGTACCAATGATGAAATGTGATTTCTGAAACATGAAATGAACAGCAATGTTTACTCCTGAATTTATAGAATATTGATTTTCTCACATATATACATATGCGATATGAATCATGAACTTTTACTATGAACAGCCAAAAACCTGAGAAAACTTGTGAAACAGAAAAGTGTAATTTTTTCTCAAATTTATATGATAATTTCCCAAAGCTTCATGTTTTATATATAGTAATGTATAGAATCTGCAATGCTGTCAATAAAGTGATAGTGAAACTGATGTTAGATATCGCTGGTTCGCAAGTGTCGGATGGGTCTTGCGACACGTTACACGTATTTGAAATTTGTAAGCTATGAATCAAATGAGCTCACCTAATATTGGATAAATATATTACAGAATGAATGCATAATGACAAGCCGGTCAAGGAGCCTGATAATCCGATGCAGCGACAAAGACTTGACAGCGTCGTCTTTCGCTAGAAATTGTGAATTTCAATGATGAGGCTTGTGATAATTTCATTGTGTAAAACAGAAACACGTTTTTATTGTAAATCAGCTACTTTTCATCAACATGAGTGATTAGGTTCAGTTAGAATGACATATATTGGATCATCGCAGGTAATCGATGAATCGCTCAATAATATGACAAATTTGGGCTCGTACAGAGAAGAAAGGCCTATGAGATTGAATTGACCAGCATAGGTTTTATATTTTGCCCCAAGAAGTAACTTTCAGGAGTTTGAACTGAATCCATCATCCGGATCTATGCCTCTCTTCTTGTGAGTTGTACAATTTTTCCAGTAGTGATAACTTGTAACGGCCATAAATAAACTCCAATATCAACTACTATTCGTCAGGAATCTTCACAGAACCAAATTCAGCCTTTCCCATTCACTTTTTGCTTCTTAGGAATTGTTCCAAGAAAAATTCATTCAATCGCGTTTATCTCGGAATTGTATTTTTGGGTATTCAAAAAATCTCCTGCGCATTAGTTTTAGTCCGATCACTTTCCCCTTTGAAACACATATTCTAGGGCACATTATCTTGAAATTGCCGGAAGGAATTTGGCGTAGTGTCAATAGAACTCATTTTCTGGTACATAATGTACAACAAATTATAATTTTAAAAAATACCTCTGCATTGGTAATAGCTTGAATAGCCAAATAAAGTCTATTTGAAAATTCTTTCCGCAAATTTTTAGATTATGTTAGTATATGTGCGAGGAACAAATTTCAACCCTCTGCGATAACACTGTATGCGCAGGGAACATTTTTTAGAAGTATACGTTAGAATTAGAAAAATAGCCATAACTCACAAAATATTTGACCTACACACCCTGAGTTTTGGTCAGTTTCTAGTTCAAAAGTTTCATAAAAGTTGTCAAGATTTGAAAAATATCCATACACAAACAAAAAAAAATCCAATTTCAGTACTGTCCCCCCTTAAATTTTTGCTCTGCAATCTTTCGTCCACGTGGTGAGTCAGATGGCTTGGCGATTCAATTGCAAGGGTTTGGAATTTTTGGGTCAATATTTCCACCTTGATTTTCAGCTGGGGATTTTTTTCTTATTCTACTCCAACCATACCCCAACAACAGGCTTTTATCCTCGTGGCACGTGCCTGAATCTTACGGTGTACTGCAAATGGAAACTAGGTTATCACAAGTGGCCTGCTGCTTCACTATTTATCTTTCACTCAAAGGCGAATCCTTGTTATTAATTCAAGTTCCGAACGTGATATGCATCAGACCGGTCCTTGATTCTATCCGGGTAATATTTTATCTATTAATGATTTTCGAGTTTTTATTGCTTCCTCATGGTGGAAGCTTTGTGATGGTGAATATTTTTGTTGAGTTTTCAATTCCAATAGGTTAGAAATGTGGCAAAATGTTGAAAAATCATGTTCATAAAAACTGTTTGGATATGTGCGTGTGTGCACATGTGTGTGCGTGTGCGCGCGTGCGCGTGCGTGCGTGTGTGTGTGTGCGTGTGTGCGTGCGTGCGTGTGTGTGTATGCATGTGTGTGTGTGTGTGTGTGTGCGCGCGTGCGTGCGTCCGTGTGTGTGTGTATGTGTGTATGTGTGTGTGTGTGTGTGTGTGTGAAAACGACTTGACGGATCTTACTGAAACTTTTCACACAATTCGAGCATTCAATCGCTCTCGTTTTTTGTAATTTTTGTTCCAATTTCTGTATGGGTATAAATTTTATAAGATTTAGAATTTTTTGAAAAATGTCTGTGATCGCATTGACCTTTTGAATTTCGAGGTGTCCGGCGAAATTTTTTTACATAAATATAGTATCATCAAAGGATGGTTGGATATTGAATTTGTCAAAAATCATTGGAGGGTTCATATTTCATGAAATTTTGAATTAAAAAAAAAAAGTTTCTGACAACTCTAATTTCTCTAAATTGAGAGATGCCCATCTAATACATAAAAATACATTCATTTTATGAAACAATGAATGTCTAAAAAAAAGTCTTAGTAACTCGAATCTTAAAAAAAAATTACATACAACAGCTTTTTTCCTTTTGACGATTCCTACAGGAAAATTGTGATCGTTGTATTTGGTTAAAACGAGGTTTTGCCATAACTCGTTGGTGCAGTTCCTGTGGCCCTGTTATCGCTTCGGTATGTGTTCCACATCCAATTTCACTGACGCCTGCCTTTCGGAAAATATTAGAATCCCTGATACTGTCACTAAGGTGAACGAGGGAAAATAGTCAGAATCCAAAATGGCGGAAAAAGTTATTCAACAATATGCATAAAAATTTCCATTGACTTTCCATTTTCGGGGAGTCATCGAAAAATGATCACCAGACTTATATTTCCATTGACGTTTGCAATGAAGTAAAATTAAAAAAAAAAGGTTTTGAAGGATAGTCTAGAGCTCCAACAAAATTTCTCTGGAACATTGATAAATCCACAAATAATACGAGAAAATTGCGCACGAGCGTTTGCAGTCAATAAATCGTCATATGCTGATACTTTCAATTTTAATTTGATAAATCACCTTTTAATTCGATACCAAATTCACATCCATTGTATATACAACGATAAAAAAAAAAAGGAAAATTTTCTCATTTTGTCCATCTGGCGTGTCAATTTCATCAGTTTTGTTGATTAATTGGATTTTATCATGAACATATCGCTTGAAGCGATAGAAAAGCGATGGGAAATTCGGAATATTCCCGAGGTGGAAAAATAATTTGGAGTTGAAATTATTTTTGGGGCTTAAAATTATTCGAAATTAATTCCATCGAAATATCCGGTGATATTCAATACTCAGAATTTTTTTCAATTAGTGAGCCAAAATTTTATTTTTGTGAATTCGTATCTCAAAAAGTATTGATCGTAGATGATACAGCCATGCAACTCTTTTTACGTAATATTGGATGAGAATTCTGGAAAAAAATACTCGTTTCCACAAAACGAAAGAATTTCAACAGTGGGATGTGAAAAAAGCAGCTCTTGTATTTTTTCATGTTTTTTATTATTTAAATTTGAATAATGCAGTGGTTAAAAAATTGTATAAGCTAAGTAACATCATTTTCTTCACATACGAATAATTTTGAAAACTTTTTATTTTTCACTTTCATTTGATTAATGACATTTAATTTAATGTTAGAGACCTCTATAAATACTTTACAAATTTTGGGATGCTTCAGGAGGATTTACTGTGTTCATTTAGCACCGTATTTCTTAGTGAGCCATCAAATTGAAGAGAAAAAAAAAAAAAAAAAAAACAAATTACAATGGATCACCGTAATCTGTATGGAAATGCGACGAAAAAAGCTGGCTGACAAAATCCTCGTGTGTCCTCGATCGAAAGATACATTACGAAAAATCAATGAAACGCAAAAGAAAAAAGCTTCTCGTACGCATTCTCGTCGTCGCTCAAACGATAAAATTCAACGTCGAGCCCGGGATGAATTAGAGAATTAATTGTGCAACGAGGGCTGTCAGGCGAACACGCTCACCGTAGTCTCTCCTCTTTCTCTCTCGCTATCACGTGAGCTTTCAGAGCGGCACAACGAACTTAATCTCTTTTTGAATTCGGTCATGAGATCTGTCTTCCTCTCCTTCTGTTCAACTCCCCTCTTTCACCCTCCATATCCCAGCAACCTTTCTCGCTCGTTCAGTCAAAAAATCTGGGGCTCACCGTCATCAGCGGTCGACAAATTGCCATCGGAAATCTTTCTCCCGAAGCGTTAATAATGCAATTTAATTTTAATAACAACGAGAATGAAAAATAAAAAAAAGTACTCTTCAACATGGCTTCCGCGTTATTTTTTATTTTCGCATTTACGATCCAATCTTATTAATGCATTTTTACAAATTTTTCAATTTTCGCTCCCTCTACGATTGCGGACAATCACGAAGCAATGTTCAAATTTCCATTCGTAAAAATTTTTTTTCCTCTCACTATGAGAAATAATTTTATTTTTTGTTATTCTACGATTTATGGAATTTCAACTTCTTGGTCAATTGTCGGAAAATCGATTGCCAAATTTTTTCTTGAACACCGTGTACTGTGTATTTTACACTACGCTATAGTGGATCTAGAAATAATTTTCAGAAACAATGAAGTACGGTAAAAGTGCCGCTACAGAAACAGTTCAGTGATAGTACAGTACCAATAACCGTGACAGTACAGTACAGTAACGGTGACAATAGCATACAAATAACAATTACTGTGAAATTATAGTGACAGCACAGTAACAGTAATAGTACAGTACCAGTAACGATGACAGTACAATAACAGTGACAGTAAATTCACATTCGACTGTGACAGAAACTGTGCAGAAACTGTACAGTAACGGTGACAGAAGAGTAACAGTGACAGTGAAGTTACAGTAACAGTGACCGCGCAGTAACAGTGAAAGCACAGAAACAGTGTCAGTACAGTAAAAGTGACAGTGGCAGACATAATGACCGTACAGTAACAGTGGTAGTCATGATGACCGTACAGTAACAGTGGCAGCACGATGATAGTAACAGTATACTCACAGTGACCGTAGAGTAACCGTGACAGTAGAGTAACGGTGATCATACAGTAAACAGTGACGGTACAGTAACAGTGATCGTACAGTATCGAATAAATACAAAAATCAAAACTGAGAGTCCTTTCATGTCTTATTGGAAACTGGAAAATATTCGAAAATATTTGAGTTCAGGAAAATAAAAGTGACTGAGTTCAAGGAGAGCTTTCCATACAGAAAAATTCTTAAAAATCATTTGAACTGCATCGGATCGAGCCACGTTCGCCAAATTAACGAACGAACACTTTTCTCTCACCTTTTAAAACGCTATCGTCTTGCTTTCAGAATCGCTCTTTGGCTGCATGAATGATGGTAGTTGCCAAAGACACGCCCGTTAGGATCAGCTTCGACTACTGGCTGGATAATCAGCAAGAGCCTTGCTTCGGGATTAATGGCAAAGGGTGAAAGCCTAAAGTGAAGGGAGTATAACGGAGGGAGGGAAAGAGCAAGTAAGAGGGAGAGAGACGGCAATGGGTCAATTCGAGTTAATTCGTGTAATTAGTCGAAGTAATTAATGCCACGAGTTTCAAAGCTACGAGTATCCTCTCTCTCCCTCTCTCTCTCTTTCTATCTCTCTCTCTCTCTCTCTCTCTCTCTCTCTCTCTCTCTCTCTCTCTCTCTCTCTCTCTCTCTCTCTCTCTCTCTTCGTCTTCCTAGCATTTCCTAACCTTCGCCATAGGATCTGTCGATTTACTCAGCCTCACTCATAAATGTAAAACAACCTGTGATTGGAAAAAATCCACGTTTTCCTCCTTATTTTTTTATTAATTTATTCCACTAATTTCCTAAAAAAAAAATTCTCAGTGAATGACGTAAGTAGCTCCATTGATCGCAAACTTTACGCTCGCCCCTTGATCTTCATGATCCTGAAACACTTTTCATGTCCAAAAGTCAGAGTCCTATCCCCTATAATTCAATTTGCTTGGACAATTTTGGACTCGATGGCTCGGAGAACATTGCAACTAAATTCGTATGGACAAGAATTTTTGTAAGAACGAAGAAGAGATAAATTTCTAGGAAATAATTAGCAATCTCATCATCCCTCTAGATTCACGGTTTTTTTTGTTTCTTGGAAATTCATTAAATTTTACATTTCAAGAAAAATTCGTGATCCAATTCAGAAGCACTATCCAGAGTCAAAGCAGGGCTGTACAGGATAGCAAAGACACATAATTTCTATGACTATTCAACAGTTCGCCTCGACGCTCCTCTGCGGGAGCTTCGAAAAAATTTTCCTCTCTCTCTCTTTCTCTTTTTTTCTTTTTATTTCACCCATCTATTGCATTAGCAAGTCAAGTTATCGTTCCGAATCAAGTGCACCCTCGGTAGTTGGTACAGTCGTCGAGGTCCCAGTGGAACAGGAGGAAAGGGTGGAGAACGTGAATGTTGTGCGAGAAGGAGTGGGGGTTAGTATATACAGTGGACAGCGAACATACTGGCGAGTAGGACATGGCGGGGTCTGATCCAGGTCCTGGGAGGCCGAAACGTGAACGGTTAGTGCGCGCAGTAAGCGCGTGGTGTTTAACATGCAAATTGGAGAAACGGAGGGAGGGGGGGGGATTGGCTAGCATGGAAGACAGAGTACAACAGCAACAGTGTGTTCTATGTGATATATGCCCGGTGAGTTCTGTCGTGAAGTACATATACTATACGTGCGTTTATACCTATGTATGGGGAATTTGGCTCTAAATTGATCTCTGAAGTTTTTCATTGCATGCATAAATTTGCTTCCTCGTAAAGGATGCTTCGCTGTAGGGGGTCTCAGTTAGTAATATAAAACTTTCAATTTATTTCTTTTTTGTTTTCAAAATTCAATATATATAATGAAATCTAAATCCGTTCGTGGATCATTGCCAAAATTGACACCCAACCATCTAATCGACGTTACTTCATTTTTTCGCTTTCACGAGTCAAAGAAGCTCGTTCGATCAACAACTTCCACGTATATTTTTCGAATGAATTCAAGACTTCGCAAAATTTAAACTGCTTTATCGATTCTTAACGAACTTAGTTCCCAATATCCCCTCAATGTATATATTCGAGTGGAAAAATTTTGGAATATTGGCTCGTTACACATATATACAACTTAACACAAAAGAGCTCTAGACATCACCAACTGCTAACACAAAAACCTGTAAATATTCCAACTGTATACATTCTAGCTGTACACGTTCCAATTTTACACATTTTAACTGTTTACGTTCCGACTGCACGCTGAAAGTGTTCACGGCTTAACTGTATACGTTTCAATTGTGCAAGCTGCAAGTTGCAACTGTGCATGTTCCAACTGTACACGTTCTAACTTGACACGTTGCAACTGCACGCACGCACGTTCCGACTTTACCCATTTTAACTGTATATATTCAAACAGTACACGTTTAAACTGTACATGTTTCAACAGTACACATTAAAGCTGCATACGTTCTAACTGAACACGGTTCAACTGTATATGTTCCAACTGTACACGTTTCAACTGTATACCTTTCAGCTCTACGCGTTTCCACTGTACACTTTTTAACTCTACACGCTCTAAACCTTAAAATGGTAAACACACATTTGTGATACATACGTGTTCGAATGATAAATATTCGAAAAGAATTACACAGGTCAGTTCGCCTTATAAATTCGAAATATTTTTTTCAAGCACTCACACACGGAAGTGGACCGAATTATTTGAATTACAGTCAAAAATTAAAAAAAAAAAAAACATAACTCTTGAATCCTCAGTGTATAGAGTGAACGATATAAAAAATTATGGGCCCGGAAAAAATTATGAGTCCAGTCGCTGGCCAATTTCGGATGGAATGAGTCACATGTGGACACATAAATGTATACACACATCGCATTGTATCGTACGTATGCGTAATGGATTGTAGAATACAGTGCTAGATATGTATTTCCAAGTCAGACGAGAGGATGGTGAGGGGTGGTGTGTGACACGGCATATTATATTCCGGATTAGGGAGACATATATATTCACGACAACGTGACGGTCAAGCTTCTGGAGGATATGAGCGGGGACGTCCGTCTTGTCTACAATCCAACCCATTCTATATCAACAAAGGCGATCTGGCGACTATTCCGCTATCTTACGGATAATTTAATCTGTATTACGTGTCTCAATGTATCCGTATATTATCATCTATAACTTTGTGTAAATCACGGAAGACGCCATTCATAATAAATGCATGAAATTTTAATTGAAACCGTGTGAAGACACTTTAACGGTTTTTTTTAAAGGTGCACGAGGTTTAATTCTGAAGGGGGATTTTTACATTATACAGGAAATTTTAATTTATCATAGTAAATTTGTATACTTCACAAGAATAAGTTTTAACTCTTCATTAGGGACTTTTTACATTGCGTGAGGGGATTTTCTTTTTTTTTCTTAGCGAAGTTTCATAGTTTATGGGGAGTTTCAACTATGCGCAGGGAATTTCGACATTTGGAGAATTGCAACTTCGTATTCAGAAATTTTACTTCGTCTAGGGATTTTTTTTCTGTGTACATGAAAATTGTGCATTGTGTGGAAAATTAATGTACACATAAATACATATAAATACAAATTATATACACATAAATATTTGAAAACTTGGGGCTGGGTTATGTGTTGTATACATATATGTATCTATATTATAGCCCAGGGAGCTTTGCTGGCCACCCGGTGGACGGATTTTCGTCAGTTTTATCGTTTCCCAACCCCCAAAATTGGGATACTCTCTCGCTCTCTCTCTCTCTGTCACACACACACGCGTGCGTGTGTATGCGTGTGTATAGATATATGGAGCGAGAGAGAGAGAGAGAGAGAGCTTCTTCTACTACGCATAAAAGACTAAAGGAAATTTGGTTCTCTGGCTCACTTCACTATTTTTCCATCCTTGAATTGTATAAGGGAGTGTATGAAAAGCTTTACTGCATGGCTACGATCTGGTGCACATGTTGCTCCCTGCTTCTCTTGCAGTTACTGGCGTGAAAGCTCTTTTTCTCTGCCTCTCTCTCTCTCGTTCTATTTTCTCTGTGCTCGCTTTCACTGGATCGTTTCCACAACCACATTTACCTCTTTCTCTTTCTCTTTCTCCCTCTCGCTCTCTTTCTTTCTTTCTCATCCTTTTTCTCTCTTTTTTGCGCTGAAACCAAAATGTTGCTGCCACCCAAACAAAGATTACCACATCATATTCATTCACCTCTCTTTCGCTCTGTCGATAATTAATTGAGCTCAACTTTATGCACGATGTACTTTTGTTTTTCCCGCATAGTGAAAGCTTCGTAATGGAAAAAATAATAAAAACAATAATTTCCATTTTTTCAATGCCCATATGGTTTCGTAAATGTGACGATAAATCGAAGAAGCACATTTGTCAAAAAGAAAAAATAGAATTTGGAAATAATCGGCAAAAATTCAAATAGCTATATCTTGAAAAATTCTTGAGCTGCAGCGTTAAAATGTTTGTAGCCAAATAAAGCATAGCAAGATACTTTGATGAGCTGCAATTTTTATAAATTTCCATACGACCAGTCAGATTTTATGATATTCTGAAATTTTTCGATAAATTTCTATTATGAAAGACGGAGTTTCCCAGTTTTTTTTTTTCGAGATAACCAGATAAAGCTTTCGATATAAGTAGAGTAGGGCAGGTCGAAAATTGGGAAATTTTATTTCAACGAAAAATGTAAAATTAAATTTCCAATATTACATTATCGATAAAAATGAAATAAATCTTTTATAAACTTCTTATTGATATAATAAAATTTTCTTTTTGTAAATTCCTCTTCAACAATAAAATACCACACTTTTTCAATCACGTTAATTTACCGAAAGAGTAATATGAATTTTGATTACTTTTAATTCGATAGAATAGGAAATACAAATTTTTACTCTCATACATTTCCCAATCATACAAATGACTTTTATTTAAAGATCATAGCACAAATAAGATGCAATGGATCGGCCAGAGCTGAAGGAATACGAGAACATTGAATGGTGTGAATGAACAGTCTGAGCAGAAACCAAAACGAGAAAATGAGTCGAAAACCAACAACAAAAATGATAACAACATCAATAATAATATCGACAATAATAATAATTAAATAATGATGATATTAATAGAAATAATAATAATAATAACAATAACAATAATAACAATAACAACGATTAAAAGGGGTTGATTGGGGGCTGGGGGTGCAAATCGGTGGCTCGGCTTGCAGCAGCAATAACTCGGAGATTAAAACAGAATTAAACAGTATGCTGAATGCATATTTGTGTCAAGAGCATCGGGAGTGAGACAGATGAGCTTACACTGTTTCTGCTGCCTCGTCGTTTCTTTGGCAAACGGATGAAGTCAGAGAGGATGAGGTTGGCACGATGGGGATTTTCAGGATGAGAGAGAGAGAGAGAGAATGAGAGAAAGTGGCGGAGGGGAAAAAGGAGTAGAGTGATAAAGGGATGAGGAAAAAAAAAATTAAAGGAGAGGGATGAGGGTGGGAGCTAGAGGTCTCGCCACGATGAAAAACGAGGGTAAACATCTCTCCCCCTGTCGAGATTGAGTGCGCAACCGAGTTGTGACTGCGATTCTACAGACTTAATACCGGTTTCACTGTCTTTCTCTCTCTCTCACTCTGTCGCGTTCTGCAGTTTTCAATTTTTCTTCCTATTTTTTTCCCCTCATTTTTGTTTTCTCTTATCGATCGTGGTGGCTCGTTGGTAGTCTCTCTCGCCAAGAGTGGAATGAAGTGAGAGTTTTACGAGCTGGAGAGAGAGAGAGAGAGAGAGAGAGAGAGAGAGAGAGAGAGAGAGAGAAATGAATGGGCAGAATCGTCTCTCTCTCTCTCTCTCTCTCTCTCTCTCTCTCTCTCGCTCTCTCTCAATAAAGTGGAGAGTATCGGTGGCGTTACTCGTCTAGCGTAATGGTCATTCTAGTTCGAAAGAGCGAAGAAATAAGGGGGAAAAAAAAATACGAAGAAGATAAATCATAGTAGATGAAGAAAATTACGAGGATGGAAAAAATAAAAAAAAAATAAACTCAAAAAATTGGGGTGGGATTCTCGACGGTACCGTCCATATTGATCGGTCTAGGAGCGGTACGGCTACTGTGCATATCTCTCATGTGAGGAAAAAAACGTTTATGGGGGATTCCAAGCAGATTCACCTAGACAATGACGCTGACCATTTTAGATTCTTCCGATTTTTTTTCTGATTAACCTCAACCTAAAAAAAACGAAAAAATTGGGTGAATTCACTGATTTCAAACGATGATTTTAAGACCAGAATGGGTGTGGTACGCCTGTTTTTTCTATTTTTTTCAAGGGAATGTAAATAATAACTGTCAATAATTTCAACGCAAGTTGTGATTTTTTTTGCCTTTTACCTCAAAATCTCTCATAAATAAATAATAATACGTCATAACTGTTTTCTAAAGTTATTCATTATGAACTAGAAAAAAAAAGAATTTTTTTAAAAAAGTTTTTCTCAAAATTAATCCACTAGTAATTTTGTTATTTATCGGTGTATGAGATATAGGGATTTGCTTTTTACGGATTCGTACCACGAAAGAGCGGTCGAACAAGAAAGAGAAAGAGAAGAAGAAGAAGAGACGGAGAACGAGAGAGAGAGAGAGAGAGAGAGAGAGAAAGAGAAAGAGAGAGAGAGAGAGAGAGAGAGAGAGAGGGCTGTTGGCTCAAGCTGTGCAGCTAATGAGGGCAAACAAGGCTCACGCCCTTACTCCCTTGCGATCCCTCTTACCGTAGCTATTCAGATCCTTTTTTCAAATCCACACGAAATGACCCTTACGCGATTCTTACGAACTTTCGACACGAAAAAAATTTTATTAGAACATCATTCACTTAGAGCGATTAATCGAATAGATCGATGACCCAAATTAGGGATTCATTCTCGTATTTATCATCTTTTTCTACCGGGCAACACCGTAAAAAAATTGAAGTAAGAGAATTATAATAGCTTGATTATTGTTAAACAAAAGTGTTAACATTTATTAAGAGGAAATAATAATTAGAAGAGTATGAGTAAGCCCAAATAATGGATGAATAAAAAAATTCCTGTCTCCTTTTTCGGTTTATCCAAAAGTGATTGTCGATTTCTTTTTCCAATTTCCTCTGTGATTTTATTATCACTGTTCAATTTTTTTTCTCTTCGTTATTACTTCGTATTACGAATATGCCGATCCGTGCGAGACGATGAACAAAATCGTGTGCAAGAGAGAGAGAGAGAGAGAGAGAGAGTGAGAGAGAGAGAGGCATTTTCGGGGATGTATGGTATTTGCTGCTCGCGAGGCAGACGTTCGCATATATGTCCCCTTCGACTGGCATAACGCCGAGGGCCGAGGGTATTGCGAGTGACAGCTGGCTGTTCATTATTCCAGGATTACCGGGGTGAGCGTAGAAATCGCGAGAGGGTCGAGTCAAGTTCATGATGACTCTCCATACACGTACATGATTGTAAAAAAAAAAAGAAATATTGATGCACGAAGGATTTCGCACCAAACTCGTCCTAAACGTCTGACCCTCGCCCCTCTTTCCATCTGGTTCACGATTTAAAAAAATTTTCTTCCAACCCCAAGAGTGATTGTGATTGAAAAGAAACAATAAAAATACGGCTATTCATCGTATTTATTTCATTTTCTAGTAATTTATGTTAACATGTCATAAGACAAAGAGATGAAATAATTTTTTTTGATTCTGTTAATTTTAATCATTTGTAAAAAATTGAAAAATAGAATTTATGGTAAGAATAAAAAAATATGGGAAAAGCTATTTATAGTTGCTTACATATTATAATTATCATTTTATAAATCGTAGAGATACAAATCCGTTTATATGTGACTGTGCTAGTTAGTAAATTGATGACAAGAAATATAGGATGAAGAAAAGTGATAAGCCAGAATAAAAAACCTTTCCATTCCCCTAAAGACGTTCGAGGGAAACGAGAAAATTAGTTCTTAGACAAAAACTACCCCCCCCCCCACCCCACTCATCAGGCAGCACGATAACTCTCTCGTTTGATGCTCCGTAAATACTTTATAACGTGTTGTTGTAATTTCGTTGAACATGAAATAGTCTCGTTTGCCCACAGGGGGCTTTATTTTTCTCTCTCATTTGAACTTCATGGAAAGAAACGATAGAATGAGTTTTAGGGTAGCTGCTAATCTCTCACAACGTAGTATTTCTTGAGATTCCGGACACGTCTGAGTGATTGAGGTTTTGTTTTTATTATTATTATTCTTATCATTATTATTATTATTATTCAAGGTATAGAAGTCTCGCTGCCTCTCGCAATATTGTACATAATTTTACATTTGTAAATGTACTTCCTGTGTGTTCACCATCAAGTTGAGGTCTCGAGGTGCTGCGTGACCGGACTCGTGCGTATATCTCGATATGAACGAGGGTGCGTGTCCGAATATCCGATCGAATAGCCGCCTCGGCTGATTACTTTGTCGGTTAATATACCGGTCCTTTATCGTTCCACATTACACAATACGAGTGAAGCTAATGGAGCTTCGAACGTAGCTCGAATTTTCGATAAGAAAATTAATTTTATTTATTTATATTTTTCAGTTTATTTTTTCGATCGAAGGGAATTTCGAGTTGCCCTTAAATACTTATGCCTATTCGTAATCGGCGGTAAATTTTTCGAATTAAAGGCACAAAAACATAATACAAAATAAGAGGAAATTATTTTTATTATTTTCACATTCATTAGC
Organism: Rhorus exstirpatorius; assembly: GCA_963564615.1. Lineage (NCBI taxonomy): Eukaryota > Metazoa > Arthropoda > Insecta > Hymenoptera > Ichneumonidae > Rhorus > Rhorus exstirpatorius. The sequence continues at coordinate 13,060,585 of OY751315.1, forward strand.
GAGAACTTTCAAAATCAGAAAATTAAAAATGGCCAAAATTCTGTTGCTGCTCATCCGATTTAAGTCGAATTGTAGTATTTTGGAACTGTAGTGGCCGTTTGTTAACTTAGAAAATTCAATTTACATTATCGCGATAACACAATTTTTGTGCATCTGGAGGATTTTTAAACTCGTGAAAATCGAATCTAGAGATACGCGAGTGACAGCGAAATCCGATGGTTTGAATTTATAAATTTGTGAACAATTCGTTATTACTCCCAGCTCATATTTTTTCAAAAGTTAAATATTTTTGTCCTCTTAATACGCGAGATAAAATCATTTGTTTCCTGGTTCTGTATCACTCATACTATGCATCACAGTTTCAGAAGCTCGCGCTATTGGCAGGGTGCGCGATGGAAGCGACATCTACCGCCCGCACTAATTCACACTCAATGACAGATATTTTGTATTACAAATTTCTTTTAAACATTTTTAAAAAAAATTTTATCACAGTACAAATGAAATCTTTTGTCATAAAAGAAAGTTAATGAAAGATACCAATTAAGGAACCAAAAAAAAGTAAGTATTAAAAATTTGTTTAAATAGAAAGCATACTTCATTTGTAATGAAATGAGGTTAGGTATAGCTGAAATATAGCAGTAATAATAAACGTAATAATAATACGAATAAAATTTAAAAAATAATATCAAATTTGAAAAATTTATTGATAGGAAATGTAATTATTAGTTTATGCATCTATTTAAAACTATAAAAAACGATTTATTCTTAGTAACGTTTATAAATAAAATGATCACTACACATGTAGCTGCTTCGTTTTGGGGTCCACGGTGATCCATCAGGACTAAAAATATCACTTTATTATTATTTTATTCAAAATGAACGCTTAAAAAATAATTGTTCAAGTTCACATTTAGTACAGCGTTCTTAGTAAGCACGTTTCTTTGTGCGAAATAAAAGTTAGGTTATGCGTTACTGACTTTTTTTCTTTTCAGTGCATTAATCCATTTTTTCCTCTGTTCTAATTTCCAACTTGCTGTTGGAAAACTATAAAATATACAATTGCTATTTCGACCTGTGTTCTTACAATTGACTACACAACAACTGAATGTAACCGTTTTTCAATAATTGTTGTATCGATTCTGTCAAATATTAGTGAGATTTATTGCTCAGTTCGTCCACAGCGTGCGCTGCAGTCGATTCGGTTGTCCCCACCATATACTCTGCACCCTGCCAATACACCATGCCAACTTCTTCGCGTTATGTCGCACGTCAGCTTTGACCGTCTGGCCGAATAGTTCTATCCTCGATATGCCACCGGTGCCTCAATCCACCATCTATATAACGGTGCATTCTTCGTACGACACCCAGCATCACCATTTCCCGCAACCATAACCCGAGAGTTCGAGGCATTTCCGGATAGTTTTCGAGCCAACGCTTGCGAGAGTCTCCGCACCCTATTCTGACGTACTGGAAATTTACGCAAGTTTCCGAGCCATTCATAGATTACTCGTTATCGTAGTTTCCCAATGTTCAGTTCAAGGCTGGGTCCAACATGGGAAATCGGTTGGATCGTCCAACATAGGAAACTATTTCGTTGATCCAATATGCGGGATTATGAGGATGGTTGAATATAGTTGAGCGAGTTGGACTAAAAGAAGGCTGGGTGATTTGACAGAACCTTGACTGAAACGTATGATTTATATTAGGTGGACCTAAAACTTGATCTATGAGGGTCAGATCCATTCTGGACAACCACTTAACTTATATAACCGAAACATAAATTTAACTGCCCTGAGGCCTTGTATGATAGAGAGCCGGGGGAGTGGGCCATCGGATGAGATTTTATGAAGGAAGGGAATCATTCGACATAAAGGTAGCCTTGTCGTTAAAAAATCTTTAGACTTTCAGAATCGAAGAATTTTGGATATTCTTCAGACTTGCTTTATTGGGCTGGGACTTATGAGATAAAGACTCCTCGTGGTCAGTAATCAAGAATTAGTATTGGTTCTTTACTTATGGGTTGGAGTTAGGGGAACGGTGGAACGGATTATCAAAAGAGCTGTTATCAAGGAAATGAGTCGTTCAACACAAGAAGGCTTTCTGTTGGACATTCTTGAGACTCACTTTATGGGGCTGGGACTTATGAGGTGGAGGCTTCTCGTGGCATGTAACCAAGAATATTCACTAAAACTTCAGTTATGGGGTTGGATTCATGGAAGTGGGTCATCGGAAGAGGTCTTATGGAGGAAAAGAGGCCTTCCCTAAAGAAGCCACATGTGGGATATCCTTCAGACTTGTTTTATGAGTCTGGGACTTATGAGACGGAGGCTCCTCATGGTAAGTGACTAAGAATTTTTACTAGAGTTTTACTTATGGGGTAGGGTTTAGGGGAGTGGGTCATCAGAAGGGGTCTTGTGGAGGAAGGGAGGCATTACTTGAAGAAACCACATGCTGGACGTCCTTCAGACTTGCTTTATGGGGCTGGGACTTATAAGGCGAAGGCTGCTCGTATTAAGTAACTAAGAATTTTCACTAAAACTTTACTCACGTGGTTGGCGTTAGAGGAGTGGGTCATTGGAAGAGTTCTTATGGAAGAAGAAATGTATTGAATATGAGGAGGCCTCAGGTTGAACATTATTCAGACATGCTCGACAGAGCTGGGACTTATGAAACGAAGGCAGCTAATGGTATGTGATCAAAAATTTTTACCGGGGCTTGACCTATAGAGTTCGGGTTAAGGGAGAAGGTTATCAGAAGCGATCTTATGGTGGAAGAAATGTGTTGAACGTGAGGAAGTCTCATGCTGCACCTTCCTCACGCTTGCTGTATGGGGCTGGAAATTCTGAGGAGAGGGCTGCTCATTTCAAGTGACCAAGAATTTTTACGTTCGCTTTCTACAAAACCGGATTTGCTGAGTTAGCACGGCGTGGACGAATAACTCTCAAAAAAATTTCAAGTTTTACTATTTGATCGATCATGCCGAAAATGTCTCAAAGTCCTCGTCCAACCTTCGAGACTCGACAAATTTGGTTCTCAGATTTAATCGTAAAAGATAATTGATCTTTGTTAATTCTTATGAGTCCAGTCCTGCTTCATCAAAAGGCAACATGTCGGGGACTTCGTTAATAGTTCACTCGAAGTGTAGGACCATTGGTCACTACAAATTGGAATATTTCTAGCTCGCGAGTTTTCTTCAGACTTGACGAAGCTTTGGATAATACCGTCTGCGGTGGCAATAATTCATTCTATTCCGTCTATGGCACGATTCAGGTTTTTTGAAATAATGGAGCCATGGAAGAATATCGCAGTACCCAGCAATGTGGACATAGCAGGTCCGGGATCCGGGTAGCAGGTCGAAGAGGTCGCGAAACAGGCTCTAATTCCAAGGTACACGCATGAGAGAAAGAGAGCAATACCGGGTCTGCGTGAGTTCATGGTCCCACCAGGGGTAAATTAAATTTGCTTAATAATTTACGAGTGGCAGAGTCGAGAGTAGCATAGTGTGGAAGAGTGGGGCAAAGGAGGATGGAGATGTTGGGCAAGGTGGAAGCAAGGGGTGTAGCAGGAATTTGTAGATACCATGGAACGAGGAGTGAGAGAGGGAGGGAAAGAGAGAGAGAGAGAGAGAGAGAGAGAGAGAGAGAGAGAGATAGAACCAGCCTTGCTGGTCTGGTCTCGTTAAGTTTGAGTTAGAGGACAATAAATATTCATTAATGGCTCAAAGCATATATTGTGTCGGGTACATGTGTGTTCACGAATCTGGGCATGTGTATAAAATAGCGTCATAACGTAGAGCTATAAAGCGTATGGAGCTTGCTTTTACCATGCGAGCAACCAGGATGAAGTGAAGGGAGAGGAGGAGAGAGTCCGGTTACGACGAAGAGACATAGAGAGGTCGAAGGAGAGGGCTTTAAACCTCGACTGGTGGGCTTCACAGCTGCAAGAGGGTCGGAAAGAGGAGATGAATAATCCCCCAAGGCAGTTGCTAGCGACGAGGACCTGGTGACCAGCCTCAACGTTGGGAATACAGCCTGGAATAGTCGCAGCGCAGGCAGGAAGAACAGCCCCGGACCATTTACCTTCGAATGTTCCAAATCGCTTTTGTCCGGGTATCCCGTACAAATATACGTCTGTCTATATGGTTTAAGCGATACGCAATTATCGTTATCGATACTCCAATGTTCCCTGCTAGGTAGGACCGATCTGGTGTATCGAAACTCTCGGCCATTCGAGAGCGAACACCATTACAGGTGCGTAGAATTATCCTGACCTTCTCCAGCGCTCCTTGCCTCCTCTCTACGTCTTTGCGTGTCTCTCCATCCCAATCCAGCTTCCCAGGTATTCGTGCATGGGCTTAGAGAATTTAATGAGGATAATGTGGTTGGTGATACTACCGGAAACTTGCAAAACATTTAGAGTAGGATTCTGTAAAAAAATTCCCGGCTTGTAGTCGAATGGACCACCCAAGTTTCTATATGTGTGGTGTGTGTGTGTGTGTGTATGTGTGTGTGTGTGTGTGTGTGTGTGTGTGTGTGTGTGTGTGTATGTGTATGTGTGTTTGTGTGTTTGTGTGTGTATATGTACAACGGCAGAAGGGAGCCTACTCACGATCCTGTGGATTCTCAACTGCCCACCGCTCTTGGGCTCACCCTGAAAAATCTGTAGATAAATGGCTAACTGAATCAATCCTCTAGCACTTCAATCCAAACAAATTACGGGTGAACTGGCCCAAGAGATATTCAAGAACCGTTGGACCGGTTCAAACCCTGGTGAACAACTGCGAAACCAACCCAAACAATGGAAAATGACTGAAGCGCGCACCCAAGCGATGTTCATTAATACGGACTCCAGCCAAAACGTGGGTGAATGGTGTTTAACCACATGGACACAGGTGGTCAATAAACTGGTGGAGTGCCAAACAACTTTACTTCTCGTGCACAGAGACGAATGGACCCGGCGAGTGTTATTCTGGATCGAGACGAGACGGGAGTGATATGCAACTCTTTGGATTTTCCAGTACGATATATTCGAGACTACCCTCAAAGGTAGTCTCCGCGTTCATGGAATACGTCAAACCGTCGAACCGTGCGAGGGACACCCCATTCTGTCACTATTTCTTCCTCTCTCTCTCTCTCTCTCTCTCTCTCTTTCTCCCTTCGCTCACGAAACCATCAGGCGTTGAGAAGTTTCCAACGCATTGGTCTAGAGCTGAAAGCCTCTCAGAGCTTTCGAAATTCTCGTTGTTCGTGCGTTTGTGTATGAATCGAACCCCGCTGAAACTCTAGTAGATTCTGCGTGTCCTTCCTGATGTTCATCTTCATCTTGCGGAACATTTCTGCGTTAAACTGCTGGCTGCTGGTCTTCCCTCTTCCTCACTGTCTCTCTCTTTCCATCTCATACTCTTTTCGCTTCCTTGGGAGTATTGCATCGATGACGTGGAAAACGCGACCAAGTGTCACTGTTGAGGAATTCTGATTTCTCACAGTCTGTGATTCACCGCTTTCAAGGCAAACCATCACTCGTAAACTCCTGTTATTCTCCGCGGCTTTCTGGGGCCACGTTTCACGGACAATTTTGCCCGTCTTCATCTCATATGTATCCACAATGGACTTTAAACATTGAATTATACAGCGGTAGCAAGAAACAAATCCGAAAAACCCAACCAAATCCCTCATCCTCTACCTTCTTCTCCTCCTACTCCTCCTCCTCTAACTATATCCTCTAGCCCAAATCCAAATTTGGGCATGACAGAAAGTGAGTGATGGGATATTCAGCGATGAGAATCACTCGGAAAGTTTCTTGGTGTTGGAAGTCTGATGTCATGGTAAAATCGATGGAAACAAATATGGAGGGAGGGTGGAATATTCGCATGGAGTGAGTCTCAGAGGCTAGCTGTGCTGCTGAATGTGAGATATCAGAGAGCTTTTGTTGCGGTAAGAGCCCAAGAAACCCAGAAGTGGTGTTAAAGAGTTGAGGAGGAGAAAAAAATTGAGTTCAAATGCTGAAAATGGGTAAGTGAGCGATAAAACGCTTAGGAAGACGTTTGAATTTTCGTGGCGTATGAGATTGGTCGTATGTATATCGTTGAAAATGCTTATCAAATCATTTCCTAATATAATCGTGAGACGAAGGATGAAATAATGAGAGTGAGAGAAATACGAAGGGGCGAGAATATGTCAATAAGGGCGAGAGAGAGAGAGAGAGAGAGAGAGGCGGGGGGGGGGGGTAAAGCTGTAAGGACCAACATCGCCCAAATCATCGTCCTTAAGGCATTTCTAGATAGAATTGAAGGTTGAGTGTGACGAGCGTTGAATCGGAGTGAGGGAGAAGTCGAGTATAGCGGTGAAAGTGCTGTATCGCGTGAATGAAGTGAGGCAAGTGAGTCGTGGAGGAAAGCGAATAAAAAAAAATGCCGTACAACGTTATACGGAGCTTGGGCAAGCGACACGGGTCTTGGATGGTGACCAGTCCTTATTTCGATGTACAAGAGAGAGGGGGAGAGGCAGGGAATGGAGGGAGAGAGAGAAAGAGAGAAGAGTATGAGGTCGATGTTGGCAGATCTGCAGTTTCTACTGAATGGGGAATGGATATTGGATGTCACCACGAGAGAGATTACGTGGGTCTCTCAAAGAGCACCCTCACCCTTCTTCCCTATCTCCTACGTTCTCGTATTTCCTCTTTGCTCTCCCGTGCCTTCGTCACAATTTCAGCCAACAGGAAACTTCCACTTTAACCCTTCTTCCTCGTGATCCTCTTTTCTCCTCGTCTTTTTTTTCCCCACTTTCTCGTTCGCACATACCTCATAAGCGGAACCCTTTTTTCTTTACAAGCCGAGTCGACGCAACTGATCCTCGACAAGCCGTCCTTTTCTGAGATCCAAAGGGTCTGGTGATACCCGCATTGCAGTGCAAAAAAAACTCTTATCGGGTATGGAAGCACTTTGCTCCGGAGTACCGGAAAGGTATCGATATGGGGATAGTTTGAGGGAGAATTTTCTGAAGTTTTTGAAACAAATGAAAAAAACTGATGAAAAAAAAAAAAAAAATAGTAGACATCAAACTCGAAAACACTGGCATTTCAGATTTGTGAACTAAAGAACCATTAAGACCTGTTTTTTGTTTATGGCAATCAGAATGCATGTTTAATATTTTTTTAAAGCATTTAATATCTCGACAATCAGGTCGAATCCTTTGCCCAATCATTTTGGAGGTTAAATGCTAATGAGCTGTAGAAATTGTCATATCAATAGCTCTGTATGGACACAACAGACGAACCACGTGAAGAAAAGTTCGAAACCATTTTTATGAATGGTGCATTAGATTGAGGAGCATATCAATGAGGGTTGAATTGTCATTGAGTAAGCTCAATGGCTCCAGTGAGACTGAAATTGTTCTGATATCAAGACAGATAAATATGACTAATAAAGATTATTACCCTGAGTGAATCTCGTCTCTTTCAATGAAGATTTCCCGAAGCCAATTGACAAATATTATTGAGGGACGCTACAGTTTAACCATCAATGATGGAAATGTCAAGGTGAGCTGTCATCGATGAGTATGCTGAATTATTCGATCTGCTGATCCATCAAGCACGCGTTCCTAAATTCAATCGGATTTTCGACTCGAACCAGCTCTCAATAAGAGTGTAGCATTGCTGGTTTCATCATGAACAAGAATCCCTCAAGCAAAATTTGCCTCTTTCATGTCCACAACGCTGGGGTCTTGCCATGGCTGGCTACAGTCATGTCATCAATGACACGAATGCTCATCGATCAATATGCAAAATTTCGTTCATTCCCAAACCCGAGAGGACAATGCAAATCGTGACAGATCGAGTGAACGAACAATCAATGAGAGCTGAACTGTTGTCAACTGACATGCAGAATTTTTGCTTCTTCAGTCACAAAGACTTTTCCTCAATCCCACTGCGAAGTCACGTACCATTCAAAGGTACAGTGACACATCGATTGAACTTTTTAGCCTGATGGACAAAAATGTTTCATGGATTTCTGTTGTTTGCGCAATTTCTTAGCAAAATATACGCCTCTGCCAAGGCACCATTCACAAAGGCAATGGCCATGTTAGAATCCGTCATCAGCGATACGTATATCGAGCCATTTTTTCCGGGCCTCTTCTGAGGGAATATCGGATGTTAAAGGAAAAATTAAAAGGCAAGAAGAAGAGAAAAAAAAGATGGGGGGGGGGGGGGGTTGAAAGGACGATTATCGGGCGGGAAAAGCATTGAGGAAGACTTGTTTATGAGACCGTATAACCCCCACGGTGACGATCGTGCCTGATCATCGAGAGATCCTCCATTGTGGGACAACTCATGGTACATGGAAACTTCGAATGGATTAGGACGTGGCTTGAAATAGTATACGGCTACCATCGAGTCCGGCAAGGACTCCAAGAGGAGGATGAAAAGGAAGATGCGATGAGGGAGTGATAAAGGGTTCATGCTTGTGCGTGTGCGTGTGCGTGGGCGTGTGCATGTGCGTGTGCGCGTGTGCGTGTGCGTGTGTGTGTGTGTGTGTGTGTGTGAGAGCGGAGTCTGCGATATATTATGCTCTAGTAACTCGATATTTCATTCATGCCCAGGTCCTTCGTGAACTTCCGGTAAAACTATATAAATTCTCAAATGCTCGTATCATGGCGAGTCAGGGGCAGCTTGTACAGTTCAGCAGAGAGTGGGATCGAGAAGGAAAAGCTCCATGAATTCAACTCTTCAATCATAGCACTCTCTCTCGCTCGCTCTCTCTCTCTCACTCTCACTCTCTCTCTCTCTCCCTCTCTCTCTCGCTCTCTCTCTCTCTCTCTCTCTCTCTTTCTCTCTCTCATGTGTTTGAGACAAGATTTTACCATACGAGGTCCTGTCAAATGTATATCGAGCAAAACCAAAAACTCCAATTGCATGTCACACGGAACATTCCATTTAAAAAGTAAAAAAAAAAAAGTGGATACAACGTTTGGGATGGATCATGAACACTTCCAAATCGTGAAATGTATTTTTTCTCTGCGTTTCATGCATTTAAATCATATGGAAGAGACGTAAAGTCATTTTCACGATCTCGCAGTCTCAAATTTCTTGGTTCAGGACTTAAAAGTAGAATATCTAATTCTTATTCTTATTTTTTTACTTGTTCATTATATTATTTTTACGAGTACACTCACTGATGTGTTTGTCGCAGCAAAATTGATGCTTACCCCATAGTTTCCTTCGATTCACGTCATAGACACATTTATATTTTAGCTTCAATTTGGCGAATTAATGCGAAATTATGATTGAGAGATCTGACATGAAAATTCTACTTCATAGTCTCCCTTGAATGTAGAAAATAGAACGCGTTTGGATAGATGCTTTTTTTCCGTGTCACATTTGCCATTGAACGTAAAAAAAAAGTTTTTGTTGCTATGTTTATTCAACTATCAGCGGTCGAAGCAATTGGGCTCGTATTTCATTCGATGTGTCACTCTTTTTTTTTTCATTTTGTATTTTTCTTTTTCATTCTTTATCCGTCACGCGTTCAGATTTTTATAGAATTTACAGTTTTTTTCCCTCTCTATTCGCGGGAATCGTGAGTCTGGCGAAAAAAAAACAGCGTTGCGGTAAAGCTCGAAGTAATTTCCGGTTGCATCGGCACGGTGTATTCATCACTTTTCTACGATCCGGAACTGGCAAAAGAGAGACGAGACCTTCTATAGTGTGCAAAAGCTTTTCTGTATCACACCTCTATCGAAGAAATAATATCCCTCTATGTGTATAGTATACTATATATATAAATGATCATATACACGCATAGAATATTCTACCTCCTCTCTGTCTCTATGCAGAAAAGATTATACGTATATACTAGGCCGATGTTTTTTAACTTTTATTTTTTTTCTTCTTACGTACCCTTCGAAAAGTTTATTAGTTTTTAACCTCAAACGAAGCCTCGTGAAACCGGAACTCGCTAGCAAAATTTTACAAGGTGTAACAGCATTGTAACAGTACAGTGACGGTATAGAATCAATCGCAGCACAGTACCAGTATCGTTACAGTACAATAACAGTAATAGCGACAGTAAACTGACGGTCACAATTACCGTACAGTTAAAGTTATAATTGTATTACAGTAACGACAACTGGAAAATTTTGAGGTTGAAAGATGTTGCCTGATGAGATTCAAAAGTCAAGTCCCTACTATCTATATTTGTAATTACAGATCTCGAAAAACACCTATAGCGCAGGGTGATCGCCAGCAAATTAGTCCAAGAGGTGTCTCAAATCCCGAACGAGGCACCTATTGTACTCAATTGTCAGTAAACTCCTTCTGCGAGGTGTTTTTTCAACTCGAAATCTCGGCTCTGAAGGGAGGAAGATCGATGAAAAATCAAGAGGTTATTGACCCTACTCTATATACGACAAAATATAAGTAAATTTGAGATGAGCCTCCAAAATGCTGAACATCTTTTCATTTGACGTCACGTGTCCTGTTACCAGAAATCGTTTTCAACTCCCACACTTTTTCTTCCTCGTGCCAATAAGTCTCTCTCTCTCTCTCTCTCTCTCTCTCTCTCTCTCTCTCTCTCTCTCTCTCTCTCTCTCTCTTTCTTTGTCAACGCTTCACGTAGACATTAATTTTTTCCCCTAAATCTTATATCTCGTGCCCTGTCTCAATCTAACAATCTTGCTCGCCGCTTTATGTCGCCTCTTTCGTCTCCACGGGTCGTTGTTATGCGTGGCATTATTGGCTGTGGGACCCTGGAGGATTTTCCAAAAGTTATCGTTCCCCAGACGGAGAGCACGAAAGTGTGTGTGAGTGCATGCGTGTGAAAGAGAGTGTAATAGACGATCTTTCAAACTTCTCCTCACCAAGTAGTAAAACCAGGATCTGACATTTTTCTTCCCTTTAAAGCTTTTTTTCTTTTTTTTTTAAAACTATTTTCGTTTTTTTTTATCCGAAAAGTTTCGAATTGACGACTGTTTTTATTTGTCATAAATCCTGGCTCGACGAAAAAACAAAGTTAATATAATCGCGAAATAATTTTCTGTTAATTGATTTTGGCTCGATAGGAGAATTGACATTTATAAAAATGCAGGAGAGAAACAATTTTCATGGTTTATGATAATTTAGTATTCTTGCAAATGACTCGGGCTGTTCTCAAAGTATTTTAATCCCCGCTTATTTGCATTATTATTACTAATATTATTATTATTATCATTATTATTATTACTATTATTTTCTTTCTGGATTGAATTATGAATGGAAAAGTGTTTTTCAAGTCTCGTGGTGGCTCGATAACGTGATAAAATGTGAGAAAATGAGAGAGAGGAAGAGATAGATAGAGCTGAGCGAGCACTTTCACTTCTCTCGCAAGCCTTCCAGATATCCGTCGCTACCAGTGGTATCTCAGCCACCAGAAATTGGAGAAAGGGAACATTTGCACGTGCAAATTACCCCATAAAATTTTGTTGGCGCTATGCAAATGACACCACACCACACTATCGTTAGTCAAATCCCTCTCTATCATCACCCTACTCTTCTCATCCCTTTCACGGTTCGAGATAAAAAAAAAACACGAAAACGTTTTCATTTTTTCGCAATTCACGTGAAATGCCCATCTGCGGATCAATGTTAAATCTGTTGAATATCCTTACGGAATGAAATTCTACCCGATGGTAATTCACTCGATGGTAAATTTTCCAGAAAGGGGATGAAAAAAAAAAAAGAGCGAAAGAGAAACGTTATTACTCACCTCTGTGCCTGCTGGTCTGTTTGTCGAACATCAGCATGGCATCCTCGATCTGCAATGAGAAAGAATAGAGAAAACATTATTTTCCGACGGTTCAATCATTCATGAAGGAAGAGTGGTCATTTTTGAGATCTTTATGAGCACAAAGTGCTAAATTTCGAAATATCATGAACGTTATAGTGATAATTTTCCATAGTTCATGTAGGAAAAATGATGATTTTCCAAAATTTATAAAATGAAAATAATAATAATTAAAAAAAAAATTCGTCAAAAAAAGAATAATTGACTTGCAATTACAGACTTAAGGCATTCCTTGCGCGGCCGGTGGTGGGGGTAGGCGCGAAGATAGGCGCGGCGGAGCGCGCGGTGAGCGGGGCATGCATGAAACAAGATAGTCGGATCGCTCATGGGCTACACGTGTATTTCATCATTAAGGATATATGAGCACAAGGTGGCGGGAAATGAGCGGAAACGTGGGCGCGGGTGAGCGCGGTGAGCGAGGGGCACGCATGAAACAAGAGAGAGTCGGACCGCTCATTATGCGACACACGCGAAAAATTTCCTTAAAATCGATAATTGTATGTCAAAAGGTTCGTTAACCCCCATTTTTTATGGAACGTATGTAATCGTGATAGTTTTCTGAACATTTAACAGTTTTAATATTGATCGTATCTGATCGTGAAAGATACGAATTTCTGTTTCAAAGTTGCGTCAGTCCAGAATTCGTATATGGCGTGGGATAAATATCTTGATTTCACGAATTAATTACTCGCGTAAAGAGTCGTTGACCCACTTTGAAATTTTGCAGGTTTTATCATATACACTTCTGCTACACCATATAAAAAATTCAGATTTTTATATGATCGTGAAGCTAGTGCTCATACATCCTTAAGTATTTCGTTCAAATTCCTCAAAACATCCCATGACCCCCTGTTTTTATCGTCGTTACGGATTTTTAAGAATTTTTTACACGCGTAGGGCAGTTTATATCGGACTGTAGGGTTATTCGGTGTATGATTTATTAGATGGAAATATCGCCAGCATGTAATCTCCATAAAGTGCCGTATAAATTTAACGATTTTCAAGCTTGCAATTTTTTCATAAATTTTCGGTAACTTGGATTGAAATTTTTCAAGTATGTTGGGACGTATCTGTACTCTACTGTAGACAAAAATCAGTTAGTCGTAGGGTATTCGGGTTGGAGCAAGGAATACTACCTTGAGAAAAAAAAACCTCTCGAAATTTTGTGACTCATCAGCTGTCTGGTCAGCTAATGTAGACTACTTCGTACACAGCTATTACTATTTTGAGATATACTGAGTGTCCATAAATCTCTCTCGTTGACAAGAAAAAAAAAACTCTCAAATCCAGTCTAATACATTTTCCTCGATGATCGGAAATGGTTGAACGGTTACATATTAAAAAAAAAAAAAAAACGTGGGGAGTTTACTCGAGGGATGTTTTTGACCGGAGCTAACGCAACGTCAGGAGTCGAGTCAAACCTGGATGTCTCTTTGCTTTCATTTTTATTCATCATCATTTTCCCAGCTGCGAAAGTCGTAAGATACTTTCAAACTGCCATGCCAGGTAAGCAAACTTTCGAAAGAGCAAAAAGAAAACGCCCCCACGATTTCTTGATTTTGCGGATCGACTTTCAAAAAGTGGAAGATCTTCTTGAAACTCGCTACGGATGATCGAAATAGAACCGAAAAACGAAAAGAAACCATCCCAGATACGCGAATATGGGTAAATAAATATATTATGGTGTTTCTAGATGAATTTTTTATTTGATATACCATGTAACAAATAAGAGTATTTTGATATAAAAATAAGCGTCATGAAAGGGGTAATCTCAAAAAATATTCCAGGAGGTAGCTCAGTAACTCACAACATTATATAGATGAGGTATCCTTTAAACTTGATTGTTTAAACTTGATCTACCTTTTGCCAAATAAAGAAATATACGATAACAAATGGTATTAAATCATGAAGAATATGAGAAAAAATTCAAATGAAAGATTGGAGTAGGAAACATTCGGGAGAAAAAAAAATTCTCACTTCCGAGTGATGCTCAAGTTGTGGTCGATCGAGGCATCTCTCAAATTTTTTTTGTCCGAATTCTCTCTTCACACAATTGATTAATATACTTGAATGGATTATTTTTTAGTATAGAATACTGCGAATTTGGAAAAAATGTAATTTTTAAACACTACTATATACAATGTACCTCTGTGCTATTTATTGTGAACTGAATAAATAAATATAAACTTTGCATCGAATACATTTACATACTGGTGCATTATGCGCTATTCTTTGTCGAGTCAGGGAGGTAAGTGACGTTGAAACGACGTTAAATTTTCTCGGAGTATGCGTAGTTATACGAGCCGAGTCAACCTGGCAAAGATGCCCCCCACGAGAATCGAGAGCTATTTGCGAGTTCCAACATAATTTCCTCGACAGCCAGAAGGAAATCCAAGTATTCAAGCGAGGTAGAAAGAGAAAGAGAGAGAAGCAGAGAGAGAGAGAGAGAGAGAGAGAGAGATTTCTGCTTTCATGGCTGCAAGTTCTCCCTGAGGAAACCGTGTTTGGATATCGTTAACCGTTCTCGCGTCTTCGCAAACCACCTCAGCAAACCAGTGTGAAATCTTGGTAAACCCACTGCTGTTGTTTTACCACTACTTTGTATAGTAATATAGGTATATATGTGTGTGTGGGTGTCCGTGTACGTGTGTGTGTCTATGTCTGTTTGTGTGGTATATATGGGAAAAAATGAAGGAACGATTTTTGTGATGTTTTTCTGAATTTATTTTTTATAACGTATAGAAGCACAAGGTAAGTGATATCGATATATTTTTTTTAGTGGGTGATTTAATAAAACGGTCTCTTTTAAATCAGTTACGATTTTTGTTTCCACTTTATGAAAAAAAAATTTGGATTTAATGAAATTTTCAATTTGTTAAGAAATCAAAAATAGCATGTTCCTTCGAATTTTCGTTAATTTTGAACTATCTCGAAGCTCGATAGTTGTCACACAAATTGAAAAGAAAGAATAGAGGTTCACATTATATTAAAAAAAAAAAAAAAATTATTGAATCTATTTTCTCTAAAGTTACGAATAAGCAATTTGTAAATTCCTAAATTGCCGGTTTTGTCTCAATTAATTTTTCATTTTGTACTTTTGTTATTGGACATTTCTATTTTTTTCTATGTTAACTTATCGATCTAGAAAAATTTTGCCTCGCCAAGGAATTTCAGTAAAAGCACGCAGACCAATTGAAACAAATAATAATAAAGATTTTGTGAATATTATATAAGTTATACCGGACCATTCCGAGTCTCTCAAACAATCTTTTCATGTTTCGAAGCCTACGAGAAAAAATGTAACGTGAGACGAGCTGAGCTTTTAATGAAAACAGAAGAAGCGTCATGGCGCGAGATAAGACAGCAAGAGAGTGGGACAGTGAGAGCAGTATTTCCGTGAGCTTTTTGCATTTTACCACTCTCCAACAATGCCTAACCATTAGTTCTCGTGCTTTCTGGGAAACGAGAGTATGCGCTTTCATTATTCTTCGTATTATACCTTTGCTGCGATTCCTCGTTCAATCCCCCGTTTTACTTTCTTTCTCCCGTACAACTTTACTTTCTCATCCCAATCATCTCTCTCTCTCTCTCTCTCTCTTTCTGCCCGTAGATCTCGAGCAGTTAAATCAAAGTCTAAGCATTCTGCTTGATGCTCCCATTTTGCCCTCCCTTTCTTGCTCTCTCTGTGAGAGAAAGAAAGAAGAGAGATAAGCATTCGCGTTACGAGTCATGGATGACGAACATTTTTGTGTTTTCAAGATATCAAAGATTGTGTTCATTGGCAAAGTTCTTTTGAGCAACAGTAACACTCGAAAAGCTCGCAAGCTCCTTTCTACCTTTTCTCATAGCCTCGTTGTTTTTTTTAAAGAAAGGCTATTCAGTGATTTGTAGGTACGAAATTATCGTTTCTACATTATTGTATAATAGGGTGTTTCAAAAAAAAAATATTTTTTTTTGATTTTTCATACTCCCGGCCCTCAAAACTTGAGTTTTGATAGAAAAAGTAAACATCCTCGCGAAGAGGGAGCTCTGTAGCTTATAAGTGGAAGCCGCCTCTCGTTGGACGTTTCTAATTATGACTGTCAATTAACGTTTATGATGAACTTTTTGGTAGGAAAAATTTGAGACCATGAGGATTGTATTTCGAATTAAGGAAAAAAAAATTTTATTGAATACATTTTTTTTATTCCTAATTTCTAATTTTTTATAAAAAATTTTAAACAATTTTTAGTTGAACATTTCTTTTTGGACTCAAATACTTACTCCATGGTTCTTTATTCTCTTGCTAAAATAGAAAATCATTAGTCTCAGGGACGACAGTATATAGGCAAATTTATTCACCTTTAAAAATTTTTCCGCTATGACTTTATGCAAAAAAAAAAATGCAAAATACCATTTATTTATTTATTTTCGGTAAAGATTGATGCCAACGATGCCTTTTTGCACATGGCCATACGTCTTTCGGTGGAAATCAGCGACTAAAAGTATGTATTGCGCTTGATCTCTATATCCTTATATTACCCAACTCATAAGGGTCTACAGAAGCTCAAAATTTCAAGTAGCCATAACTCTGCTTTACTCCGACCGATCAAGGTTTAATTGCAGTATTTTGAAACTACCGCAAGTAAGAAAATGACGGCGATTTATCTATTTTTTCAACCATGAGACTACTTTAAACATTCATGGAATTCGAATTGAAAAAAATTAAACCCATGTTCCGACTTTAAAAATCTGTAAAAATTAAATGGAAAATCATAACCCGGCGTACCATGTATCATTCTCAAGCTTGAAAAGTTACGAAAAAAAATCATCCCAGAGTAGAATGAAAATTTCAACCGGTTGCATAATTACAGTGATTTTAGTTAAGCCAATGAATTTTTTCGCCGAAATTCGCACATTTTTTATCATTTATTTTGAATTACCTTCGGAGCCCTGCACCGATACACTTTTTCGTACTGATCTCGTATCCACTGATAATTTTCTCGAGAGCTCGAAAAAAAAAAAAAAAAAAAAAAAAAAAAAAAAACCAAGCACCTGTACTCATACGCATTTTACAGCACTATTTAAACAGATATACAGGCCTATGACCGGTTGAAAAACTTTTTTTTGTCCCAGGCACGTTATATTAATTTTGTTACTAGTTTTCTTTTATATACGTTCGTCTGGTCCCACGGTTTTTACAAATACACGCAACCTCGTGGTCAATAAAAGAATTTTATTAGCCTACAGTAGAACTACGGGAAATGAAGGTTTGAGAGAAAGTAACGAGGAGAAATCGTAACACACCAGAATGTGTATGTGTGTATGTGAGAGAGAGAGAGAGAGAGAATGAGAAAAAATGCCCTGAAAGTGGTGGATATATACACAAAGAAAAACCAAACGATGTACGAGACGAATGAGACGAGAGGAGAAAAAAAAATAATATCGACACATCCAGACATCTCGCTCGAAGCTTGGTGGTAGCAAACCAACTTTTTTCCCCTGTCTATACACGACCATCTATATATAAACGTGTAAAACTACCGTATTAATTTATTTATATCTCTTTTCTTGCACGGTTTATTGTTCATCCTGGCGAGAGCAAAAAAAAAAAAGACGAGAGAGGAGAGAAGAGTCGAGGGCTCTGTAACTTCCCTATACAAATAATTAATCGTCAATTTCCTCTATTGCATTCGGTGCGTTTTTGTCCCGACCATTTTCCGAAGTGGTCTTTACGAGAACGTTACACAGGTCCGGTGATAAAAATATTTACGTTTTATTCATGGAAAGGCTAGTAGTGATTTTTGAACTGTCTACTCTTGTTCAGCTTTTTCTACCAAATTCGTTCATTCTTTTTTTTTTTATTTTCACTTGAATATTTAAAATTAAAGGAAAATTGGATTCATTATTCACTTAGCTATTCAGGTTAGAAGGGAAAAAAGCTTGTAATTAAAAAAAAACCCTTATGCAGTGCATACAAATACATTTTGTTATTAAAAAATATCATACTTCCAGAATATTTTTCTGAATTTTATGTCTAACTCACATTTTACCATACGACATTATTTCTCGATCAGTTGTTCGCAAGCAGCGCGTGCATCAACGCGCGAACTCGACAGCGAATGCGTGCGCATATGCCCTGAAGTTGGCACCGTTTGAGCGCGAAATTCAAATAAATTTCATTGCTTGAATGTCAAATTGAGCAGGATGATTCACGTAGATTGAAAATATGTAGCGCCATTCGATTTTGCACTTTATCACATCTATTTTACTACATGACGTATTTGTGAATGTCACGTGACGATTGAAAACAGAATAATACTTTATTGAAGTGAAACTTCTTATGTTTCGGTGGCTGCCTTCGGTAGCTGTCATTGAGGGTAAATGAGAATTTGCATTTTACGAAGTGTTAGGAGAATAGGGAAGTGACGGGTGAGAATTGGGGGGGGGGGGGGGGGCAGAGCGGCGAGGAAAATTATTTTGTGGCTTGGTTACACTCAATCGCTTGGGAGGGGGGGCTCCGTAACTGTTCGTTGCCCTTCTGTATTTTGTCTGTTGGTGACGTATCCGGGGGTGAGTGAGGGGAGACGGCAGTTAACGCGCAGCCACGTGCTTGGACGCGTAACATTGGTCGAGGAAAGAAAAATATAAAAACAGAATGTGTAATACGTTGGCAAACGGGGAAGTAAAGAGGATACACTGCATGTAACAGGATTCACTAGTGCCAAAAAGAGGACGGAAGGCAGGAAAACAATCGGCTAATAAGGACCTAAAGAAATCTCGGATTCACAATTTTTTTGCCAACAAAAGTCGAGCATGCTGTCGTCAACATCATTATACAATACGGTGTTTGAAAAAAAAAAAAAAAATTGATTTTTCATGCTCCCTCCTCTCAAAACTTGAGTTTTGATAGAAAAAAAACATCCTCGTGAAGAAAGAGCTCTGTGGCTTAAGTGGAAGACGCCGCTCATTGGACGTTTATAATTACAACAGCCAATTAACGTCTATGACGAACTTTTTGGAAGGAAAAATTTGAGACCATGGGGATTGTATTTCAAATAAAAAGAACCTTTAATGATTTAAATGTTGTTAACGATATTGCTGAATGAAAAGTAGCTTTGTACGCGGAATTTAATTCATTATTAACTATATAGACAAGTATATATTTTTGCCTTTTAATATGTTTGAGAACGATAAAAATTTAAAAATTCACCAAAGATTATGAATAACAATAAAATTTTATTAATATCCCAAAAATTCCATATCAAAATTTTAAAAGTGTTGATACTTTTGTTCTTTTTGTTTTCAGCTCTTTCGTCCCTTGATAAACTCTCGAAGATTTATCCTTTACGCGATCCTTGTAATTTCTAATCCTCGAAAATATATATGTTTTCCCCTGAAACTTAATTAACCGTAATTATTTATAAAAAAAAAAAATTTGTATATTCAACAATCCACTATGATGAATTGACGAAAGAGGAGATTTGTTTTTTCGATTTAACGAAAAATTATAAAAACTACGGCGTATGGTTTTTTGGCTATTAAATTGCCCAGAAAGTAGACTCATTTTTTCTATAAATAATGATAAATAACCAAGTCCTATTGGGGGGGGGGGGGGGGGGGAGGAATAAAATCTTCGGACGCGTATAGCCAAAGAAAATCTTAGTTACAGAGAAAAACTGGGTCACGAAAAGCCGATGATACGAGAATAATAGTATTTCGAGTGAGGGTACTACGATCAGGACGAGATACTGATGCGTGGGGTCCTCGAAGGAATTATTGATGATTCGAAGCACGAGGGAAAAAAACAGCCACACATACACACACACACACATATAATAATAAGAATGATAATAATAATAATAGTAAAATAATAATAATAATAATAATAATAATAACGATTTTATAATAAATCAATTCAAAACTACTCCTTAGAAATTTTGTAAGTGTGCCACGCGAGAATTCTTTCGGTCGATTCCTCTCGAGTATAACAATAATTGCACAATGATTTACCGATAACAGGGGTAGATTTTACCAAAAGGCAATTATGCCTCTATCACGAAAAAAAACCTGACCCCTTGATAACGATCAGTCTCAAAAACTTGACGAGATGACAAATGACTCAAGAAATTTATCAAAAATTCTACCTGATTTTGTCTCTCGTCACATATTTTTTTTTATCAACAATTTTTTCTTCATGTGCTATTTTTTTCACTCCGTGTTATTTTTTTACGTTTATCCAGCCAACTGCGAAGCTTTTAAAATTCATTTTATTTTGCTCCAGTTCGCGTCTGTGTCTGCTCGTTACTGGCTTTTACTACTGCGAAGAGTTAGAGAATTTTTTTCGTCGACGAGCGCACACAAACACACACACACACACACACACACACACACACACACACACACACACACACACACACACACGCGCGCGCGCGCGCGCACGCATGTAGGGGTATAAATTTAAGGGCTTTCGAGAAATAGTCTTCTGATGATTTGAATATTCATGGAGAGATTTTGTCATCTGTAGGGAGAGAACGAGAGAGTAGGGGGGGGATGAACAGGGATTTTCGTGATTGCGTTTCATAGATACTGCATGCATGCATGTTTTATTATTATTATTATTATTATTATTATTATTATTATTATTATTGTTGTCAAGGGATAGGTTTTAAAAATTGTTATAAACCATTCGTGTTTATCTTTAGTTTTTTTTCAAATCTTAATTTACACATGGCTGACAATGAATTTGTTTATTGTTTCCTCATACAGGAATATAAACTATCATTGGAAATAGAATTTTCTTTAATTTCAATACTTCCCCCTATCTCAACTCAATCGAGTAACAAACAGAAACCGAAATAGAAATAGATTTACAGTTTCATCGATGGAAGCTCACGACACGTAAATTCTGAAAGTCAATATGACGAAAAAAAAAATCTACGAATATTGAAAAAAAAATGTACTGCAATGCGATATCGTAAAATATCCATATGATCTCCCAGCTGTACCATGCTAGAACGAATGTCAGGGAAGAAAAACACGAAAAAATAAAAAATAAAAAATATAAAAATTGAGGAAAGACTCGGGTCTGATATATTACGACGGCTGGCTTGGGCGAGATTGTACCTATTTTATATTAAATATGGATGACCTCGGTGGCAGTGGAATGTGGAATAGACTGCCAATGTATCCTCACCACTCAATACCACGTCGTTGCCTGTGGAGGACTCGTCGAGGATCGTAGGGGATTGAAGAGCTTACAAAGAAAAACAAGTAACCGATTATCCAAGACAAGAGTTCGTAGAAAGTTCAAGAAAAGCGAAGATAAAGGGATAATGGAGACGAAAAATCCTTCCATTTTATTTTTCGCCTGACAAAAAATACCTCTTCTACTATAATTCTCTTTCTCTGTCACAATGCATTATTTTATATTTTTATATTGTACCCTGATCGCATAACCTCCGATCTATAGGTACACATCATGAATTTATAACGAAAATCGAGCGTCATAGTCAACGAGTAAATTCAACCCAATCCTTGGCTCGATATAATGATGATGATGATGATGATGATAATAATAATAATAATAATAATAATAATAATAATAATAATAATCTTTTTCGTTGGGAGCTGGAAAAGTGAAAATCGTGTCAAAATTTAAAGCTTGGCTTGAAATAAATTTGAAACTCGGCATGAAATAAATAAAATAGAATAAAATGAGTGAAATAAATGAAATGAATAAAATAAGTAAAATTAATAAAATTAATTTTAAAAAGTAGAATGAATATGATAAATGAAATGAATGAGTAAATAAAATCAATAAGTAAATGGATGAGTTCCTGAGAGAAGTAGATGGATGTATACGAGTTAATTCAATGCTTATCCATGATAAATAAGTTTGAGAACAAACTGGTGTTGCTTTCGATATAAATTGCTGGAAAGCTCTCTCCGACTTTTTTTCCGCACTGGGAATAGAGAAGATATCTCTCTCACTCTCTCTCTCTCTCTCTTTCTATCCCACTGTATAGTCATTCGTAGCCAAGCACGTTTTATCTGTTTCCCTACTTTTTCGCGGTAAGAGAGAGAGAGAGAGAGAGAGAGAGAGAGAGAGAGAGAGAGAGAGAGAGAGAGAGAGAGAGAGAGAGCAAGAGAATATATCTATATTTTCTCGTGTATTCCCAATATCCACGTAGAGAATCTACTAGCTGCAGCTGCATCAGCACACAAGTCGTCGATCTGTCGCGAAAGAGTGGAGAGAAAAGTGGAAATGGGAAGAGATAGATAGATAGATAGATAGATAGAGAGAGAGAGAGAGAGAGAGAGAGAGAGAGAAAGAGAGAGAGAGAGAAAGAGAGAGAGAGAGAGAGAGAGAGAGAAAGAGAGAGAGAGAGAGAGAGAGAGAGGGAGAGTGCTCGATGCGTTAGCGTGAAAATTTCATACGATCTGATAGTAAACTACCTAACGGGCACTCTCGTCTATACATTGACTCTCAAGACGACCTGAATAATATGAAGGTATGCAACATATAAAGGAGGGAAATTGCAAGTGAATGGGGAGAATATTTCATTTGCGTAGATTTTTTTACTATCCAGTATCAAAATTCCGTGCATAAAGATTTTTGAGATGGAATTTTATCATATAGGATTTCTTGCAACTTTCTAGGGTATTTCAGTAATCCAAATTACTAATATTTCGATTGTATATTTCATATTGTTCCGAAATTTGAACGCAAACATTTCCTATATAAATATTTTAAATATTTTGTAGGAAAATTTTGAGGTTGCATCGAGAAATTTATAATTTTTTTAATGCATCATTCCAAATTTAAGAACTCCGTGGTGGTAAATTCCTTAATGTGAAAAAAATCTTCCTAATTGTAAAGAATCCTGGCTAAAAAATTATTACTATCCTTCGAAATAAATAATTTTTAAATTTCTCGTAGAAAGTATATTTTTCATAAAAAATTATTTCGTAAAAAATAAATAAAAAAAAGTTCCGGTATCGGGTAAGGTAAGTTAGAGATATAAGCGAAGAATACATACATATAGAGTATGTTACGAGAGTACAGGGGTGGTTTATTTATCGAGGACGACGGTAGGCACATTTGCGAAACGTGACCCCGTCGCTTTTACTCCCTCCGATCCCTTTAGTTGTCCCTCTACCATTCAAGCTTGTCTGAAAACGTTCTCAGGACTCATCTCTGTATCACAACCCCTTCATATTGACGTAGAAATCCTGGCCTGAATTTTTTCAACGAAAAAAAAAAAAAAAAAAAAAAAAAGAAACGTGACGAATTCGTGTTGCTTGTATCTCTCGACTGTGACCGGTGCCAGGTACGTCGAGGTATCGAGGAAAACATTCGTATATATTCGCGTTTTCTTTCTCTTCTCTTTTTTTTCTCTTCATAACGATTTTGTCCGCTCGGTGATGTCGCTTACTCGATATTTAGATACGTTTTTCGCTTAACGTACACCGGGACGTTTATTTGTAAAATTTTTATTTTTTTTCCTTCTTCGTTTATCAGTCTCGTTTATGCAAATTCATACTCCGAGTTGGATTATCAAGACACAGGCTTAATGGGGAAGGGGCATAAATCGATATAAGTAGCTATCGATAATGAGGCTCGTAAATTTTTATTTTTTGATAGAATACTGATAGCTTGGTATGATATCGAACAGCCCGGGATCGATAAATAATTCATAAGGATGTTTACATTTTTTTTTTTAAGTCACCGTAATTAAAAATTTCGAGAGGCCTAAACTTCTGATTTTCGATCTCATTGTACTGGTGTATTTTTTTCCCAAAGGATCCGTCAATTATACGGGAAAAGGTCATGTGACGATATAACCGACGATTACTGGTTTCAGCGGCAGGAATTTCCGAATAAACGATCTTTCGAATTTTCAAAATGCCTCTCTCATTTTTTATTCGCTGTAGGAATTATTGCTACAGGAATCATTGTTACATGGGATTTGATATAGCCGAGAGAACAAAAAAATCAATTATTCCCAATGTAATAATGACGGAAAATATGTTGCGGGGAATAATTTTTTACGGACGATATCAGTATTTTTTTTTTCTCAGAATGCTGGTAATTTTTTTTAAGAATCTGCAGCCAAATCTACGTAAAAAAAATTGTGTAAAAATTATCCCTACGGCGAGTAAATTCCGAGATTCGATTTTTTTGTTTTCATTTGACTATTCGTATTTTTTAAAATATCTATCTCCAAAACTATTCGTCATAAGTGTTATTATTATCGGACCTTTTTTTACGTAATATTGATGATATTATCAGAAAAAATACTCCCGCGTCGATAGAATCCAAGCTTCGGGAGATGACCCTCCAAAATTTTCGATCAAATTTCATTTTCCATTTCTTTGAATTCTCTAATCCAATACTCGACTAATTGCACTGACCATGTAGGAAAATGATATCATTACGATAGAGACGAAAGAGGTATGTGCGGAAAGATTACTTGCTGTTTCGTTGCACAAGTATCGATTCAAGATTTGCGTTATCGGATATCGTTCTCCGATTGGCTGGAAGAATGGCTCAATGATCGATGTGCTTTGTCTCTTTGTTGGAGTTCCGCGATATGAATTTTCGATCTCGAATCTACTCCTCCCTTCTCTCTTCCTTGCCCACGGTGTTGTTGGGTGGTTCACGATGTTTTGACGATCATACGATGTGAATGGGAGATTTAAAAAAAAAAAAAAAGAAAACAGCGAGAATAGAAGAACTGACTGGGGAAGTAAAACTCATGAAAATAACAATTTGTCCAACCACCACTCCAACACTTTCGCAGTGATAAGTAAAATGACAAAAACTCTGATTGTAAAACGAACTACGCCCTCCCCCGCCCCTCCCAAACTTGTCTCGTTGCCAGCCCTCCAACACTCTTTTCTCATTTCGTGTCATACGGGAATCATCATCGTCGAATGTTGTTGAACACATCGATGGGTTCTCTCTCACCCGAATGCTTCTGTTCGTAACGAGGCTTCGATCGTTTGCACCATTAATTTTGGAATTACCTGAAAACTTCTCTGTTTGATATTGTTGATCCTACTCCTCCTCCATACGAAATAGACAGAATGCACGCGAGAATGCCTGGAAATATTTTATTGAATCGGTCACATGAGTCGTTGGCACGTTCTGGTGACTTGTGCACACGTGGATAGGCTCCCCATTTAAAAAGCCGTACTCGTATACAGCTTTATGACGTTTAACGAGCCATAAAGGAAGAGGCCGGGAGTTAAAACAATTTATGCTGGCCTGGGGATGGTTATAACTTTGTCACGGGATCGAAGTGCCAACAGTCGCTACATCTCTCACTCTCACTCCCGGCTTCTTCATCCTTCTCCTCCTCCGTCATCTCAACGTACCTTGCCGAGGTCAAGAGACATCGATCCGTCTGACACACGCTATTCTACTTGGGGGTCGAGAGATTATTTATTTTATTTTAGCGTTAAACATAAACGCCACTCTTCCAGAAAAAAACTTCGACGATTTATTCGTTACTCCTGCTGGAAGGCTGGAGCTGGATTCAACTTGGAAAATGTAAGTCTGTAGAGATCAAGCGCACTCCTAATTACTTTTTACTCCTGATTGGATCTTTCAGAAAAAACCCACTTGCTCTGATCAATCAATAACAGGAACATACGTGCATACTTGAAATACAATAATTAATTGAAAAGAACATAAGTAATATTTTTCAATTAATCTACTATTTCTCTAGGACTTAGAGTTAGATGTTAAAGTAGCATAGTACACAGGCGTTCAATGAGGCATTAACCCTCACATTTGGTTTCAATTCATCAACCAACAGACGCAAGTCAAACAAACTAAAATGCCGAGTATTGGTGTCGAAGTTATGAAAATTCTACCGACCATCCCCAAGTGTTCCAAGGATTTAGAAATAAGTTTCGAAAGAAAGTCGAACGAAGTAGATCGCTTCTCCTCCGGTAAAGATTTCCACGCTCCATCAACTTGTACCACCCTCAATTGTGATCCCGAAGTCTTCTAATGATGTTTCGGGCCAAGCGAATATAAAGAAACAGCCAAGTCAGCACGAAGTTGCTCGTCTTGTGCGGAATTTCAATTAACACGGATGGCTTAGCAGCAAAAAAAAAACGACAATTAGGGAGCAGAGTGAAGATTTTCCAATGGCACTTCTCTTCGTGGCCTCATTTGCGTTACGTGGGGGAGACTCCAATTTGCATGGGTGATGCACGAGCGAGAGTGAAGGACGAGTGAAGCGAAGAAGCGCGCAACGCGAAGATCCGTTCAGGGTCTTTCGTGTGACGCCAGCGAGGATTCGATGCAAGCGAGCACGATATGGTACAACGAAGAGGAAAGCAGGAACGAGTCTCATCTGCAAGCATGTCAATTCAATCTTTGGAATATTGTCATGTTAGTCGGATCGCAGTGATACGGTATTACATCACTTCACGGCACTTACCACGGTAGGGAGTGCAGGTAGCCTGGAAAGTGCATTGGCGCTATACCAGGTACTGTTTCACCGTCTCGTCTGGTTAGGGCAAAGCCAACGATGTTTGACGCTTGCGAGAATGAACGAGCCCGGGGGGAAAGGGTTTTTGCCCGAATCCCTATCGAAGGTTGGCGATACTCTCGTTCATCTTGTTTCTTCATTACACGCATATACATGTATCTAGCGGCCGTCACGAATGATACGGTTGAACCGGATTCGTTCGGGGTGCTCTGGCTAACAGCGAGGGAGGGTTGCACCAGCCACGGGTGACAGGTGACAGTTAGGAGGCTGCTATTCACCATACTTGGCTTTTACAAAGGCTTCTTAATTCCATTAGTTCTATGCTAGCACCCCTCATCGAGCGTTAGATGTCTCGACAGTGACGAAGCGTGATCCCAAACCCTGATGCACCCTCGCGTAAGTAAGGAAGAGTTGAAAATTCATATTAAAATTCTGGACAACAGCTATCTAGACAATGGCATTCGCCCTTGATGAAAGATAAATGTCCGTCTTAGAGACGATACCTGGTAACAAGTATCACTCTGGTGCCTGGTGTAGTGAAACGGTAGGATTTTAATTTTTGTTACCATAGATGTAAAAGGTATCCTTATTTTTGTCGATTTTAATGGATCTCCAGAGGTTTCGGATTGGGTCTAGAGAAAATTCCCGAAGAAAAAAAAGAAGACGGAGGAGGTACGTTCCGGTGTCACATCGTGATATTTAATCGCAGCTGGTAGAGAATGGGTTATCTCCCTGAGCCTTTCATGAATCCCTCGGGCTTAATACTCTCGAATTTCTCCTTTGTAGGTCCCAAGCAGATCAAAATTCCATTATCACTTCTACCCTCGTCAATTCACGCTCGTCATTGCTTGAAAATTATAAGCGTACTTTATTTTTTTTTTCCCTCCGTTGACTTTTGCCAAGGACAATGAAGGATGCTAATTATTCGGGCAAGCTTAATGCTCAGCTAGACTTCTCCTCATTCCTGTTACACCTAAATGAGAAAAGGGTGAAAGTTATAACCATGTTTTGAATGATGAGGGAGAGGAAGTGTTTCGTGAAAGTCCGTGGGAGAGACGCATCACGTTAAAGAGGATGAAAGGGAGAATGAGAATGGAAAGAAGTGATGACCGAGATATTTGTCAAGGGTGAGGAAACATCTATGAGATAGAGACTCATGTAAACGAGGTAAATACGTATCGCAGCACGCCTCTCAGCCCCGTTCTATATAGTTGCGCTTTCATACCTCATTCCTTTCTCTTCTCTTTTATTTGCCTCGGTAAAGTAGGCCATAATTCACGGGTACGGAGAAAGAGAGAGAGATAGAGAGAGAGAGAGAGAGAGAGAAAGAGAAAGAGAGAGAGAGAGAGAGAGATGGTAGATGGGACAGTTTCAAGAATAACTGGGTAAGTGGGCTCCGGGGGATGCTGGTATGGTACGTGGAATTTGGCGCTGCTCTACACCCCATAAATTCGAGTTATTCCCTCTTTCCTCTTGCTTCGATACTCACGGCATCATTTCTCTCCTCTCCATCTCACTCCAGCCAGGCACTTTCAACGCTGAACGATCTACCGCATCCGGGAAAATTTTCCAGAACGTCCAGAAGGGCCTGGGGCATAGCTCGAACGCTGATGCAGAATCCTCCGAAATGATATTATCCGGGTGGAGAAAATTATCGGCCGCCTTTTGATACCCAAGCATCGACATTACCACTTTCCAATGTTCAGAGCCCGCGATTCTTATTTCAACTCCGCTCCCCCAGGTCAAATTCGATGGAGGTGCCTAAAGACTCCACTTATCCATGCAGAAATGTTCATGAGACATTCGGGGATTTAAAATTGTCCCCTGAAGGCTCGCGGAAAATTTTGCAGTACGAGAACTTCCGGGAGTGGAGAATCTTTCATTCTCGCAGAGCGCAGAACTTGCGATGGCAGATCTCGTGAATGTTGGGTGAGACGAGAATGACTGTCCGGAGATTTGGGTTAGGCTGGGTTGTTGGAGAGCCAATAGAGACTTCCCAGAGGTTTCGCAAGTTTCCTGCTGCGCGAAGAGGCTCGTCGCTCACGCAGGAGCATCCAGACTAATCGTTGGAGCGTTGATTCGATTAGCCAATGACAGTAAGAGATAGAGAAGACCCAAACGTATGCCAAATAGAAAACGGGAAAAAGGTTACAGTAATCTGAGCTTCGAGAATGCAGAGAAAGTTCGGAGAATAAATGGAGTAATAATAAGACGTTCAAGAGCGACCAAGCGGACGAGATGATACCCGCAATGAATCTGAGATTTTATTAAAGTGGAATGCAAAGTCTCGCTCGTTGCTCATTCCCATCGTTCTCCGAGGTGTTAAAATACCCAACGGAGAATTTTTTCATCGGAATACCAAATAAATCCTGATTTCCAGCTGGAAGTCATCAAGTTCCGGGCTTCTGATGGTCTAGACAAAAAATATTTTAGAACCAGTTATGAAAAAAAAGGGCTCAAGACTTTCCATAGTCATCAAGGCGGTTGAACTGCTTAGATGGATGATGTTGAGGAGAAAGTGTTGAGAAAGCAAATCCCCGAAAAACTTCAATTAAGTAAATATTCAACTTATTCAACGATTAAGCGACAAACAGTCAGTGGAAGCGGATAATTTAGGAAAACAATGACTTCGAACTCCCTGCGCAGAATCGTAGCCGCAGAACTCCCTTCTCATTAGATCTACTTTGTTTATGAAGGTGTTTGCGCTTCGAAAAACTTTACACCGTATTCCCTATGGGGTAATATCTTTAATTGTAATTGAAACACTATGCTCTTGCTTCGCTTCTTCTTTCGTATACTCTGCAAGGAAAGTGGCGGGATTTCTTGCTTCTCTCTGGCTAGTTCTTATTATTCTACAGAGATATCTTATCACTTTCCTTTAGTCAAAGCTTTCTTCTCCTTCCACCACGAGTCTCCGCACTGAGAAGAATCATTTTTTTCCATTTTTTTTTTTTTCGTCTCTAGATATATTCGACGAATTTCCGGTGATCCCTTCAGTAGAATTCTCCTGTCCGATCTCAAAAGCCTGGAGATCATTCTCCGTCTCTCTCTCTCTCTCTCTCTCTCTCCCTCTTGCCACTAGGTCTGCAGACTTGTTTACTCATCCAACATTTTTCTACTCCAAAGGGTATAACGTGGCATCAAGCTGCCAAGCAGCACACCTAACGAGAAAGAATAGATAGCCTGTGGCAATTTACTACCTTTATGCGAGTCTTTCCTCTCCAACGCGACCTTCTCCCTATACGTTTCGTTTGGGCCACGAACACCTCCAGCCCCCTCCATGTACACTTTTTCCATGTAGCCCAAATCATGACGGGATTTTACTGTGAAGGATACCAACGGATACACTGATAAATCGCGTTCATGGTGAACGTGAGGCTATTTATTTTGCTCGACGAGCTGTCCTTTTTTTTGACAAATTGGGTGGTAAAATCTTCCACGTGGCAACGTTCTTGATATCCTTTGGGTATCATCGACTCTATCGCACCTTCCTCTTCTCCGATAGCCTAAATAAGCGGCACGATACTCTAGAGAATCGCAAGATCCTAGACTCCAGCGAAACTATGGCATTCATTCTTTTTTTATTTTGCTTTTGGCTCAATGACGTATCCCCAGGATCTTTGGTGCTTAAGATTCGGAGGGGAAACTTGCAATGGTGACGCTTTTTTTCCCCTCTAGATGCCTCGGTTAACGGAGGTTGTCAGCAATCGAAAAAAGAACGTTAGAGATGGAGAATGGAAGCTTGTGTTTGTCGACAGCTTGGAATTTTTTTTTTACTCCAATGAGTCAAGAAGGACTGAACTATATACATAACTATCAAAGTTAGAATTGATGTATAGCTTGTAGGGGAGATTTTGGGGATGATGGGAAAGAACGAGGATGCTAGGTAGGTACGTAATTTCTAGGTTTTTTTTTATTTGTTTCGAATATTTACAATCCAAATGCAGTCGGTACTTGCGATCAGGGAATATTGGTAATCCAGAGGGTTTTTCGAGGGTGAAGGTGATACGAAACGTGAGGAACCAATAACTCACGCATACGATATCTGTATCTCGACACCTGTAGCGTTCGAGACAAGATATCTCTCTCTCTCTCTCTCTCTCTCTCTCTCTCTCTCTCTCGGTTTCTCTCTCTCTCTCTCTCTCGCCTTTTTCGAAGAAGAACAGAGGGGTGGATGGTTACTTGTTCCATCGAGGAGACCTGGAGAGAGCCGCTGCTGGCAAGTACGAAAGAAAGGGAGAGAGGGAGTTAGGTAGGTCGGACGATGAATATATAGACACAAAAGAGGTTATATCTAGAAAATTGGGAGAGAGAGAGAGAGAAAGAGAGAGAGAGAGATATGAATGAAAAAAGCGTATCGAAGTTTAAGGGCGAAGGGTGTGAGGGTGAAAACGGAAATATAATAAATTGCGACCACGTGCACGAAGAAACAACAGGATAATGGGAGAAACGGAGGATTATATGATTTTGTCAGGTTGAGGAGGGTGAGGGTTGTCGGATATTTGTGCCGTGAGAGGGATGAATCAAAGGGATATAAACGTGAACGAGGTTGCCAAAGGGCCAAGGCTCTTGTAACTTAGCTCACAACGCGTCCCATTCTTCTCTTCCGAAGTGGGATACCGCAACGTTTTTTTTTTATCGCATCCCCTCGTCTTTTTTTCCCCTTATAATATTTTCTCGTTGCTGCTGGTAGTCAACCACGTGACCTAAGAAGGTCAAGAGCTTCTGTTAGATGAGAATTTGGTGATGATCGACACGATTACAATGCCTTTTTGCAAAAGATTCGACAAGGATAATCTAGCCTGAAAATGTGTTACATTGTCTGACTAGAATCCAGCATGGAATTGTTCCTTTTTCTCAGCGGGATCTGGAAGAATGTGTTACGTCTACCGACTGTAGTTTTTAGCCTGCAATTATTGGATTTCCTGGCTGTAATCTACCCAGGAACTGTCCTATTTTTTGCTAGGATTCAGGATTGGAGTGTTACGGTATCAAGTTGGCATCCAGCCTAGTAGAACTACATTACTGGCTAGATTCAAGCCAGGATTAGTTAAATTGCCTCACTGTAATCCAGCCTAAATTTTATTTTTTCTGGCTACAATCCAGCTGATTGTAGGGCATATTGTCCGAACGGAATTAATCATTCAATGGTTACACTGTCTGATTGGAATCAAACCTTTCCCACTTATAGTTCTGACTAGATTCTAGCCAAAATTAATTACATTGCCTCGCAGAAATACAGCCTCAATTTCCCACACTTCCTGCCTTAAATCCAGTTGATTGTGGTACACATTATCCAGCTAGACTCCAACTCTCGATGGGTTACATTGCCTGACTATTATTGAACCTGCACTACTTACATTGTAGCTAGATTCCAGCCAATATTAGTTAAATTGTCTCTCCGGAATTCAGCCTTAAGATCTTAAATTTCCTGGCTAGAATCCAGCTGATTGTGGGGCATATTGTTCTGCTGTAATCTGGATGACTGGTGTCCAGCCAGCACTACTAATAGCTCTAGCTGGAATCCAGCTAAGATTAGTTACATTGCCTCTCTGGAGTGCAGCCTCAAGGTCTTACATTTCCTGGCTAGAATCCAGCTGATTTTGGGGTATATGGTTCTACTAGAATCCATCCCTCAATAGTCACATTGTCTGACTGGAATTGAGTCTGCCCTATTTATAATTCTAGCTAGATTTCAGCCAAGATTGGTTACATTGCCTTACTGGAATCCAACTTTGTATTCCTACACTTTCTACCTAAAATCCAGCTGATTGTGGCACATATTGTTCGGCTGGAATCCAACCCTCAATAGTCATATTGTGTGACTGGAATCAAGCCTGCACTACTTATAGTTCTAGCTAGATTCCAGCCATGATTAGTTGCATTGCGTCGCTGAAATCCAGCCCCAAGTTTCTACATTGCGTCTCTGGAATCCAGCCCCAAGTGTCTACATTTCCTGCCTACAACTCAGGTAGTATTGGGATAAATTCTCACTATAATCTAGCCTGCGTCTCTTAACGTTCTGGCGCAAATAGAGCCAGGATGCTTTACATCGCCTGCCTCAAATCCATCCTTAATCCTCTACATCCCCCGGCTAAAATACGATCTGCCTACATTTCTCCATCGCTCTACGATTCACCCTACCGTTTTTATACTTTATGCGCAGAATCCAACTGCCGAGTATTGCATTATTTTTTATCCACTAGAATACAGCACACGAGTCCTATATTTCCTAGAATTCCTGACGACTCTCATAAATCGCAGACGGCACGGGAGCTTTGTTTCTTTTCCTGCCCCTCCTTCCCTCATGCACAAGCAACAGAGGTATCGGAACTCGAAGGAAGATAGTTCGCCACCGGAGTCTGTCGAGTCCCTCACAAGCCAAGTAGAAAAAGGATCGAGGGAAAGGTTGGGTCCGTGAATATCATGGGAACGGGAAGGTTTTCCATCGGTGCGGCATACGTCGAAAACAGGCTAACAAATCATAGGCCTTCTGTATATATAGCGTTTCCGAGCGAGGAAAAGAGCGATAGAGATGGAGAGAGAGAGAGCGCGCAAGGATTCGTACATACAGGAGTGTGAGAGTAGTGACCATTGGCCGCAACGAATAATAGACGGGTACAAGCGATGTCGAGTATCGATATGTCGAACAATCGAACGCGTGGGGCATGGACCGTAAAAACGAACGAACGAACGAAAAAGTAGAAGAAGGGTAGAAAAAATAGATTCAAGTGTGTGCGTACATGGATTCAAGCCAACCGTATACTGTATATATATATAGAATTGTTTGAGCGATCCAGTTCCATAACGATTCCGGCTCGATAGACAGCACGATCGCGAGGGAGGATTGCCCTTCGCGCTTCACCCTCGTAAGCTCGGTAGTAACGATTCTCCGATTCGATTACGGAACGTCATCTCTGCATACTCGTGAAATAGTCCCGAGAGAGAGAGAGAGAGAGAGAGAGAGAGAGAGAGAGAGAGAATGAGTTTTTGCCAACAAAATTTCGACTCAATTGTCCAAATACACATCTCTGGTTCTCTGGTTGTTTCCATTTGACTCTCTCATTGTTTTCCGATCCAAGTATGTTTCGGCACTTGATTTTATTTTATATGATACGTAACGCTTTTATTTCGTCCCACATCAACGTAACCCTGGGAAACATGAACGAATCAATTCAAACCGGAAAGCAAGGGTCGTTTGCTCATGCAATAATCGAAACCAATCAAGTTTCGCTTTATCCGAGCGTGTAACGATTGATTGGAAAAAAATAAACCGAGCTGCAGTCATTCGACGAACGGTCAAACAACTCGTTGATAAATTGTGCTTGAATGATTGAAATGGTTGTGGATTTGAATTAATTTTCCGAAATGAATCAACCAACGTAAAGTTAGTGCAGTACGATTCTTGCAGTAAGATTGGCCCATTAAGATTGGCCCAGTAAGATTGGTCTAGTAAGATTACACCAGTAAGTGAGATTGATCCAGCAAGATTGGTGTAGTAACATTGATCCAGTTCGATTAGTCCAGTGAGATTTGTTCAGTAAGATTCGCATAGTAATATTTATCCAGTACGATTGGTTCAGTAAAATTGACTCGGTGAGACTGTTCTGGTGTGATTGATGCATCGTAGTTAGTCCACCAGCATCAGTGAGATTGGCCTGGTACGGTTAATCCAGTCATATTGATCCAGTAAGATTGGTTTTGTGAGATTGGTCCTGTGAGAGTGGTACAGAGAAATTGGTCCAGTGAGATTGGTTCAGTAAAATTGGTCAAGTAGGAAACGTCCAGTAAAATTGGTCCAGTAAAATTGAGGCAGTAAGGTGGGGTCAGTGAGTTGGCTTAGTGATATTGGTCCATCAAGATTGGTAAACAGAAATTGGTTTAGTGAAATTGGTCAAGTTGGATACGTCCGGTAAAATTGGTCCAGTAAGGTGGGCTCAGTGATTTGGTTCAGTGAAATTAGTCCAATGAGATTGGTCCAGTAAGGTTGGTCCTGTGAGATTGGTCCAGTAAGATTGATTCGGTGAGATTGGTCTAGTACGATTTATCCAGTACGATTAATCCATTAAGATTGGTCCAATAAGATTGATCCAGTGAGATTGGTACAGAGAAATTGATCAAGTCGAGATTGATCGCGTAGGGTTGATCCAGTACGATTGGTTCAAAAAGATTAATCCAGTACGATTGGTTCAGAAAGATTAATCCAATACGATTGATCCAGCAAACATTTAGAATCAGAAGTATCATAAAACACGGAATACAACATGAATCCTCGATCACCGTTGCCTGGCCAGACTACTCGAAATTCTATCACTCGAAATTTATTGCACCTCGCCGGACTTCAGCGACGATTTCTGCCATTGATCAGTCACCGAAAAAAATTCAAACAGCCGTGTCAGGAAAAAAAAGACTCGTGATCGGTGGTCAGCCAGGACAGTATTTTTTTTTTTTTTTTTGTAATCCTTCCACAATTTTTTTTTTTTTTTCGAGATCCAAGCTTTTTCGTGAGGGCCGGGGTTCTCAAACGAGGAAATTTGCTCTGCTGGCTGGACATTAGCGGTGAGATCCGGTTCATCGGGTTTCACAGATCGGGCTTATACCGCAGGGACGCTTCTACTGAATTCCATTCTCTGGATTTTATACGTGGACTTACGTATAACCGTTAGTCCCGCGTCACGTTCGTTGGATGATTAATCGTTTAATTAGCGGCAGTGTTATGAGACTGCTACATCTTCATGTATCTACATACATGGGATATTTTATTACAACTCGAGAAGCTTCAGTGTCCTCTCATTGGATTCATTATTATTGCTTCCTCATGGAGTGAGCTTGTTTCAAAAATATTTTGGGATTGTAATGACTTAAAATGTTTCAAGTAGTCGGAAAATCACACTTAGAAAAAATTATGTGTGTATGTGTGTGTGTGCGTGTGTGTATGTGTGTGTGTCTGCCTGCTGTGAGTATTCTTACGTGTTCGTGTGATAATGAAAAACGAAATTTAAACTCTTGTAACTCGAGAATGGATTCATCTATCGTGCTGAAATTTTTCATACACCGCAAGCAATAAGATACCAATGCTCAGTATCAATTCCGATACAATTGAACCGTCCATTGAGTTTTTATGAAAATTTTTGAAAAGTTTTCGTTTGAGTGACTTTAAAAAATTTTCTCCCTGTAGAGTTGAAATTTTCTATAAAAATTCTGCTTCTCAAGAGGCTGTATATAACAAAGAAAAATTTGCATAAGACGTTGAAAAATTATGTTAAAAAATTTTTCTTTTCATTATAATTTATAATTGGATTGAAAATTTCAAAAAATCGTACTCTGAAATAGTCAAGGATTAAAAATATTGAATGGAAGAGGGAATTTTTTGTATTCCATTCATTTGGTTGAGTAAAAAATCGCAAGGCTTGAGAAGGCTGGTCGATTTGACAAGAAATGCTCCATGCACATAATATAATATAATACAAGTCCTGTATAGACCTCTTCCGTTCAATTTCAACATGTCTCGTCGTATGCACCCCCACAGACCGTAAAACGTACGTGTCGCGAACCTCGCCCCGTCTCCTCGTTCATCATTCCTCGGGGGATAGAGAAAGTTTACTTCGGATCAAACGAGCTTCGTTGGAAAATTATAAAACTAACGAAATCACAGTCACGATTTGACGACTTAATTTGATTCCTCTACCAGGTTGTATAACAATTCAAAAAATTTCCCCTTCAATGATTATTATCATTTGCTTTACAGTAGATAGAAGAGATAAATAAATTAAAAAGGCAAATAAAGAAATATTATGAATTTGTAAGTTTTCAAATATTTACAATCATTCAACTGTGATTTGAAATATTTTTCAATTATGGAATAAGGACAAATGAATATAAATTTCATTATGGATGCTTCACGTGAACATTATATCAACCGAAAGATTTATTTTCAATAATAATAATGGCAAAAAGTTATGAGGAAATTTGTTAACGAAAATTGTTTAATAAATCATCAGTCAAACTTCTGTTTTGTCATATAAAATTAATTCGTTTATTTCTTTGAATAAGTGTGACATTTTTTAAAATTCTCTCGCTTTTTTTGAATTCTGTTTTCTCATGGAGAAAGCTTTGTTTTCGTGAAAAAAAAAAATCGAGTTTTTCATGCCGACATGTTCAAAATGTCCCAAAACGTCAAGAAAATAAAATTTAGAAAAAGTGTGGATGAAGAGTCTGGAATTTTGGATATGTTTTCGTGGATAGATTCCATATCGCAACTAAAAAAATTTCCGAGTCATCGTATGAATATTTTCATACGTACAGCGTCGAAAGAATTCCAAAATCGGAATTTTGATAAAAAAAAAGTCAACGAATTAATTTGATCCAAAAAGAGAAAAAAAAATCAAAATCATTGACCGACTGGTTTCGTATATATATATATATATCTTCTTGAAAATCTCTAAAATGTTTGATTTATATAATTCATGAAGCGCACGGGTCATTTGATGAAAATTATAAAAATTAGTGAAAATTCTTTAAAAATAAAAAAAAATCTCATTGCAGCATAGTAAAAAGAATTGAAACAATAAATTTTTCTCACAATAAAATTCAATTTTGTAAATTATTAGCATACTAATAATCAAGGCAAATTTATGGGGAAATTTGTATGAAATAAAAAAAAAACAGTTACGAAAATTCAATTTTTTCATAGTGGGCTCTTGCGGAGATTATTATTTTCCTTCAAGGCATAAGTAAATATTTTCATAAAATTATACAAACGTCCTTTATGATTTTTCTGCAAAATGCCAATTTTTTTTTTCTCTTTTTTCAATTGCTACAGCAATAAGAACAATTCTTAGACTCGAGTTCCTAGGGGAAAAAAAATAAATAAATAAATGTTTTCGAGCAATGAATAAAAACAAAAGAGAACGATTTTTTTTTTTCACTCCCACATACTCTTTTATTCGTTTCAATCGCGATCGTGTCGTTAGTCATGGACACGATTTTTGTTATGTGGATACACACACACACACACACACACACACACACACACACACACACACACGCACGCACGCACGCACACACAGAGAGAAGAACATGATAAATTCGATGGGTGGCTCGATTCAACGAGAATGAAAAAGACAAAGAACCACGATCAGGGGAGAAAGGAATTAAACGTACAAAAAGCGAATTCACACATACAATATAGCCGAGAGAGTGAGAGAGAGAGAAAGAGGGAGAGAGAGACAGAGAGACAGAGAGAGCGAGAGACAGAGATAGAGAGAGAGAGAGAGAGGACAAGTTCCGTTTCACGAGCGAAGCTTCGAGTGCAAATGAAAAAGCACCTTTTTCACGCTACCATAGCACGTAGTTATTTTACGTCAGTTTACACTCGTATCAGCCTTTTTTTCGCTCCCCAACTTTTACTATTTTCGTTTAAAAAAAAAAAAAATTTTTTTTTTATCGTTAACCCATTCGTCGAGGCTATCCGGGAGGCGGAGGAAGAGATAGCACCCTCCTGAATCAAAAGCTCGGTCATTACTTCTATAAATATGACAATGAAAGCTTCGACGCTCTTTGGGCCGTATAACGGCAATGTTTTTTTTTTTTTTACGAGCTCTTCGGAATACGGTTCACCGGTTGACAAAATAAAAAAATCTCGTTCC
The DNA here is from genome assembly GCA_963564615.1 of Rhorus exstirpatorius. NCBI lineage: Eukaryota > Metazoa > Arthropoda > Insecta > Hymenoptera > Ichneumonidae > Rhorus > Rhorus exstirpatorius. Next base: position 13,098,537 of record OY751315.1, read on the forward strand.
ATCGTCAAACCAAAATTAAACGGCGGTAAAAGTAAAATGAAAACATAAAAACAGCTGATCTTAATGGAATTTTTGCAAAAGCGACCGTTTTTTCTCTTTTATCGAATAATCCTGGTGACGAAAATTTCGAAACAGAAAAATGACAAATTTTTTTACCAATTAAAAAAAAAAAGAATCAAAAGGAATTATAATCGTAATAATTATTATTTATTGGGCCGAAAGATGAATCTTGTACGAGTGTTTGTTACGTACGTAAAAAAAAAATTATTCATTTTTTTCAAAGTATGCATAAACAGAAATAAATATTAATGAATATTATCATTAATGCTACGTATAATTATAACTATAGTCACAGAAAATTTTAAATTTCGTGTAACTAGTTATAAATTTATTAATACATAATATTCATGCCAAATTATTAATAAATATTACTAGTACCAAATGAATTTATAATTAATTCAAGAAATCAAAGGCTCAATTCTCGAAATTTGTTTTTGATATCGATCTGTTATTTAAAAAAAAAATACTTTTAATTGCAAAGTCATAAAAAAATATAATTCATATTTTACGAATCCACGACCCTTTTACAACAGCACACGTTTCGTTATATATGTATATTTCACGATGACAGAAGTTAATAAATAATAATAATAATAATAATAATGATGAACTCTAATTTTCATTGCTAGAGTCTCCATTTGTCACGAGCGATGATTAATTCATAATCGTGATGATTGACGTTACGATGTCTAATTGTGGCGCGTAATGTGACACAATCTGAAGCCTAAAATCCGTTTGGTACTCTGTGCATCTAAATTGTGATTCATGCGTGTGTTATCGCAAGTTACGAGAGCCATTACCTAGTATAATATGAAGCGAGTGTGAATTAATAATCCCTTCGTCGCGAATCTGTCCAATAGTAATAATAATAATAATAATAATAATAATAAAAATACAAATTTAAATTTTTCTGAATTTTACTGGAACAAATTTTTTTTAAAACAAACAATTATTTTACAAATGTTTTCAACTCTTTCGACCAAAACGATTTTTAGTAAAAGAATCATGTTGCTACGGATCGTGGCTCTGAATTCGCGAGGGAGAAAATGAAAATGAAAAATTTTTCAGACCCGTCAATTTTGTCTGGAATATCTCATAAATCGTGAATCTCGATGTTTTGGGGTTTATATTTTTCATCGGAGCTTGCCCCGGGCTACGTGACGAGAAGGGTGGGTGGCACAAACGTGTGAGCGTTTGTGCTCGAACACGAGGGGTAGGTAAATTTGCCTCGTATTCGCGCAATATGCGTTTATCGTATTAATCAGTGATATCAGCTCTGAAATTTTAAAGATTTGCAATTATTCACCGGTACTAATCAAATCAGCGCGATCATTGAGTGATAATTAAATCAATCGAATTATGAAATATAAATAAAATTAAATTTTTATTACACGTGCGACGAAATTTTTTTTTTTTTTATCCATAAGTCCTCTCAACATAGTCTGATCTGACAAATGATTTTTATACTTCAAAACTTCTGAAGGAAGTCATGCGTTTAGATTTAATTGTAGGTCAATCGAAACGTCAGATTCTGACATACATGAGCAATTCATGAACGACAAGATACAAATGGTTGGTTCAAAAGTTATGTGATCATTGGAAAAAGAGAATCATTCGACTCGATATTTCTCTGATTATGAGCTTGTTCTTCGAAAAAATCTTTTTTTTTTGCATCAATTCCCGAAGAAATTACAAATTAGAAAAATTTTTGCAAAAAAATAACAGCAGAACAACGATAAGGATTGGTAATTTTCAGTATACAAAAGCTCAGCGGGAGCCTGTAAATCCATCAGAATTTTGTAATTAATATTTCTTTTCATCCCCCATATAGCACAACGACCGATGAATTCACTGGGATATACGAATTTGGCCACGCGATACACGGGGAGAAAAAAATGACTGGGAAATAATACGAGGCATACCAGATACTTTCCTATCGCTTCTCGTATCCATCCAACGCACGAAGTTCGCGAGATTTTATTTTTTTCCACACTCATACTTTTTTTTTATATCACGATTTTTTTATATTTTTATTGTGATTGGAGGAGTTGGGGGGAAGGGGGGGGGGAAGCTCGATGCACCAAAGCGGATGATTCTCCATCGCGAAGAGGAAAGCTTTTACTGCTACTCCGGCGAGCTCTCGCGCTTCGTATCATATCCGAGATATATCCCATGATGGCTACGAGGATCACAATATCGCTTTGAGAGTATTAATAACGCGAGCTTGCACTCTGGAATTCTCGTCTATGCCGAGTCGATTGGTTCATGCATGTGCGTGCGTGTTTGTATTTTTTTTTTTTTTCCACAAGTGATCGAGATAATGCGATTGAAGGGAAATTTGAAACGATGAGAAAAATCGAAACTCGTTGAAATAAATTTATTCCAAAAATATAAATACTCATGTATTCATTTCTCGAAATTTCATTCGACAGCTTTAAGTTTTTCTTTTATACAAATTTGAGATCGAAGCGCCGATGAATTTGTAATCAGCGGAAAATTTCAGATTACAAATGCTCCGATTGGGCAAATAAAATCTCGAATTATTTTTCACTGAAAAAAAAAAAAAAAAACTTTGAATGGACACTAAAATCGAAAATTTTCCGCTTATTCGTCTTCTCGTAAAATTGCCATGAGCCTCTCTCAACAGAGATATATTTAAAAATAAAAAAAAACTTATTCATTAAATTTTTTTATTAGAAATTTTTTATCGTTTATTATTATTTATCTTTGAATTGTACACACGTAGAGAGGGCTAATAGTTTTTTTTTTAATCCCATGACAATAAAGCGATTAAAAATTTAATAAATTTCTCATTCGAATATCACTTTTGCATCCCTTCAAATAAACTTTACGCCAATTACCCACTGCCAACCGTAGTTTCACAATTTTTCATGTGCTGGTGGTGTTCGTTGCCACGGAAATATGCCAATCAACGTTCGGACATCGTGAAATTGCAGAAAAAACTCAACGGGGTGCCCGATTTCACGAAAGAATGAGAATTTCCGGGAGGATAAACCTTTTTTTTTAATTCTTCTTTTTCGCTTCTCTTTCAATTTTTCTCCACGGATGTCGGATGACAGGTGGAAAGAAGGAGAATTATGGAAAGAGAGCGAGCAATTCGAAAGTGCGTGAAACATGTTTCGTTGATGGCTGTACGACGAAAACGAGGACAATAACGAGTATTATTGGTCTTCCTGAGCGAAACAGAACAAAATGGCACAATGGTCATATCACTGCCGGACTTATTGTTCCCCCTCCTTCTCTCGTTCCGGTAGTCATTATTATTACTGTTTTTTTTTTGTTCTTTTTTCCTCTTCCTGTACTCACAGCTTCTCGTATATTCTCATTTTTCAGGAAAACCGAGTCGCATACTTTCCAGAAAACAACGCAAAGTTCCGAAAGCACCGTTCATCCCTTATCGCCAAAATACGAGCTACAGATGATAAGGAGAAATTTTTTTTTTCCCCTTCTCGTTGAAGACTCAACTATTGGCAGTATTTTTTGGCCTCATTTTGGGGTTTAGAGAAGATAATGGATAAGGTTTGTGAGACTGAAATTCGGTTGTTGAGAACAATGAGAAAATTGTGCTTTTGAAAAAAAAAAAGAAAAAAAATAGTCGTTTGTTTCGAGTAATAAAAGCACAAAAAAATTGTATGAAGATCGAGAACTTGGACTTTGATGTCGACTTACGTATTTTAACTTCACAATGGAGTTTGAATTGAGCTTAGGCTTGAATGTGAATTAAGATTCGAGCTTCGAATCAATTTCGAACTAAGTTTTTCAATTTCGAACTGAATTTTTGAGCACTTGGATTCATCTTCGGAACCAAGTTTGAATTGAGTTTTGGCTAAAATGAGAACTTGAATTTGAACTTACTGATAGATTGAAGTTCAGAATCAATTTCAAACCAAGTTTGCTTCAGATGCTAACTTGATGTTGGTCTTACTTTAATGTACAATCAGAATTACGTTCGAAATTACATTTATCTCGAATTTTAACTAAATTTTAGGTATACTCAGATTTGAGTTTAGAATAAAGCTCGAATCGAGTTTCACCTCGAATTATAGATCGATTTTAGATTTATTTAGATCTTTTTTAGGATCATAATGGGACAATTGAGACTTTTTTAGATTTCACTGCAGAATCATATTCGTACTGAGTTTATTCACGTATTCTAATGTGATTTTTGACTTACTCAGATTCATCTTCAGAAGCAAGCTTGCACTGAGTTTTGGTTTGAACTCGATTTTGGACTTAGTTGGATTGAAGTTTAGAATTAAGAATGTATCGGACGTACCTTCCCAACCGAAAGTGACTTTCGTCGACAATATTGCATACTTTATGATAAGATGAAAATCGGAAAAAATTCAACCACAATAAAGACTACGAGAAGATTAATTTAGAATAATAATAATGCCAAAAAGTTATCAATAAATTATTTAAACAAAACATTGTTTAACAAATTTTTAGGGGAAGTTTTTTTTTGACACGTGAAATGAATTCGTTGATTTTTCTGACTACACATGAACTTTTTAAAAAAAATTTCTTATCATTTTGAAAATTTCGTTTTCGAAAATTTTTTAATTTTGAAAAATGAAGGGAAAATCGTGAATTTTGGATATGTTTTCGTAAAAACGTTGGATATTACAATTAAGAAGTTTCCAGGGCATTGAACGAATAGTTTCGTATATACAACCTTTACAAATTTCCGAAAACCAAAATTTCAAAATGATAAGAAAATTAAAAAAAAATTGATGTGTAGTCAGTAAAATCAACGAATTTATTTCATATGACAAAAAAAAACATTCCCTAAAAATGTGTTAAACAATGTTTTGTTTAAACAATTTATTAATAACTTTTGGTCATTATTATAAGTAAAATGTAATCATCTTATCGTTTTTATTCTGATTGAATTTTTTCCGATTTTTATCTTACCATGAAGTATGCAATATTGTCGACGAAAGACACTTTTGGTTGGGAAGGTACGTCCGATACATCCTTAAGTTCAGGACAAGTTATGCCCCAAATATTAACTTGTTTTTAGAATTGGATTTTGTTTGGTGACCGATAGATGTTTGAATATGGCGCTATTGTAATCTCCCTAAATCGCCGCGCTCTATCGACTCACGTCAGCATTGACGCCAGATCTCTCCCGGACGAGTGGGAGAGCGCGCGCACTCATTCACATCAGTCGTCCGAATGCTTCGGGACACGCGCCCACGATAGGACCTGAGGCCGATACGCATCCAACCCAACGGGGTTGACGAAAAACCATTCTTGTCACAGGAGATCAAGAGAACGGCAACGGCCCGAGATTCTCTGATCATTGACAATGAGGATCTCTGACCGAGAGGACAGAGGCAGTTCACGATCTTCCGATCAGGGTTCACGAAAATAACGCGAGAAACAATCAATTATACACGCGAGATTGGGATGGTGTGAGTCAAACGGCAATATACATTCACATTAAAGCGATAATATATATAACGATAGTATATATGTATGTAACGATAATGTATGTAAAAATGACATCGTCGTAACATTATGGGTTTTTATTTCTCAGGGCTTTTCCCACATGAGCCAACAAATGATATTACGATTCGACGGCCCAATTATCGCGAGTTCTCTTTCAAAAAAATATAATGTAATTTAAACCCTCATCATTCGATGCTGAAACAAAATACGAAAATACGAAGTAACTTCAAATTGAAGGAGCTTCGATAATACAAATCTAACTAAATGATCAAATTTCAACTAAGTTTTGTTTCAATTTCTAACTTAGTTTTGGACTTAGAATCGACTCCAGGACTAACTTCAAGCCAAGTTTTGTTTTGGATTATTGCTTAATTTCAGACTTGTTTAGATATAACCCTCGGATAAAGTTAAAGCTAACTGTAATCTCAAATTCAAAATTAATTTTTAACCTACTTAAATTTAACCTCAGAATCGAGTTCAAACTGAGTTGTGCCTCAAATTCTGACTCGATTCTAAACTTATACTTGAATTCAATCTTAGAATCAAGTTTTAACTGAATATTGCCTGGACTTTGAACTTGATTTTAGACTTGGTCTAACAAAATTACATTTCAATTTAAAACGAAGCTTATACTTAGGTTCACACGCGTTCAAGGTTCGGTATCAACGTAAATTCAGTTCCGAGTTGAAACTTAAATTTGTTACTTTTTCGTAGCACTGCCTCCAGGTCACTATGCATACAATCCAATTAGTCCGTTGATACGATTCACGAAAAATAATACTTTGAGTTATGATATGACTCAGTAGTCGCTGAAACTTGACCTCGATAAGGGTAAAAAAAAAAAAAATCAACCAAAATACACTTTGTGAGTGGCAAATGCCCGAGCATTTCAGGAGTTCGAGAGTCACAGCGTGTTGTCGCGATTTTTTTAGCCATTCGACGAAAAAAATGAATTTGAAAAAATCCTCAAACAATCGACAACGAAGAGAGGACGGGCCGTGGAGGGACGAGGGTATGACATTGGCACGTGTAGGCCTCGGGAATTCGTTGGCGTTACCGCCAATTTATGTTGGCGTGTGGGAGCCGAACTAATTTCGGTAACAACCGCTTCGAGGGAACCCAGATCGAAAGAGACACCTCTCTCTCTCTCTCTCTCTCTCTCTCTCTCTCTCTCTCTCTCTCTCTCTCTCTCTCTCTTTATCCCACTGGGACGTACGGGCATGGCGCACACCGGAAGAGCAGCATCGAGAGCAGCGAATCGGAACATCATGATTTTTTTTTCATCCCTCTCGTTCTAGTGTCCTCATATCTGGATATAAATATGGGGAATTCAACGACAACTCGATCGCCCAATTTTTCGGTTTTTTTTTTCAGGACTCATTCAGTGTTAAGGTAGTTCTATCGTGGTAACTAATCCATAAGATTTAAATTTTTTTTTTTTTATATCTTCAATTTTAATATATTTATTCATTTCGCGAAACGTCAATGCCCCTTATCGACCTAATTACGGAGAAATTAATACTTGAAAATGCCAGTTCCTCAAGGCAAATTTGCTTCGGTATATAGAAGAACCGATTTCCGGTCACTTTAAAACGATATATCTTATCGAAAATCCAAAAGATTCTTACAAAAAACGAGACTTAGATTCATTAAACATGTAAAAATCTAACGGGCCTAAAAAAAAATATGATTGTCGACCAATTTTTTAAGCTATACTGATTTTAATACGAGCATCCGGGTAGTGATACACAACTTATGGCATAATGTCGTGACGGTGAAAAAATGTGGCAACGCGATATCGAAACGAAAGCGGTATTTGACAAGTCGAACAACATAACCTCTTCACGTCAACGTCAATAGAGCGGGCGAGAGAGTGAGAGGGCACGAGAATGAAAAGAGAAAGAAAACGCAACGTTGCCACACGTAAATATCATACGAGATCTAGTAATACTTGAGTCGTTGCAATTACTATTTTACTAGTTACATAATTATTTATAATAAACCGTTGATTAATTGTATTCACCTGGGTAAGCTTATTTAATATTTATTAATTTTAACCCATATATCCAATATTTTTAGGAATCATCATTTAGACATTTATAGCTAATTGACTAGTCTGCAGCGATAGAACTACCTTAAAAACGTCTACGAATTATTTTAGAATCTTTCATTGGACACTTTGCTCACAAAAATATTGACATTCGTTTAAAAAAAACAAAAAAAAAAATATAGAGTCATGCTGTTTATGTTTTGTAAGGTGCACAATTTCGTATATGAACTGGCGCACCTAATCACGCGCCAGTCTCATCGAAATTGTCCTTTTTGAATCTGTCATGATACCGATGAATTTGATCGATCGACGTCTGTATGAACATCGATGTTATTTCTTGTAGTCATGGCCTCTTGGGACTTTATTTTACCTTCAGAGAGTCAAAGTAAATGATGTATGGAACTTGAATGTCGGGCAAAAGTATATTTTACTGAAATGTTTTGAATTTTTGTTCTAGGTAATGTATATGAGTTTGGAAAATTTAAATTAATTCGTGGAAATTCTCGACAGTTTGAAAAAGTCACGAAATTTTTTGTTTTAAATTTGCTGAACGAGTTGACGTGCAATGCCCCGTATATATATATATATATATATATATATATATATATATATATGTGTGTGTGTGTGTGGAGGGGGGGGGGGGGGTAGATGTGTGGTGAACCACCCCTTCGGGCTTTTTGGCGAGCCTCGATAACCATGTTTCGGCTATAGCACCAGAGAGTACGGGAACAACGTTCTCGCTACCCGACACCGTCCAATTTTCATATTTCATTGAGTTTTATCGAGCCCCGACAGCGTCCACTTAATTATCACGCTACCAGCTCTGTATATCTATCTATCCATCTATCTATCTCGTTTCTTCTTCACCGTTTTTGTTTTCTGTTTTTTTTTTTTTTAATTTTAATTTTGTATCTATACACTCTCGTTCGGACGCTTCATTTTTATTCCGTGTAACGCGAACGATCTATTATGTCGTTTTTTTTTTAAACTCCTATCGCAAAAGTTTGTCAATCCGTGCCATGGAAGCAATGAGAGTCGGAGACTCGTTATATTGCTTCGCATGATTTTTAAACGTCGAAATTTTGGGTGTTCAACGGAAACTCATGTTGTCTCGCATGTTAGGGGGAAAATTTCCGAACCCGCAAGGCCTCGAAACATATTTTGAGACTGAGAATACAGTGGATTTTTTAAAACTCGATCCGAGGTACCTTCAAAAATGTTACCTTGGATTCAAATTGCCATAATTCTACGCCAGTTTGATCGATTGAGGCTAGTAGGCAGTGTTTTGAAAACGCCAAGAATAGACTCGCGCAATGGCATTCGATTCATTGCTATATCGTTATTTGTTAAACTTCAGTAGCATCATAAAGATTTTTAAGGGAAAAATTTATGAAAATCGACGTTTCAACTTGGAAAATCGGTACAAATTCCGAAAAAACATGACAGCCCGGATGAATTGAGTGTTATTTTGAAGATTGAAAAATTACGAGGAAGATGAGCGCTGAGTGCAGTTGCAAATCCATTCAATAAGAGCAACTTTTCACCTATTTTGGTAAAAGCGAACGAAAGTTTGCCATTGCCATTCCTCTTAAAAGCCTGCGTATACGCATACATTATTTCCCTATCGCGAATTTTTCCAGCCATTTTCCCGACAAGTTCAATCTATTCCTTCCAGAATAACACTGATAATTCGCGTCCTGGCAGTAGAAACGTGTAATAATACTGCCAGGGGAGATAGGGCACAAGGGTTAGGTATAGTTACGTGTTCACGTTGTGCGTGGTGAATTAATAGCCGACGACACAAATTGGAAGCGGGTAAAGCCCCTCGAACTACCGAGTCTAGGAAGGGAAGCGGCGTATAGTCTTGCGAAACGACTACGTGATTACGGGTTAATCAGAATTAATTTAGTCCCGTGGCATATACATGTCGCTACTTCGTTACGATAGTGACGTGTCAAGTGCCAAACTTACGTTCGATGTCCCCCACCGGTATCCATATACGTGCGTGGGACCACCAACGATGAATGTCAGCCGCAGGGCACCATCGTGTAATACACTTTTTTTGTTCATCGCATCTTATCTGGTTTCCTTAAGAATGGCATGGAAGATCAAAAGAAAAAAAAAAAGAACGACAAAATTGAGATGGGTGCTATGGAGCTTGGCTCTCTGACTAACTAGATGCATATTTAATTAACGATATGCACCAGCATGCGTCACAACTCAAAGTTTGGTCTTGTTTAACCGACATGAAACAATGACATTAGGGTGAGGAAAAAATACTCTTGAAGATCCAGCAAATTCAAAATTTGCTGTCAACTTTGGCGCGTACAAATTGATTAGTGTCAATTTTTACAATTGTATTGAGGATATTTCATTCAAATTATTACACTTTATAGCTGAGGAAACGATATATTTTCTACGTTTACACGATAAATTCACAGTTTGATTGATCGCTGCTATGCTAGTATTGACGGAATAAGTGAATAATTACTAGTGCTTTAACGACTGCTGCTACTATTTTAAAATTTTTCAAAGTTGCATCGGTCCTATGACCGATTCTATTAGATTTTATTAGATTCTTCTAATAGAATCTAATTCTACTATATCTTTTAGATCTATCTAATTTTACTATATTCTATTAGAACATGTGCATCGAAAACTTTGCGTCTGTTCAGTTGGAACGTGTAAATTTAGAGCGTGTACAGTTTAAACGTGTATATTTAGAAAGTGTACAGTTGGAACATTTATAGTTGAAAAATGTGCAGTTGGAACATGTGCAGTTAGAGCATGTACAGTTGGAAAATCTACAGTTGGAACATGTACAGTTGGAACATGTAAATTTGGAGCATGTATAGTTGAAACATGTACAGATGGAACATGTACAGTTAGAACGTGTAATGTTGAAATATGTTCAGTTGAAGTGTAAACAGTTGAAACGTGGTTATCCGGAATGTGTACAGTAAGAACGTCTATAGTTGGATTGCTTACGGATAGTACGTGTTCAGTTAGCAAGCGTTTAGTTGGGATGTGTTCAGTTGCAACTTGTTCAGTTGGAACGTGTACAGATGGGCCGCGTCTACAGTTGGAAGGTATACAGTAAGAACGTGTGCAGTTGAAACGTCGACAGTTGGAAAGTGTACACTTGGAACGTGTTAAGTTGGCATGTGTTTAGTTAGAACGCGTGCAGAGTTAGAGGATTTTCAGGAGGAAGGCGTACATTTTGAATGTATTCAGTCGATACGAGTATAATTGGATCGTGTTCAGTTGGAACGTGTTCAGCTTGAACGTGATCATCCGGAATTTGTATAATAGAAACGCGTATAATTGGCATGAGCTTGGTCGGAATTTGTTGAGCTCGACGTGTACAGTTGAGGTGTATTCAGTTGAAACGAGTACAGTTGAAACGTGTTTAGTTGGAACATGATCAGCTGAAATATTTTCTGTTGGAATGCGTACAGTCAGATTGTGTTTACTTAAACAAAATAATTTTTATTGTATCCAATTACTGATGTGTAAGTTTTTATTTTTTGTAAAAGTTAGTGTGCTCAGTTGGGTTCATACATGGTTGGAATTTTTAGAACAGAGCTACTGCCATTTGTGGAAAATCACCTGTAAAGTGTGACACGCATGTTTCGTGGCGATTTTATCAATTCTTGGAATTTCATCATGAATCCAAATACGCTGCTAATATTCATCCATCGGAGCGTAACGAAGAAAAACGGATAAACAATTTACCGAAAGCTTTAAGTGTGGATTTATTTTTGAAGAGTTCCAGGAACATAAATGTTTAAATAGAAATATCCCTGAAACCAAAATTTTCCAAAAATTCTCACAATTTATATGCGTGTAAGCGATATTTCTTCAATGAGTAATGAAAGCAAGGAGTATAATTCAGCAAATTACAGTGTAACGAGTTGTGTATATGTCTTTTGTGAAAACGATGATCCTTAACTTAGTCAAAATTACCCGAGTGTCCTACATCGAAGTAAATGCGACTGTTCTCGTCTCGTGGTTGCGTTTCCTCCACCGCTGGGAGCTCCCTCGGTAATCTAGTCTAAGGGTAGTTTTCCCAGTGGGCAAGAGTCGAGTCATACAAACTCATGCCCGAACCCGGACGAGCTCCAGACAGACGAGCGACGGAGGGAAAAGGAGAGTGTCGACACTCACGAGGGATTTGTAACCATCTCTAACAAGTGGATGGTTCGTTAGCCACAGTCCACTGTGTCGTCGTTCTTCGGACAAATTTTGTTCAAAACTCTTTTTCTACTCTTTCCTTTTTGTTTTGCTACACCACTGAGGAAGCTTTATGACGGTGAATTAAATTAAATTTCGAATCCTTTTTGTTTTGTTAATTCTACAAGAATCTTTGTTTCATCAATTAACTCCATAAAGCGTCATTTATTATAAAACTTGTAATATTAATTAGGTGGATACCTTAATTATTCTACATTAATTCAATGTCTACAAAATATTTCCAATAAACAGGACGAAAATTGATTTTGCTCTCGCTCAAAAGTTCAAATACCTCTGTCAAAGTAATCCTTCCACGAGATTCTGAAATTTCCTCGTGTTTCAAAGAACGCATAAAATGATGAAGAGCCGAAGTGTGTAGCAGTTGAAACGTTTCGAGCGTCCCTCGGCGTCCATTGAATGTATAGCAATGCCATTCGATACTCGAGGGTACGAGTGACGAACGAGGCCACATTTCAACTTTCCAATGCCAGAAGGGCTTATCTGACGTCACTCTGGGAATGAAAGTAAGGGAGAAAAGTCCTTTTGTCATGCAAGGAAAGAGAAAAAAACCTTCGATATCCCCGTCGGGATCTCGAGTTTTCTCGTACGAGATACTCTTGTTTTTTTTTTTTTCCTCCTGAGATCTCACCTTCTCGTCGAACGTTCTGGGGCGGCTCTTTTCTCTCTCTCTCTCTCTCTCTCTCTCTCTCTCTCTCTCAGCTCGTTCTACACACGTATTTCCTACGAGCATATATATTGGAAGCACGTGAGGGGCTTCTGGTTCACGAGAATGTGAAACGAAAGAGGTCGAAGGCTAGCCGGACGTCGATTGAAGCCAGTCGACGTTGGGAAAAGCAATGCACACTGCACAACCAGACTGAATGGAGTTTCTGAAAGAGTCTTGATTCACACGCACACATAATCTTAAATACAAAGACACACTGTGCAGTCTCTTCAATATCTGTTTTTATTCTCTCTCTCACACGCATGCGCACACATACACCCACACACACACACACACACACACACACATGCTCTTCATTCCTTCGAGCACATCAGCCAGGCCAACTTGAACACGTACGATAGAGTCTTTCCTCGTTTCCTTTTGCGTTTTCATTCCGTCCTACCCGAGACTCTTTGGACAACTAGAACGAGGGACAACGGTGATTTTTCTTCGAGGGTTTCCAGAAAGCACCAGAGCCCCGGGACGACACGTATAAAGTCCAACAAGAGGCCGTGGGCTCGCTAACAATGTCGTTGAAAAATGACTAATTAAATTAGACGAACATGTATACATATATATATGTATAAATTGAAGAACAAGAGAGAATGTGTAAGGACGCTGCTGACTGGGGGATAAGCCGGCTTGTGAGAATCGAAGAAGAACGAGAGTCAGTCTTGGAAAAAAATAAATCCAGCAGAGTCTTGGAAAAGAGAAATCTTTCTCAAAGTTACGATCCTTCGAATTTTTCGAACGGTCGTCATTAGATTTTTTCCTCGGAATGGATAATTATTCCCAAAAGGAGCACGTTTTGATGATTTTGACGTAAAATATTTCTTCCCACGTTAGATTCGCACATCTGCCGAGAAAACGCGAGAAAAATTGTCTTGGCATGGTTAAAACGAGTTAATCGAAATCACGTAACAGTTGGGACTTATTGTTAGAGCTGAGGAAAATAATAACAAAATGGCCGTCTCCGGTGAAACAAAATAGCAGCTACGAATTTAGATCAGGTGATGATTGCGGTTGTTTCGGTTCGTTGACACGGAAAAAATGAGCGAAAATTTTCTAATTTTCGAGTCTCAACTCACAGCTTCTTTTTCTCTTTACTATTATTTTTCAATGAAATTCCGAATTATCTGAAAATATTTTAAACTTCTCAAAAGCTTGGGGGACAGAATAGTTTTTTTTTTTTTTTGAAAATTCCGAAGATCATTAAATTTTGAAGGCCGAATGAATTCTTGGAAAAATATCAGCAAACAAAGAAGTCGCGCTGCTTCACTCAAGCATCAAATTTCAAGGCAGTTCTCGAGTCACAGACGCTTGAATATACTTTTTGAAGAGAAAAAAACGTTCGAAACATGATTTTCCGATGTTTAGACATATTTTCTGCGGGCGAAAAGAGAGAAAAAAAAAATACGAATCAGAGAATGATCCCCATTCACCCCACGCGGATTATTATCGTGTATATATAAAGTGGGAGGGTGCACGTGTACGAGCCATGTGAGAGCTCGGGAGTCAAAAGGGTCTGACATGAATTTGCCTGTGACGTTGGAAATACCAAACTCATTCAGTAGCGTAACGTAGGAGGATGCCCGCTGCTAACAAGGTGTTGGAGAGGGTGCGAGGACGAGCTATGTGTCAGAGAGAACGAGAAAGAGCGAGAGAGAGAGGGAGAGAGGGAGATCTCTTCGGCATCTGTTGGGTCAGCCTAGAAGAGCTTTCGTCGAGGCTCTCGAGCGGCTTCATCCAGGACCCGCGGGGGATGATATAACAGTGGAAGTAGGTTCAGTAGGAGAGCCAACGATGCTGGAGGCCCTTCCCGGTGGAAACTCACGAAGCGGTAATTGTAGTGCCAGGCTCGACGTCACTGGGGCCTCCGACAATTCAGCCACGCGAGAACCACATCGCAACCCCTTTTCCATCCCTCTCCCTCATTCTCCCTCTCTCTCTCTCTCTCTCTCTCTCTCTCTCTTTCTCTCACCTTCCTCCCTTAGCCATGCATACACAGACTTGCTTCGTCCGTATGAATTCTCCTTTGCCGCTGAAGTCTGCAGAGAGCGGGCTGGCTCAACGACGAGTGAGGCGAAATTGCGAAATAAAATTATTTAATTTTTTTCTTCATTTTTTTTTCCGTTAAAAGACAAAATTTGACTCCCTATTTCGTATTTTAACAAGATATTTTCGAGTTTGCGGTACACAAAGATTGTTATTAGTAATCGGCGGAAAGATTACGAATGTAGTGATCGCAAAACATATTACGAGGCATGAAAAAATATCTCGATGGTTGAGTGCCACTCCCTGGGGGGCTGAAATTTTCCTTTAATTTCAAGGAGCCTTATGGCTTCTGTCGGTAGGTTTTGCTCCTATACTTGGGTGCGTCAAGGGGAACGTATAGCGCGGCGCGGGCGACGTGCGGGACAGGTTGCGTTCGGCGTTTGTTTCACCAAATATGGCACGTTTTCATTTGATTAATTTACCATTCATTATTCACGTATGGCATGGTGAATCGCGTCTTTTTTTTTTCTAGGACTTTGTAATAGATAAGAATGTACTTTCCTGAAATTTTTAAACAGCCACTACTTTTTTATGCGCCTGATATCGAACGATTCTTTACGTCATAACGGTTGATGCCATAAGACCCTATATGCATTTCAAGAGTATCTATACGAATTTTTATCTTGGAAAATAGGTGGTGAATCTCGTTGAAATTTTTCAGATACACGAATTACACCTTTACAAATACGCTGTTAAAATTTCAAGTTGCTGTAAATTTTTTTGGGTTCGAGCAGAACCTTCTTAAGCTTGATTGTAGTGATTTGAAACTGCCCCAAGTAGACTCGAGAAACGCAGTTTTTCCAGGATGAAAAAAAAAATAATAGAGAAAAGACAAAAGAGTGACGAATGAAAAAATTACGGAATTTGCAAGAGTCGATGGTTCGATTTATAAAATTGATGAAAAATTTCGAACAAAAAGTAACCCAGCGAATCGAGCGGTATTTTAAAAGTCGAACGAATGCGAAGAAATTGAGCGCAAAGTAGAGCCGCGATCTCCATCAGGAGGAATTATTCTAGCAATTTTAATTAATCGAATTTTTTTTTTTGCTGCAGAGACGAAAAAAAATCCATTAACAAACCTTAAAAAATATATCGGTGGTGTCGAAAGCGTGTATTCTGCGACTGAAAGGTGATCGACACTTTTATTTTCTGTACGTATATAGTTAAAAGGTCACACAGAGGTTTCCTACGCGTCGGTATGAGGGAAGATATTGCGTGAGAGTGAGAAGGGCGGGGGGGGGGGGGGGGGGGATGGAATGATGGCTTTTAATTTTCTCGCCGTTAAACTACTTCCCTGCGGAGCAACTTTATTAATAAATCCAAGCTACTTCGAGAGTCACTAGGAACGAGCCACCTTAATATTGATGCCGGGAGAGTTTTTTTTGGGAGGGTTAAGAGCTTGCTGACTCTGTCACCCCTCGATCATTTCAAACCCAATTCTCACGTTACGTCTCGCTCTCTCTCTCTCTCGCTCTCTCTCTCTCACTCTCTCATCATGCTATCCTTTCAGTATCATCCTACTAGCGTATCATTTCTCCGACTGGCCTAGCCTATTTAATAGCAGTGACTATCGCGCATTTCTATAATAGAAATAACGCCCATCGTAGTGCGTAGAGATCAAGTTTCAGTTTACTTATTATTCGTAGTGTTACTCGTCTACTCATCATTGTCTGTAACTCCTTTACACTCAGCTCTATCTCACAATTTCTCGTATCATGAACTTTTTTATTCTCTTTCACCCTGCTTTATCTAGGACTGTTCTCATTCTAAATTGTTCTGTCAATTCTTGTAAATCGTTTGTCCCGTAATTAAACTAGGGCATTGAGTAAAAAATCATACAATCAATCTCTCCCTCTCTCCTTCTCAATTGCATGGGGGTGCAGTTGTGTTTTTCATAGCTGGTCGTTATCGACGTCGTCACTATTGAACTCTGAAGGGAAATAAGAATTATGTATTAATTGTCTCATGCTTCCTCATTGAGAATAGCGATTTTTTTTTTCTCGGCCTAATATGCCGGTGCCCTACCTCCACCCCCTCCACCACCGTATTTTCTTTCACGCCAAATATTTTTCATCTCCCACTTTCTTTACGCTATGAAACACTATGAAAAAAGTGACTGAAACTGATCAATAAGCTTAGGATAAAAATTATGAGATGAGAACAATCATGATGTTTCGTAACTTCGTGGGGAGAAGCCGTGCACCTTTTTTTCACGTTAAGACACAAAATTTGGATATTTTTTCTAAATTTGATGTAACATTATTGTATTATTCGTAATCGGCGGTAATTTTCCTAATCATTTGGTATGAAAACATACTGAGAGGCAGAAAAATTTGAAGTTTTTGTAATTAAAAATTTTTCCGGTAACCGCTTATACTTCAAATTTATTACAAGTAAAGAAGAATTATTCAATTGTATTTTATACGCATGATCTGGCCTAGAATTGGGCATCCTGTGCTTTGTTATATGCATCCTCGTATATATATATATATATATACTAGGGGTGCGTATGGCGCTACGCGCCCTCACTTAGGTTTGGGTTTGGGTTTTGGGTTTGGGTTTGGGTTTGGTCATCCTTTTCAAATTGGACACCCGGTATAAGCTCAAATCCTGAAACAGCGGCGGCGGCAGCGGCGGCGGCAGCGGCGATATATCTTTATATTATAGAGATATATATATATATATCTCTCTCTATAATATAAAGATATGTCGCCGCTGCCGCCGCCGCCGCCGCCGCCGCTGTTTCAGGATTTGAGCTTATACCGGGTGTCCAATTTGAAAAGGATGACAAACCCTAACCCAAAACCCAAACCCAAAACCCAAACCCAAAACCCAAACCTAAGTGAGGGCGCGTAGCGCCCTACGCACCCCTAGTATATATATATATATATATATGTGTGTGTGTGTGTGTGTGTGTGTGTGCCTGTGTGTTTTATGTACATGAATATCGGGAATGAGTTTTGTTACCTGAATAGAGGGAGCGGAGATAACGCGCGTGCACGCAATCACGCGACTTCCGTGTCCGTAGGAAATAAAATCACAATATTCCAGCAACCTCAACTCCCCCGTTCCACCGTGCTCATCGAAGGGAAGGTTTTCTTGATAAAAACGGGGAAAAATAGAATCATACGGCACCAAATGAAATGGGGCAAAACGAAATGAGAATCCTGTTGCAACTCTGTAAAAAAAAAACCCTGAAAACAAAGCTTCCATGCTGCTCACAAGCTGTTTGCTTACATTTTCAAACAATATTTTGACACGCAATTTTCGTAATTACATGACGCTACGGAAAAAAAAAGACAAATTTAAACATAAAACCGAGCGGCATCTTTCAAGTCTACCCGCGACCATTGAAAATCCTCGAATTTATCTTAAGTCGATTAAGCAGGAGCAGACTTATAGCCACATGAAATTTCGATAGTTTTAGGTTTCCAAAAATCTATAAAAAAAAAAGCGTAACATTTATTTTCCATTCTCAAATACGCTTTGAGACTCTGGTAGATCGGAAATTTCTCGCTGATTATGAATCGCACAGAGCTTCCGTCGAAAGCGAATAATTTTCACGTCAAAACAAAAAAAAAATCAAACAATCACGAGGTTTCGTAAAAATTTACAATAGCCTACGAGTAAATAAATTTGACATGGTACGTAAGAAAAATATTCTCGATGCCCTCAGGCGATTTATTGTGGCCCTTTTTCATAATAAAAGAGAATCTAATTTAGCAAAGTGATGGTTAAGCCTGCTATATGCACAGCGAAATATAAAACTCGATGAACTAGCCAACCTTTACATCAAGGGATTGTAAGTAACGCGTTTATAGTCAGACTGGAGAATCGACGTAGAGTGTAAAAAAAAAAAAAAAAAAAACATTGAAAGAAATGCGATAGAAGATGCGAAAGAAAACGAATGAGGGGAATAAAGCTTTCCTCACCGTAAGTAGGCGTTAGTGATTCTCGATACTTCGTTCCATATAGAAAACTAAGCTGTGCAAGCTCTCTCAGTCATTCTGGGAATTCGCATTGCTGCGAAACTTTCGTAGCTTCGCGTCCGGAGCTTTAATTAATTGCTACCCTACAACCCAACGGATTTTATACTCTCGAAGAGTACACTTATAAAAAAAAGAGATATAGAGAGGGAGAGAAAGCTCGAAAATATTTTCGGCCAAATCCCTCAAAGGGAAATTATCCCCAAAAGCTTGAAGCACATCAAGTACATTTCATTCTCCAATCCTGAAGAAGCACCAAAAAAACTATGCTGTCAACCCATTTTCGGATTTCTTTTCTCAAACTAGTTTGGTGATTGCTAAAAGAAAGCTAAAATCCTATAACAAGATTCTTGCATTTTAAGGACCCGATAAAACTCTATAGTCTAATACTAAAAGCTATTGCCATTAAACTAATTGAAAAAAAAAAAAAATCTGAAAATTGGGGTGGAGTGTTTTTCGGCGTTATTACAAGACATACTGAACGGAGAAAAAAAAATTGAGAATAGTGAAGAGCGAGTAGACTCACGTCGACCATACACATCGTGCAAGTCTCTTTCTCGTTCACCATTTCTTTCTCGGTCTTTATTTTATTTTATTTTTTTCTTTTGCCTTCACATTTCTCGCTGGAGTGTATCCCGGGCGAATGGAATAACGAGACGCAAAGACAGAGCTTTTCTGCAGCTGGGAGGAAACGAGAATGAAGAAACGAATAAGAGTCTCGGGGATTCTCGCGCGAGAAGAGAACTGCACCCTAAGCTGCCACGCCCCGGGCTCGTTATTTCCTCGAGGGTATCAGGAACTATACAAGAGAAAAGAGAGATGGATATATGTATAGTAAAGCCAGGATCGAGGGAAGAAGACTGGTCGGTTTTTCGAAGAACATTTCGCGTACAGCGAGGTTCGAAAGAAAATTTACGATCTCGATAAAAAAAAAACTTTCATTCTTTTTCTCGTACGATTTTTATTCGCCCTCGTGTCAAGCTTCGAAAGCACCGATGTTGAGGAAAGGAATTTCATGTCTGTGCCATCGATTAATTGGAATGATTAATTGGAAGGAGCATAAATAGAGAAAAGATAGACCAACAAACGTGCAAATCGTGACTTGCAACCGCATAATTTTTATCCATTGATACCTTGTACGATCAATTAGCTTACTCAATTTCAGTGTTCTCACATAGAGAAAGCTTACGGTTTGTGTTTCAATTTTGCACATTTTAATTACGGACATTCCAACTGTATGCATCCCGACTGTACACGTTTCAACTGTACACGTGCTAACTGAACACTTTCCAACTGTAAACGTTCCAACTGCACTTGTTTCAATTAAACACGTGCCAACTGCACATGTTCCAACATCCAGTTGGAACACGTTCCAGTTGAACGCGTTCCAACTGAATACATTTCGACTGGACACGTTCCACCTGAAGGCGTTCCAATCATACACATTATAGCTTTACATATTGCAACTGTACAGGCTCTAACTATATACCTTCTAGCTATACACGTTCCAACTGTACACGTTCAATTGTATACGTTTCAACTGAACACGTTCCAACTCCATACGGTCAAACTGAACACGTTTCAACTCAATACGGTCAAACTGAACACGTTCCAATGTTACACGTTCAAACTATACCCATTCCAACTGTATACGTTCTAAGTGAATATGGGCCAAACAAACACATTCCAACTGAACACGTTCCAACTGTACACGTTTAAACTCTACACTTTCTATCTGTAAACCTTCCAACTGTACACCTTTCGACTGTACAACTTCTAGCTGTATACCTTCCTGCTGAATATCTTCCAACTCTGCGCCTTCCAACTCCACTCAATCGTACGCCTTCCGAGTCTACACCTTTAAACTGTACACCTTACAACTGTACACGTTCCAATTTTACACGGCTAGAATCTATAAACATCAGCCACTGTCAAGTGAGGTCGGAGCAGATTTCATTTTTTCATTTTAAATATGTATCCATCAAATTTTTATCGCGTCTGCCAACTGCATTGAAATTCAGAGTCAACGAAGATGATGTCACTGCTTTAGATGTGTAAAAATTTTGATATTTATAATTCGATTCCTTATCGAATCGTATAATTTTTTTTTCCTCAATTTAAATATATGACTAATTGGAACATTCAAAGCAATCTGGCAGTAGAATCTCCCACATTTTATTCATGGAGTCGAGAAAGTTTACCAGAGACCTCGTCGAACTTACAAAGAAAATAATGACGAAGACAGCGATTATCTTTTTGTACATTTTTATTTTTTTTTCTCCTACAGTTACATCGTTTACCTAAAATATTAAACATCATCCCCCCGAAGTCTTTCTCGCTCGAACAATGAAATTTCACGTCGTTTTACCTCGTTCATTTTTCTTACAGTTATTTTATATTTCTTCGTTCTCTTCTCGTGTTTCATTATAATTCTTCTTTTTTCGTGTATTTTTTTTTTATTTTTTTTTGTCTCACCTCGAGAGAGGCATTATAATGTCAACGGGATGAGGTACGAGGGGTCATGGACTCGAAACAGCAGCGTCATCTCCCTCGAGGAATTATACTAACCTCTATCGCATTTCAACGTCGCGAGAGGACGCTCGGGCTTGACTGAAATAGTGTCTCGTGCGAATCCGAGCGAGAGAGAGAGAGAGAAAGAGAGTGTGAGAGAGAGAGAGAGAGAGAGAGTAAAAGAAAAAGAGACAATGAGAAGGAGAGACAGAGATAGCTTTCTTGCCCGGCTGAATTTATGTTTATTCCACGAATAAATAAAGCATGCTAGCCCAAGGCGACGAACGACAACAACGACGTTGACGTTGAGGAGAATTTTTCTCTCCCTTTCCCTCTTTGCTGACGACTGGAAGTTGGGACCTTCTCTTACACCCCCGCCTTGTCTTTTCCCCCTGGTAAAATCAGCCCGCTGTCTTCGTATCTCTAGGAAGAAGAGGAAGAAAAAAAAAACGAAAAAAATTAAACCGAGCTTTTTTCCACACCAACGCCTCTTATCCCCCCCCCCCCCCTTCCCCCGCCACCCTCTATTGCTATGTGTTGCCCAAGGCCTTTGTCTTTCTTATCGCTTTACGGAATATTGTTTACGAGTACGAAACCATGAGAGAAGGCATCTCCGCAAACCACCAGCGACAGGCTTATAAAAAAGACGTCCCTCGGGCACGCGTATTTATTATTTTTTTTTTCACGTAATATGATTTTCAACTTTTACGGCAAATTTATTTATCGTGAGAAAAGAAAAATTTCCCGGCATGAGATTAATTAACGTCCTGTCCAACAGAAAATTCCTGATTCACACACTTGAGATTCATTTTACTACATCATTGAGTGAGCTCAGTGATGGTGAAAATTTTTTTATCGCCATCTTTCGGAATTTTTGTTTCCCAAAATTTCATTTCCTCAATGGTTCAATGTCGATAATGTTACGGTATTCGTGAGTTGATAAACCATTTCGAGCGAACTTAGCTATATTTACTGTGCATCGCTCAAGACGCTCAAGAGTGATCTACATAATCCTCGCAACCAGTGCATCTATCACAAACTCTGTTCAATGAAATAATCGAGCACGTCCAAAGTGATGCAAAAACCTGGTATGAATTTTTAACAAACAGAAACGACGATCGACATTTATTGAATTCAATTTTGAATAGTCAGAAGTAAGACTGACTCTCATTGTCCCCTGATTACCGTTGTCACGATCTTCCTTGCCAGAGTAGAGGCCGAGAGTGTCGGGAGAGCTCAGAAGCGCTAATATACACGTGTTCCAACGAGCGAGAGAGACGAGAAGCTGTGGAGTGCGAGGGAGTGAGGTGGAGATGAGGGAGTGAGTTTGAGACAAGTTTTAGCTTCGACCCTAAGGACAAGGGTGGAAATACAGGTCTCTTTCAGAGTTTGGACATGCTCGGCTTCGATTAATCAATGGGAGGCACGTGGCAGATCGCCAAAGCGGGAGAGAGTGTCACGAGAGAGACGTGAAACGACGCCTTTCATGTGGTGACAACGACGCTGGAAGCGTCCCACTGATCTCCACCAATACTCTCCCCGTTCTCCATATCTATTCTCGATGTTCCTGCTGGATTATGGATTCCTCGCCAGTCGCTCCACCAATAGCCGGAGAGTGAAAGGGAGAGTGAAAGGGATCATCGCGGGAGTGGTCGATATGAGGATGATGCAGGAGGACAATGGACGTCACCGAAATTGGCTCATCCGCATTCGTTTTTTTTTTTGACGAGCGGACGGTTTTAACATATCATGCATGGATCATGTTTAGGTAGATACACTAGAAATCGCTTAACTGTCCGCTTTAGGGTGGATAGGAGAGGAAATCGGGCAGTTAACCGTCTCCCTCACGCTGTCGCAGAGCGCTTGAAGGCTGTGCTCAGGGAAGGGGCACGAGCTCGTGTCAGGACAGGTTCGCAACAGAGTTGGGGGGGGGGGGGGGGGGGATTAGTGAGTGTGACAGTCCTTGTGGCGGAGAAAGAGCTGGAGGGTGCAGTTAACCGGCATGCAGTTAACAGAGTTCCAGTGTACCGGTGTCTGCAAGAATTTTGATAACCTTGAGAGATAATATGAGGATTCCGATTGAGGTTGAAGATACACCGACCTAGACAGACCCGATTTACCAATGAAGCCCTCACAAAACGTTTCAATGACGTCAAGTCATCAGCCGATTACCAATCCAAACACTGGGCATCGCTGGAAATTCCGTAAAGCATCTCACAGATCGTCGATACTTCGGATTCTGTGGATACGATATCACTGTGTCTCTTCTTTACGATTGGAAGGCTCGTGGACTCGCCAGGATTACGTTAATACTCTAGTTTCACGTGGAAGCGATGAATCGAGTTCAGACCTATTACCAAGCCGAACCTACGTGTCTCGGGGACCCACGCCACAGCTTCGAAGAGATTTTTTCTGTTATAAAGACACGAGGAAGACGACGTACTGGATTCCCATGAAGCTCTCCGCAAGCAGAGTACTTGCCTAGAACAAGCTGAGCTACCTAGGGGCATGAAATTCAACGGTTGCCACGATATATTCCATCTTCCATTGCTCTTGTGAGCAATGCTCACTCACACGAGTAAGCGCGTTATTCCACTTATACACGTTGCATTAATTCCTGGATGCTTCGCGAGTCGGGAGAAACTCCGCATCTCTTGCCTTCTCCGTAGCCGTGCGAACTCCATTTCTTACCATTCTCCCTAACCCCTCTCGTTATGTAATATGGAACACTGAGACAGGTATGGAAAGAAATGGAGAGAGAGAGAGAGAGAGAGAAATAGGGGAGAAAAAAGACCCAAGGACTCTAACCCTGACCAACGGCATCCTCGATGTAAAACACAAGTTCTACGTGACTCAACCGTCTCATTAGGGCAAATCCACGAGAGTTCCAAGACTTGCCGCAGGAACAGCTTTTATTACAAAAACGTGCCCATCCTCTGATGTATGTCCTACAAAAGCCACGGGTTCTTTTCCATTCATCCAACGATCGTTGCCATGATATTGCCCTGAACGAACATTTCGGAGGATCCTCACTTGATAGGAGTTGGGTTGGATCATTTTTCATTCGCAAAGAACTGTCTCGCTGAATCCTGTCGTTGGATAAACTTGTCGAAGGATCTCTCAATTTAAGCACCGATTCTGATTCGTCGTTAATTAATGGATAGACCGGGACCGAAGTATGGGGCTGTTAAAAGACGGTGTCATGAAGAAAACATGCAATTGGAGAAGGTTGAAACACACAAGGCTACTCTACAGTGAACACTCCAACCACCGTCATGTCTGTCTTCGTGTATAAAAGAACACACGCAATATCCACTTCGTGCAGAGTTCGCTGAAAGGTATGGAAACCCGCTGTCATTTGTCACTGTCCGGAACAGAAGTAGACGCCAAGAAAAATCGATCCCTTACGTATCCATTTTTACCTTTTCCCCGGAAATCTCTCCTCTCTCTCTCTCTCTCTCTCTCTCTCTCTCTCTCTCTCTCTCTCTCTCTCTCTCTTAGGCTCTTGCTACCATCAACTTTCAGCCGACTCAATGAGACGAGGATCGTCCTCTTCGCCAATTACACCACATTGATCCACAGTCTCGGGTTTTTGCCCCCCAAACCACCCCAATTCCCGTTATTCGGATCTTACGATAATTTTGAATTACCAAAGTTCACGACCCAGTCACGATTATTCATTCATGTCCCTTGTAGTTATGGGCACATCCATTTCGGGCAAGCCGAAAAGATATGTATCCATACACCAGCTCATCCATAACCTTCACCGACCCAGTCATGCTTTTGACGATCGTAACTCGTTGACAGGACCATTGATTCTAGAATTGGTGATTGAAATCGTCGAACCTTCTGGCCCGAACCTAACTCTCGACATTCGTGGACTCTGTATAAGCGATTGTTTGAAAATTGAGAGAAAGCCAAGTGGGCGAGAGGAGAATTGTTTCGTGTCGAGATTCCTTGGATTATCCGAAAAACGAGGTCATTATCCCACTTACGTGCATCAAAGTCATTCGTTAATTCGATCTTTCTCTTTTCTCGTCTGCTTTTCTTTCACCATCCTCGATCCTCATATTTTTTTTAGATTTTTCCCCGAACAACCCGGTAAAATTATCTCCTTCTTCTTCCGTCACTCCTTCACTGTTGATAGCAGAGGAAAGCGAAAGTAAAGGTGGCATCATTGAAGCTCTCGATATATCATTGATGAGTGAGACGATGCTTTTTCCTACCCTTGATCCGTTCACCTGGACACACAAGTGTCGAGTTCCCATACGGAATCGGTGACTTTTCAGACTTTTCAGGCATCAGGCTGATTTCGTTATCTCTCATACCGATAGGATTTAAATTTATCTCCCCGAGGACAGGCCCTTGAACGAGCATTGAGTGAGAAATACCGTTGCTTCTAAATGGACCCATGTATATAGATGCCTGTTGATGTAAAAGTATATTAAACACGGGTAATTTGAAGGAGGATCCTCGAGCTCTCTGAACGAGAGATCTCCTCCTCACTCCAGCTCACTCATCTTGTCTCATCATCTTTTGCCGGGGGTTGGGGGAAAGCGGAGCCGTATATATTCCAGGTATATATGTATTAGTTTATACGATAGGATGGGATAGAAAATCGTATACCATGAGGCCTCACCGAGTCTAGGTAGCTAACTCATAACTACGTCACATCCTGCAGGTAATTGAAAACGTTATCTCGCACCCGCTTGCCTACCATCCTTTCCTATTTCCTCCATGGTCCACACACACACACACACACACACACGCGCGCACGCGCGCGCGAACGTACACACACGCACGCACGCACGCACACACACACAAATTTCTCAGTCTCCTCCTGAAATCGCTGTACCAGCCGAGTGAGCGAGATAAAAGTCCTTCCCATGACTTGAGGGCACTTCTCCGATGGCCAGAACTCAGGGAGTGGTAATTAACACCCCTATTCGACCATCCAGCAAACCAGGCATCCGTGGACTGATCTGTCTCTCTCTCTCTCTCTTACTCCCTTCTACTCCCTGACTTTGACTTTCCCTCCCTCCTTTCCCCGGTCTCGGATAACTTGTGGAAAACTCGAGGAAAACTCACGATAGGGCGTTTTCCTCCAAGCTTGGCCCCCTCAAAGCTATATACTCCCGCACACTTTAACCAGCTTTCACTTCATTTCTGTCTACTAGCTTTATATTTGACTCAATCTACTACGAGCCATCCTGCACTGCTGTTTTCTCCTCTCTTCCTCCTTCCTCACCCTCTTCTCTCTCTTCTGCACCCTCCTTCTCTCTCTCTCTCTCTCTCTCTCTCTCTCTCTCTCTCTTTCTCTCTCTCTCTCTCTCTCTCTCTCTCTCTCTCTCTCAGTCTCGTTAGGTGTATCGTTCGAAGTAGCAAGACAAAGAGGAGTAGTAAGGACCCCGGAGCAAGAGAAGTGTTCGCAGCCGCAAGTTGTGTTCGAGGGGAAAAGAGCTTGGTACTTTGGTTCGTTTAGTTTTGCACAAGAGTTGGATTCCCCTATGTGTATTTGTTGAGTTTTGGCATGAAAGAGTTGGTGAAAGAAGGGCTATCGGGAGCTACGTTAAAGTGTGGGAATCCAGCACAGCTTGCGATGAAGGGTGGAGTGAGCAGAGTGATGACGCACAGGACCAACGAGCCGAGGGATATCGTGGGAGTGAAAGCAAGATAGATGAAGTTGGAGTGAGCGCGGCTCGGAGTCCATTGTACGGGTACAGATTACTGCCTGGTACAACAGCAATCTGGCCTCAGATACTGGCAAACTATCACGAGTCAAAGAGGTTAACAAGAAATGCTAAGAGAGCAAGCAGGAGCTGAGGTGGAGTTTGGCTATCTGAAGAATGAAGCAAAAGGAGATGATTAAGAGAGGGAGAGAGAGAGAGAGAGAGAGAGAGAAAGAGAAAGAGATGGTTCAAAGGGATCGATATCCATTTCTTGCTAGCAGAAAGTTCCTTGTCTATGACCGAGTAATAAACACAGAGGCAAACGAATGAACTGTCAGAGTCAGGCTGGTGGATGATTCCTCGAATGATTCAGATCACAAAATGCAACTTGTTATTCGAACTATCGCATCGAACCTGCTGAATCTTCTTGGACAAAATCCAAGCGAGGTAACAAATAATGTAGCTGGAGGTAATGGAATCGTCATGATCGTCAGTGTAGGGTAATTACAACGTCATCGTGGCTGATTTCTAAGAGTCACTGCAAATGAACCGCTGGGGCTATGGGGTTGAAAGACTCATCATTTCAAAGACAACAAATCACAGTTCGTCAGAAAATTATTCTGATCCGGTCATCTGTTCGCTGTCATGACAAAAACTGGCACTTACAACAGAGTAACGAAATTGGCAGTCTTCTCTATAGCAATTTCCACGCTCGGCTGGTTCGTAGGTTTTGCCCCCCCTGACCCTTTTTTTCACAAACTGGGACTATGATAGTTTTAGCCAATATTCGATTCCAGTTCAAAGCCCTGTGCGTTATTCAGAAGAACCGGAGCAGAGGCCAGTAAACGCAAGCTCGAAACGGCTCACTGCAGATATCTGCCTCCCTCTCCCTCTCTCTCTCTCTCTCTCTCTCTCTCTCTCTCGCTCTCTCTCTCTCTCTCTCTCTCTCTCTCCCTCTCCCTCTCTTTTTCTCTGTCTGGCACGTTTCCTAGGTGTTGGTAATTTCACGGTGACTAACCCTGGGATGCATTTTATTCCGGGGGTTTAACGCGGGGCTACGCTCGAAAAGGAAATAAATCAGTGGCGACCGCAAGAGACTGAATCGACATCGCGCTAGTCCCAATCCCGTTCACCTCATTCTCTCTCTCGCTCTCTTTCTCTCTATCGACTATCCATTTTCGAGTTCATTCCTTCGAGCGTAAACGACAAAATCTAGCGAGATTCTCCCGTATCAACGAAATTACGGAATTTGAGTGCAAAATTGTAACAAAAAATGTTTCAGTCCCTCTTTGGGGATTCAAGACTATACCAGCGTGATTGAGTGATTTCCGAAAACGTAAAAATTAATATCAAATCAATGTTACCAACCCCTGAACGTAACCACTTAGGAAAAGTAGTAAAAAATACCTTTGTTTTTCTTTAATTAAAAAATATTATTATTGAGGGTGATTTTGAGACTTTACAAGCTCAGTACAAATATTTTCCATCAGCATTGAAAATGATTCAGATTTGATTAATTTAAAAAATTGCTCGAGCACATTCTTGAAAATTTAATTATTTCGTCCGAAGAAGAATAGGCCTGAGGGGCTGGCTGGTGTACATGGTTTTCAGGAGTCTGAAGAGCGTGATGACAGTGTCGTCGTATTTGTCTCCCAAACTGGTAGATTATGGCATAAAGATTATCCGCCCAAACGAGCGAACGCGAGAATATAAGAAACGTGATGCTCGTCGGCACCTTTGGAGAGACGATTTATGTATGAACTCTCGTGGTACTTTAATTTTTTCCAACGCTCCTTGCCATTGCGATAAAAAAAAGTTGAGAGCAATACGCACATTTTTTTTTTTTCAACTATGCGTGAATTCTGCAGAACTTTCGTTTTTACTTTCTCCATCCACCATACGATGCATGGCTAATAAAAATGAGACAGTACCGAGGGAAAAAAATTGTTGCCACACTACGAAGTAAATTATAATGATCATTAAAAAAAAATTTTATTATTACTGTTGGAATTATCATAAAAAATATTATGCGATTCGATAGTAACGAATTTATTGTTTAACCGATAATTTATAATTTTGAAAAACCATCGAGATTACCTCGCTATTTTTCGTGATATAAATTTGGCAAGAACATATTAATCGTGTTGAATATGAAATAGTAAATAGTGAATAGTGAAAGATTTTGAGAAAGAACGTGAACAGGTGGATGTACCCATAATTGGCGTGGAGCCATTTTTACGTCAATTTGTGTGATATTTAACAACAACAAAAATTAGATCTCTGAAAGAAAAAATTAAGAATGTAATTCAATTAATTACAATCCTATTCGAATGCCACTGCGTAGAAATGATCATTTCTTGAAAAATAAAATACATGAAGTTTCAGGATAAGAATAAAAATACTTTTTCTTTTTAATGATCGGTAGAACCGTAAAATAAGAGTTGAAATTATTTTTTTGGCAAAAAATGGTACAAATGAAATTTTCTTCTCTACAAAACTAACATAGTCAAGGGTGTGGAATTTATCGCAGCATCACGTCTAATAGCATGAAAGAAGTAGGGAAAATGACGAACGAAACGAGAATCAAATGCATGGAAAACTCGGTGAGAAATTACCAATTCTCTGATATGGTATTGACGCAGCTGGAGTATCGCAGTAGTAATGGTCAGTGTGCGGTCAGACACAAGATTGAGTTTGAACCCATCATTGCATTATCAGACACACGTCAAGGACTCGACCGTATGACTCGACCATTCCAATTAAAAAATATATTTAGAAATTAAAGAGATACTTTTATTTTAAGTACCTAAATATTTTCAAAATCCCTAGTTAATAAAACATTATATTTAAAATTCCCTATATGAATGAATTTATTAATTTTTCTCTCGAAACTCTCTGCAACAAAATATTTTCATGATTATCATGATAAAAATGACATATTCAGTGTCTCAAATTGAATTTAGTGCTAGCCTGTAGCGATAAAATTTTCAGAGTGATAATGTTTTACTCAGTTCTTAAAAATATTTGGACCTGCGTCTTTCTATATTCTCTGTGACACGAACACACACACACACACGCACGCGTCCATACATTTGTAAAATATAGAAATTTGTCGAGGTATACGTTGAATGAAAGCAATACGATGACAGTTGCTGGACAGAGTAAAGTAAAGTACGTCGTTTGCATTGTGCAACGTGCTTATGCACTTCTGACTGTAGAGACCACTGTGCTATCTCTCCTACTGGGTCTCGTCCAACCACACCATCCCTAACAGTACACACACACGCACACGCACGCACACACACACACACACACACACACACACACACACACACACACACACACACACACACACATCAGGGTAATTACCTTTGTTCGAGGTACAAATTGCGGTTCGTACCTCGACCTCTGTACACGAGATCTCACTAACCGACAGTCCTGATGCACTTCTCAATCTCTCTCTCTCTCTCTCTCTCTCTCTCTCTATCTTTCACACATGCACACGTACTTTTTCTCATCCTTTGTCTTTTTCCTGTTTCTTCAAATTTGCCAAAAACGAAAAAACTCGACTTTGCACTCAATTCCACATCGATTTCCCACTTTCAATCAAATTTTCCACAATCCTCTTAAAATTTCGTGTAATCACTGGTGCTGAATAAAATCGTATAAAACAATAATTTTCGGTGACAATTTTATCAATTGAATGAATGGATTTGTTATTTACTTTATCATGACGAAAATTACGCAAATTTTAACGAAATTTATTTCATCTTGGACGATGTGAAAGATGTTCGAAGCTAAAGATTTGATGCCCAGCTGAGTGAATGCGGTTGAGGTAGGGAATTCAGGCTCACCAACGAAATTTTATCTTGGAAATTTTGTACCAGCTAGAGGGTACGTTTTGGAGGATTCTCGAGGACATCAAATGAAGAGAAATTGTGGGAACATAAAAAAAGAGAGAGAGAGAGAGGAATTGAGTGTATGATGCAAAAGAGGATCTGTGCCCCTCTTCCTCCGTCGCTTTCTCTCTTCCACGAGCAGGATCTGCATATTTAGCTAAGGGTCGCATTGTGGCCATTGGAATTGCAAAATTGCAAATTGGACTTGTTCGAGTCGTTCGCTCCAAAGCCGAGAGAGCGAGTAGGAGAAAAAAAAGAGAGAGAGAGAGAGAGAGAGAGAGAGTGAACGAGGAAGAGAGGGAGAGAGCTTTAGCTGGTTGTTCTATATAAATAATTCGCACAGCGGAATAGCTCTCTCACAGGCCAACCTCGACGAACCGACGAACTCAAAGTTTTCGAATTAACTGCACCGCACCAGGTCTATCGCTTTCTCTGTCTCTCTCTCTCTCTCTCTTTCTCTCTTTCTATACCCTGTTTTATATATGCAAGCACGTAACGGGAGGAAATAATATCCCGTTTTCGACGCACCGAGTCAACGACGAGACTAGATAAAACAGAGATTAATGAGATTGAGATATTAATGGTAGACTCCCCTGGATTTAATACACGAATAGCGGAATACCACCAACTTCCTACTAATATAATTAAATTTCCGTTTTTTTTCTTTTATTCATTTCGTTCGTTCTCTTCGTTCGATCGAGCAGAGATTTCGATGCAGCCTAGTCAGGTCAATCAAGCGGACAAATAAAGTTGAGAATATAAGAAAAATGTTTCAAAAAAATGTTTATTTATTATGGCGTTGAATTAATCATGGTAAAATTGATATCGTACGATTAGAATTTTCGAAGCGAAATTGTATAATTGAAATTGTTCAACTGAAATCATACCAGTATAATTATAAAATTGAAAGTGTACAATTGAAATAATAAAATTGGAACAACGCAACTGATACAGACATTCAATATTGTGCAATTGGAATCAGAAGACTGAAATTGCACAATTTTAATTGATTAATTGAATCTTTATAATTGGAATTGTACAATTAGAATTGCACGATTGGAGGTACACAATTATGATTGCAGAATTGATGTCGTACTATTAGCATTGCACAATTAGAATTAGACAGTTGTAATTGTACAATTGGAATTGTAAAATTGGAATCGTACAATAGAAGCTGTGGATTTTGAGTTATACAATTTGGATGAATTCACGGTTGGATTTGTACAATTGGAAATGTATAAATGGAATTGTACAATTGGAATAGTATCAATGGAACTGTACAATTGGAATTTTACTATTGGAACTGTATAATTGGAATTGTACAATTGGAACTGAAAAATTTTAATTTTACAACTGGAACTGTACAATTGGAATTTTACAGTTGGAATTGTACAATTGGAATTGTACAATTGGAATTGTGGAATTGGAATTGTACAATTGGAATTGTACAATTGGAAGGTGCAATTCTGTCCACAAATAAAGGGAGGATCTATGGAAAAAAAAGATTGCAAATCAATTGGCTTGTTTTGTCCTGCCGACGAAAAATCTCTTAAGTGATTAGATCGATCGCAAAGTCCAATTTTCTCCTCAAACCCGTTTTGCCCGGATATAAAGAAAAAAACGCGCGTCTCTCTGTCTCTCCTTCTCTCTCTCTCTCTCTCTCGCTCTCTCTCTCGCTCTCTGTCTCTCTTGTTTTTCTTCGAAGCTCCGGCGACACGATTGAAAGCGTTATTTGGGAAAATAAATTGCGGGCTTGCGTCAATTTACCCCTCGTAGACGAATAGCCGATCGTTTGTAAATCCCGCCAAGATACTTCTCACGGTTTTAACCGACGTCCACGCGTGCGCGCAGGTGGGCTGCGGGAAAAATACGTGTTTCGAAGAACAAAAGTGCAGCGAAATGAAACGAGTGAAAATCTCTAGGTCCGAAGGGTTATCACGTCAATTTGTCAGCTCGTGGCGATATTTAGTACGAGTTTAAAGAAGGAAAAAAATAAAAATAAAACAATTTTCTTAGTATGTCTCTCGTGATCAACTGTCCAATATCCGATTGATCGAATCCATTGATTGTCATGAGAGAAATATAAAACAAAAATTAGGCTAATTGTTATAAGATGTGTTTTTTTTTTCCTTTATCGGCATCAGGGATTATTGGGAATTGTATGTCTCCTTTCCGAAACTTCGGATTCTAAATTAATAAAATTAAAGATGAAATTTAATTTACAAAGATCCGTAATAATTTGTCGACGAACAAATTTTCTCGAATTTTACATTTGATCTGGACGATGCGGGGATGAATATTTCGAAATATTTATATGAAATGACACAAATACTGAGTCATGGAGATAGAAAGGACTTGGAGGAAAAAGGTTACGGGTCTGGAATGACGGGGATTCAATGGCAGATAGAGGGTGACAAAGAGAGGGTGAGAGAGAGAGAGAGAGAGAGAGAGAGAGAGAGAGAGAGAGCGAGAGAGAGAGACAGGAAGATATGGAAAAATAGGGGTAGTTCATGCAAATGGAAAGTTATGCCGCGGAAAAACGAATATTGAATCAGCAGCCGGTTGAGGATGGTTATATATATATATATATATATGATCTTATGTGGAACTAT
The DNA here is from genome assembly GCA_963564615.1 of Rhorus exstirpatorius. Taxonomy (NCBI): domain Eukaryota; kingdom Metazoa; phylum Arthropoda; class Insecta; order Hymenoptera; family Ichneumonidae; genus Rhorus; species Rhorus exstirpatorius. Next base: position 13,131,811 of record OY751315.1, read on the forward strand.
AGGGGTTGAAAACGCGGTCGTATAGAGTTCTATATGGTGTTTTTTTTTTCTATTCCACCATTCCTCTCGCTCTTTGGCTTCTTTCGTGTCGGTTCGATGCTTGCTTTCCATCCTTCGGGATCTTGACGTCGTCGCCAGAAACCGATCTCCAAGAGAATCCTATTTGAACTATTTCTCTCTCACATTTTTTTTCTACAATATATAAGTATATATATATATATATCGATGTAACATCAACAGACACACGCATTCGCATCGATCTCTCTTCATCTTCGTCTCCTTCTTCTACTTCTTTTCGGATTTTTTTTTCTTCATTCACTTCCCTCAAGCACTTGCACGAACCTGTCGAGAAGACCCTTTACCACCATTTTTCATTCGAATTCTCACATCATCCGAATACTTTCCATATCTTCATGCCACTTGGGACTTTTTGAGCCAAATCGACATCAACATTGCGACGAATGGTAATTCAATTTTTAAATTTTCAATTATCATAACTTTGAAAAAAAAATGCTTTTTAATATGTGCAGGAAATGAAAAAAAATTGTACAGAAAATTTTCAGATTTTTTCGATAATTCTCTTGCACACGATCAACGAAAAGTTATATGCCAAAGAAATTACATCTATAATGAATTATGGTTTGACTCAAAATTACATGAGAATCAAGTAAATTTTTCGTTAAGAAAATATTTTTTCCCCATGTATTTCCCGAAAACAATTTTTAGTCTATGAAAAGTTTTTTTTAATGACAAACTACATTGTACTCAAGGGAAAATTAAATAAAAAATGTAAGAGTCCACTTGGTCTGGATTGACCTATATGTGTGTGTGTGTGTGTGTGAGTATATGAATATATTGAATATAGCAATTCTGAAATAAATGGGAAGAGCAAGCCAACGTTATATCCCTTGGAAAATGTGAGCCAAGTTTATTCAATGAAGAATCCAATCGCAAATCGACTCGTGAGTACGAGAAACTCCATCTCTCTCGAATTCAAATTTTTATTTGTTACACTACGTTTTCCCTGGAGAAAGAGAGATGAAAGTAAGAAGTATACATTTCGATATATTTCATTCGAGAGAATAAAAATTATTTTTACGAAAAATTGAAAAAAAAAAAAAAAAAAAAAACAAGGGCATTTATTCGGATATATACACATTTTTCGTGATTTATCCGTTGCAGTGAGACTCTTGAGTTATTTTTCTTTCCCCCTGTGGAATAATATTGAAACTTTACGACTGAATTTAAAGCTGCGAGTTCCGGTAAATTGTGCGAGCCATTTTTTTTTTAAGTTTATCAAAGAGAAGGAATTTTTATGATGCATGGGAAAATAAAAAATAAAATTTCCAATGACTAAGTTGAGATTGAAATAGATGAACGTTTTCCAAAGCTACCAGCTGATGAAATTTAACAAAAATTGCAAAAAAATTACTACAAGATTGAGCGAAGTGGAAAACAAAAATTCAATTTCATAATTCTCCTAGAAGAAATTCGAAAATTTGTGAGAAAAATTACATTTGATCATAGAAGAATATATTCGATTGACCATTGGTTAATTGAATTGCCAAAATAGATGTATAAAATTTGCAAAAATCCAAAATTGTGAAGGTTTAGGTTTGAGTATGGATTGTAAACATTTTTTGTGGGTCTTATCGTATACGAGTATTTTTTTTTCCGAAACTCGAGTCAATTTTACGTAAAAAAATTGGTGCCACCTCTTATCGCTCGTTTTAGGATTAGGAATCCTCGAATAAACGATTTGTCAAATTACAAAAATTCGTAACTCGGAATCCGTTGATTATACGTGCATAATTTTCACTGGACTCTTTTTACATGAAATGTGCTAAAATGAAACAAAACAAAAAATACTGATCATCATAAAAGAATGTAATGCCACTTCAAAAAAGTGGATTACCTCAATTTCAAGCGAGTGACATCATTCTTCGAGCTGTCGGTAATTTTTTTTGCATCCAGTCATATGGAAAAAAGGTCCAATGAAACTTTCACCTAGGTATTGATCAATAAATTCTGAGATATGTTAATAAGGCTACTGAAAAAAAAAAGAATTTTTGAAAAAATTCTACCTCAAATACCAAAATGCTTCAACGTGCTATTGCAAATGGAACTTATTTTTCATAAAATAGAACAGAGTTTTTTAAATAAAAAATGGAAGTATCTGAAATTAAAAAAAAAAATCGACAACTCAAACTATATTATGAAGAAGAGGCAGTATACCTTTTAATGTTTGTATTTTTCTAATGGTATAGACTATAAGGTACGTATTAACACTTGGACCCGTTCGTCCACTTCACCGTAGCATGGTGGAGCCATATTTGTTTACAAAATTACACGATCGGGCAAAATGGGGAGCTTCGGTGTCGGGTAAAACGGGGACATCCCCATTTATATTACAGATATAAATGATTCTGGCACTGATGACGGCAAAAAGAATGATGATCCTGCAGCTTGCATTTTTTGCAATGAACTTTTCTCGGATTCACAACGTAAAGAAGGCTGGATTAAGTGCACGGGTTGTGCGATGTGGGCTCATGACGCGTGTTCTGGTTTTGACGACGCTAGCGCTGACTATGTTTGTGACCATTGTGATAAATAATAACTGATTTTTTTTTAACATTCATTTGACTTTAAGTTCAACTTTCGTTTGTGCAATAAATTTTAATATTCTAACTTTAAATACATCGCTGTTCCGATCATTTTCCTATGGTCCCCATCTTACCCGCACGTTCGGGCAAAATAGGGATTTCTGCATTCAACTATAGAATAATTTTTTTTGGTCCAATGGTATAACATTCGAAATTATCCTGTGGGTGGTAGCCAGATGAAGGTCCACAGATGATGGACACGAGTGGACGGTATCCCACTCATCGAAATAGCCAAATTATATCGATTCTCCCACTAACGTCCCCATTTTACCCAACTCTCCCCTATTGATCAATAAATTCTGAGATATATGAATAAGGCAACTCTAAAAAAAAAAGAATTTTTGAAAAAATTCTACCTCAAATACCAAAATGCTTCAACGTGCTATTGCACATGGAACTTATTTTTCATAAAATAGAACAAAGTTTTTTAAATAAAAAATGGAAGTATCTGAAATTAAAAAAAAAAAAATCGACAACTCAAACTAAAAACCAGCATAACTCGTAAAATTATACAGATTTTTTTTCCGGTTGAAAATTCACTCACTTAATCATCCTAATGTCACGAAAAAATTAACCCTCTCAGATTTCGATATTCTCATTTTTCGCTCATAAAAAAAAAATCTCTCAAAATTTGAATCGAGTTGAAAAAATGATTCATTCCTTCGAATACTCAAAATTGATGTATAATGTAGTATTTTAAACTTGAAATCGAGCATGGCCGTTGCTGGAAAATTGTTTCACGTGTGTAACAAAGACTCGATGGAAGGACCACACAAGCCTCCTAGAAATTCGATCGTCGAGTAGCATCGAATAGTTTTGGACTGACTGCACATCCAGTTCGTTTAAGGGGACTGGGAAAGGGTTTTCCCGAAGCTCATATAGCGATGTACAGGGCACTTCAAATGGGCAAAACCCACGGGCAGAGAATACATTGGCTCGTGCAGAGCAGGCCGAAGCTGATTTCAGGCCAGTTTATACGGGGATAGATTCGCGAAACCGTGAATAATGGACACCGGAGTTTGATAAGGGTTAGTCGGTGAGTTTCGAAGCGTATGATATATACATATATATATATATAATAGACACAAATTTAGTTTGGTGGATTGCGTGTACACGAAACCCGGGCCCATCATTCGTAGGAGCAGCGGGAAAACGACCGAATTATTTATCGACGAAAAGCTCGTGGTCGTCTGAAAGCTCGAAAATACGCAACGCGAAATGAGAGCGAGATAGATAGTACGGTTTTAGTTGTTGGATATTCCATCTGTCTGTGCATCCCCATTGCCATATATATTTCCTTAAATCTCTGTCCATCAAATTTTACTATAAAGGTAAAGAGAGAGAGAGAGAGAGAGATAGAGAGAGAGAGAGAGAGAGAGAGAGAGAGAGAGAGAGAGAGAGAGAGAGAGAGAGAGAGAGATCAATCGAAATTGAAACGCTTTTTAATATTTCGAAGGATTTAGCATAACGCAATTTTTCAACACGCGTTCACCATCAATCCTAATTAAATACCCTACCTACCCTAACTAATGCCTACCCTAACTGTTGCCGCTAATACCTCTTAAGCGAGGGCACCTCATGAGCCACGTACTTTGCGTTACGATCTATCGGAAATGCGTTACAGTTCGAAGAGTTGGAGATGAAAAAACGAAACCGATTGATTGGGATTCGCTTGATATTGAATGGAAGCTTTGATGATCTTGAATATAAGCCGAGAGAACTTTAAAGTTTAATTTTAAGCTTGAATATACTAGCAAGGTTTTTTGGCACGCACAATGGCAGTGTTTGATGAGGCTTTGAGAATCCTTGAGAACAAAGAGTGATTCTTCCCGCTGACATTGAATGAAAACTGAAAAAAAATGTTACGGTCTAGTTTAAGGGTTGAAATTGTCCTGAGAGCTGAAAAATCGATGATACTGATTCTTCCTAACAGAAATTACGTCAAATAACAATTTCCGTCATTGAGGCTGCTTTTATGAAGGCTACCGCTGTGTCCTATAATAGAAAATTGTTTTACTAGAAATTACAAGATTTATTTGCCATTAACGTCAATGTCCAAGCCCCCCCTTCCCCCCGGATGAATAATTTACTTTTTGTGTTTTTATACGCTTGACGCCCAGAGCTTTCGAGGCCATTACTGAGTCGACGCGTCGATTGGATACGGAGAATACATTGGGAATTGGCCTACACTCGATAAATGTTTGGAATTATTAGCTCTCACTGATGTGAATCGTATACAGAATCATTAAGTTGGCCATACCGTTATTCGTACACTATACTCTGTCGATTCTACATTATAGGAACCAGGGGGTTGGCGATATTAAAATACGCGCGTTGAACAATTCATTGGTTGCTACGAAAAAAAATTCTCCATCCGAGCTGCATGAAACCGTAAAAGAACGGTTACAGTATAATCACAGAACAATACCAGTACAGTTACAGTAATTTAATACCAAAGTTACATTGCAGTAACTGTGCAGCATACGGTAACGGTAAAGTGATAGTGCAATGGCAATACAGTATGAGTACGGTAACATCACAGTGACAGTACAGTAAAAGTAGAGTAATAGTTCGGTAACAATACAGTAACGGTAAAGTAACAGTTCAGTAAAAGTAAAATTACAGAAAAATAGCAGTGTAGTTACAGGAATGTTATACTGAAGTGACAGTTGAAATATTAGTACATCACAAAGTAAGAGTAAAGTAATAATACAGTAACAATATGATATCAGTACGGTAAAAATTAATGAGGCAACAGTGCAGTTACTGTATATGGTAACAGTACGGTAATAATACTGTGATGGTACAGTACTGTTACAGTAACTATTACAGTATGGTTACTGTACAGTAACTGTACGGTAACTTCACAGTTGCTGCACATTAACTGTACGTAAATTTCACAGTTACTGTACAGTTACTGTGCGATAACAACTGTACAGTAACTTTAGAAAAACATTACAGTATCTGTTTCAGTCCAGTCAAAATACGGCAAACGTGTATGAATAGTATATTGACAATAATTTTTCTGATAAAATATTCCAGTCGGATATTCGAGATCAGTGGGATCTTCCATTACAGATATATTTATTTTCATGAGAATATTTAGTCGCGTAATCTTTCGTCGAAGGTGTATTTTGACGTGACATCATGATGTGGTCCCTCAACCTTTTCGTTTTCAAGTATGGGACGTATGAAAATCGTTGGAGTGATTCCGACCGAGATGAGCGCATTAAATATAACGGCGAACGCTCTTTATTCAAATTAAAAAACGACTCATCGAATGACCCTCGAATGAACTACTGACCTGCTGTTATTACTATATTTTTTCTCCATATTCATCGAACCAACGACGAACAAATGACGCTGCGAAGCCCCACGACCTTGCTTGTGAATCCTTCGTGGCGGAATCCCTGCTGCGTTTTCGCGTAACTAGCATGTACAAAATAATTTTTACGTACGATTTATATTTATTCGACGAAAATTTTGCCATCATTTTCACTTTTCATGACAGAGATTTCATCATTTCTGGTTCCTTTAGGGGAGAATTCCGCGTGTTAGTTTCTCGTACATTCGGTTTTGTGTTGCCCGTTAATTTTCGCGGATTAAAATATCGTAAAAGAAATGGCTACGATCCTCGGTTCTGAGGCCCATTGCTCAAAAATTTTGTATACAAGATTTTAGTTAATTTCTTATGGTTTTTTTTACTCCTATGCAAGCAACCCTTTGTTCTCAGTAAATGTTTGTTTTTGGACGAATCATTAGCAAATAGCGGTAGGCTGAGAAAAAAAACGTAAAAAAAGTTCCACAGGATGAGGCCCCATGAACCTGTCGATATTTCTCGAAATGCATCATACGCAAGTTCAAACACAAACACGCAAATACACGCGATATCAACCCCTTGACTTTCCGCTAATATTTCATATCGCATAACGCCCTCTGTGTTATTCAGTAGCGGCATGTGGGCGTAATGGACGCTCTCGTCCAGAGGATATTTTGCTTCCGGTCGGCGATTTCGGTAGACCGGAAGTGGTCCCGGATGTGGCGCGACAAAGCAACCTCGCCGAAAAATCACGGGACCATGAAGGCCTGGATAAACATTGGTGACGAGGAGAAAAAAAAAAACAAATTCCATATTGTGCACAGGACACGCAATTTTTTTCACACCCTCCGGAGGACGGTGGTGACTGTTCGATTCGGCTGCTAACAGGATTAAAAAAAAAAAAATTCTGTTACGTGAGGGTATTATTGAGGATTCTTTATACGAATATATGTATACGTATATGCCGCACTCTATGTCAACTTGGCTACCCCGTTTTTTTTTGTCTCGAAAAAATTATTCAGTATTGGCAGTTCGAAGGACAATATATCCATGACATTTCACTAAAATTTCATCCTTCCACTATTGTTGGTCCACGAGATAATGATTAATGAATTCTTAATTTTGTAAAAATCGTAACTTTGTAACTGCTGATCGGATTTAAACGATTAAAAACGATTAAGAAACGACTAAAAAAAATTACATTTTTTATTTTTTTTTTGCCCTTTTCGAAAAAAAAAAAAAATACCATCCGCGGAGAAAAGCTCATTAGACAGTTTTCGGGGTGATTTTTCGATTTTTTTTTTCTACGAAAGGGTCACCCGGAATTCCACTCGCTATTTTTTTTCCTGATAAAGGGGGGCAATACGCAACTCCACAGGATTTTTTCAAGATGAATGAGGGAATCAGTGAAGAGGGAAAAATGGTTTATTGGCAATTTATGCTGAAAACTGTCCAATGAGCTTTAATCCGATGAGGGCATATTTTTTTTTCGGAAAGGGCAAAAAAAATTAAAAAAAATCCTTTCATCGTTAGTTCCTTTGAAGTCAATTTGGGCACCGACGGCGAGGTCTACACGAAATATTTCGAAGAAAAAAAAAACAGATTTGAAAGATTCTGATCCTCTACAATATTCTCTTTAGATCCTATTTCTCGACAAACACGAACAGGCTAAGTCATTCCATGATACCGTCGATGCGGTGTTCTTATCTGTATTGTTTTTTAGGGAGAAGATCAATAAAGTTTGGCGAAATTAGTCACGACTGCAATATCGGAGACATTATTCTATCGATCGCTTTCATGAATTTGCTAATTATATTGGCTAGCTGGAGCCGTATGTAACGTGCTTCCTCAAAACAACGACTTTAAATTCAGTTACTTCAACCATTTCTAGTAATAAGAGACGTTATAATATGTTCGTAATAAGAAACGAGCCGATGCGTAGCGAACGAGTGAATGAGATATAGAATACCATTATACATATATGGTACGCCCTATTCTCTTCGTTTCCTCTTTGTGCGGTGCTTCGTGTCCTCCCCACTTTTTTCTATAAGCATGCGGCAGCTCGGGCCCTATGTTCTACGGAGATGTATTGGGGATGCTTGGGGGGGGGGGGGGGGGTGGGTATAGGGGGCAGAGGTTTTGGTTCATTAATAATTAGATTCATTACTCTTTCCGGTGAATAACCTGGCCGAACGTTGCGAAGATTCCAATTTGCCACTATATGTTGATTTTTTTGTAGTTTCTTAACATAATAGTGGACATTCTGTGAAATTTTCAGCCGAATCAAAATGGTCTGTCGCAACGAAAAAAATATTCCAAACTTTGTTTTGTCCGGAAATACATGAAAATTATTTTTCAAAGCTACAAAAATATTTTTACTGAAAAATACATAACAATGTCGAGTTTTACTTGCACACCCCCTCTGGGGGGTTTTTACAAGGGTGGTGATTTCGTATACTTTCCGACCATCTACCGCCTGCTCTGACCATTATTATCACCACCTACTCCTCCTCGCGATCATACGTCTGCAGCCGCATCGCTCCTTTACCATTTTACCCTGTATCGCATTCGCCGAGGACGGAGGAAAACTGCAGAAAACCTTCCGCCGATACAGGAGGCGGATTACGTGCAAAATCGAATTCGATATCGACAAGCGACTACATGCAATGCCTCCTATCTTCGTACGTTTTCGTTATCTATGGTAATGGTGGTCTAGGGTAATTTTCAAAATGTGCCACTGACAGCAACCGATTTATATTTGAAAAACACGCTAGTGATCCCGACCGACGAAAAACCCTAAATATTGTTAACCATGAACCATGAAAGTTAGAGAAGGGAAAATCATAGAAGTCGACTGATCGAATTCGATCGATGCACGTAATCCACCTCCAGGTCGGAGTCTCCCTAGATCCCCCCTGGTGGCCGCGCGAGTAAACTCAAGCGCGATCTCCAGAGGAGTCCTAAGCGATCCCCTCCTTTACTGTGATTCAGTGGGTAAGTCAGCGCGCGGCTAAGCGACCTCCTTCCGAGCAATAAGGACCGCTGCGGAAGGGCCTCCAGAGCCACACCCCTACCACCCACCCATCACAGTAAGGTGTTTTTGGGTATTTGTTTCGGTGGGATCCGTACTACCGGGATTGCAGATTAAACACATAGAATAAATTCCATTGGTGTCGGCCGTGGGGCTCGAACCCGGATCCGCTGCGTGCGAACCGAGAGCCTCACTCACTAAGCCACTGCTCTCCCCTACTGAAAAGTACATTTAAAGGTCTACATTTTTTGTCTTCACAACTTTTTTGTGCAATGTCAAATTTAACTTGTACGGGAACACAAAAAAAATATTTTCAAATTAAAAATAAAGGGAATCAGAAGTTTGAAAAAATTTCTAGGTATTCTGGACACTTAGACTATATTTTTTTTTTTTATTTTCATGTTTTTTGAACAATCGGAAAATTGGGGTGGCCTACTTGGCATGGAATGACCCATGTATAAAATATATTCTTTCGATGTATATTTTCTTCCATGGGGCTAAACTGCTCGAAATTCCCTATAGACAATACGAAAAATCCCTGCATAGGGAAAGATAACCCTGCGATTTTCTATACAACGAATTTAATCCCTAGAATACCTTATATAACTATTTCCTAGACAACGATTTCTGGCCCTAGAATTCTCTATATAGTAAATTTTGACTTAAAAATTCTCTATAGAGATATTCTCATTCCTAAATATCCAATGTGATAAATGTTCATCCTCAATTTTCTTATACAGTAAATCTTTACCTCAATGAACCACACTTTAAAATCGAAAATCGATGTAAAATTAGTTTGTACGACTCAACGATGGATTCCATTGTCAGGCAAGGGTTTGATAATTTTTTCCAATGTGTCATTAGCGTAAAATACGACGGATAAGTAAGAGGAAAAAAGCGATTTCACGCTTAAATTCGTGAAACCGGAAATGCCTGAATAATCGAAGGATTCGAACGAATAGGGTTGAAACGGAGTACGTTATACAACGTTGGGAAAATCGTGGTGAACGAGGAGATGACTTTGTCATCTGAGAAATCGAATGAGCGGAGAGCTTTTCCCCCTCGTACGTGGAGGAAAAAAATGTTTTTCTTTTTTTTTTTTTCCAAATGAGTTTCGTGCCTGAGCCAAGAAAATCAAAATTTCGTCTTCTGGTCGATTCCCCGAGGGTGCAAGAAGAGAAGATAGATCCCTCGAGCGTTATTTCGCGATCCCTCGATTCTGATGTACTGGCTCGGGGCATTCGACACACAGCACACACATACACACACACACACACACACAGCCCTTGAAAGGACGGGGATGACGAAAAAAGACCAGCAAGCCAGACTATTGAATTTTAACCTCATCTATTGCTCGTTACGAACGTTCATCGTAACAGGATATTTCATAAGTACACCATTTCCGGCGAAGGGCGAGTGGGAGGGAGGGGGGATAGAAAACGGGGAAAAAATAAAAGGAATTGATAAAGATTTATTTGAACATAAAAAATTAATAAATACTAAGAGGGAGAGAGAGAGAGAGAGAGAGAGATAGGGAGAAAAATCACACGATTAACAATGATTTATTTAACAAAATTTTTCATTTTTTATGAAGGAAAAAGAAAAATTTCGGGAAATTGTATTTAGGAAAAATAATCTGGCGTGTATATGCGTGGGTGTGTGTGTGTGTCAAAATAAAACGTCCATATCTCGAAAACTACTGAAGCAATCATGGTCAAACCTTGCACACAACTTGAGCATTAAACCCCCCGTGTGCGTTAAAATTTTCGCCACAATCTATAACAACTCTCCCACTTTTCATGATTTTGATTTTTTCCAAAAAATCTCTGTGATCGCTACAAATTCGTAAATTTTCATTTATCGGCTCGAAATTTTTTTCCACGAATGAGTTAAGGGACAAGGATGCTTGGAAATTGGTAACAAAAAAGCTCCGATTTTCATTGGAATAAATTTTTTTTTTGAATTTCAATTAGATTTTTAACGATTTTAAATGTGAGTTGATGGGCACGACTCAGATACCTTGCAAATATGTAATACCATTCAACATTATACAATAATTATGTATTTTCCTAAAATCCATTGCACTTGGGAATAGCACTGGAAAATTGAAAACGTGAAACATTTTTTTTTTGCATTTCCTTGACTGCAATGCTTTTTTTCCCAGCCAAAATCAATTTTGGACCCATCGAATTTTTCAGATTATCCCGGAATATTTTCAGGAACTTTATGCAATAAATAAATTTAAAAAAAAATTTCAAAATCACTATAGTCTGGCCTACATGTGCCAAGAACAACGTAAGAGTCTCTCGAAGTGCAAAAGTTAGAATTGAGGTAGTGGAAGTAGGTAGTGAAGCTTGGCTTTTACGAGGGAAATTCGATGATTATATGCAAGATAGAGACGACGGGAAGCTTTTAAGTAGAAATATTGAGTCATTTTATTCGAGTTCATGAAATAACTGTGGGAATAATATAAATGGCAGGATTTCGAGGAAATATCGAGGCTCAACGCCGTTGAGTAGAATTTCGAAAGTCGATAAAGCACAGGGGTAGGTTGATTACCGAATGAAATTAAACAGCAGTTGAAGAGGTCTCTCTCTGCCGACTGTTGCTTGTCGAGTAATTAGAAGACGTTAAAAGGCGAAGTAGAGCCTGGGCAACCATTTATATATAATTCCATTCTTCTTATCCTTCCAGTCCTTCTACCAGAATTCCTTGCACATTATCTCACTTCCTGAGAGAAGATCCTACCCTTATCTCTCTCTCTCTCTCTCTCCTTCCTCTCATCCTTCCATCATTATTTGGTCTTCGTTTCTAGAGCGATTCTCCCCATCGTTTCCATTTCCACACCATTAACAGAGGACCATCAAGAAACTCACCTCGCTACCAAGATATTCCCCAATACGAAATGCATTATATTCTCTTCAAGAGGATAAGGATGTAACCTCAGGACCAATTATACTACGTACTAAATTTTATGCACATGTCCACAAAAGAGTTTACCAGTTCACTGCGATCGAAGTTAAATCCACACGTTACTCTCTTTCTCGCTGTTCAAGTTTCTCATTGTCATCATATAAAATTCTGTCAGAATCGCACGAGGATCAAAACTGTGATGAGAATTAGAAAGAGAGGAAGTTAAGCTTGGCAGTTGATGCTTAACGGAGCTGTTGAATGCCGATTGTTTGTTCCGCAACTTTTAAAGGTTCACGTAGAACGTCACGAGCCATTCAAGATTTGAGTGAAACTTCGTGAAGTTTCGTGGGATGCCTTGGGGGTCGGACTGTCATGAAATTATTCGTTGCTAAAATTTTTGGTTCATGGAAGAGATGGAGAATGAAGTTTGTGTTAAATTTAAGCGATAATGGAGCCTTTGCATTTTTGGGAAAAAAAAAATTCACAAAATTTAAAGTATGAATAAAAAGATACGAAGATTTTAAGGACGAATGGAGAGATGACTTTGGTTGGTTGGAAATAAATTTCTTGCAAAATAACTGAAATTTCAGTTGGAAAAAATTCCGTGGGTTTGACAATATTTTGACGGTAGTGGGGCTGTCGTTTCATTCAGAGCTTTGTGAATTTTCATGATTTTATCATTGAGTTCTGATGGCAGGTCTTTCCAATTGAACAACCTGAATCGGAGATGATACATCAGTTGATGGGGTTAGGTTGGGTTGGGTTGAGTTGGTTTTGGAATAGCTTCGTTAATTTGTGTCGCTGATGGTATTTAGGGGCTGCTTTCTTTTTTTTTCAACAGGTCATGAAAGCGCCATTTAAAATCATTGATGAACATGAAAAATATTTCATCAGAAATGTTTTTGAGGCTTTTATAATGTTTTCCAGGTGCATTTCAGACAGGGTTTTCCTTCTTTGATTTTTGTTTTTTTCCTTTCCCAACATAATGTTTATTTGAAAAAATTCAACGAGTCCATCGACCATTAACTTTTCGCTGGTAATAATTATTTGGAAGACTCGGATTGGCAACACGACACATTTTATGCTGAAGAATGGAAAAAGTGCACCGTTCCATGTGACCAGTATTACTTCAGCATAGTGCGAGTAAGAGAAACGATTCCTCCTGGTATTGTGGTGAATAGAGTGTCAAGAGCACGCGATCGTAACTCCGTAAGTAAAGGAGGGGAAAAAACGAAGAATGGTTGAGAGAGAGAAAGGAGTAAGAAAGAGAGGAGAGAGAAGAGAGAGAGAGAGAGAGAGAGAGAGAGAGAGAGAGAGAGAGAGAGAGAGAGAAAGGGTGGAAGAGTCTCAGGATGGAGGAGGGTAAACTACACCAAGAGAGAAAAATATCAATGCTAAATGACCGAGAGCTTGATCAATCGGGACTGATTAACGCAAATACTAGAGAGGATATACATGACATGTACAGAATGATTCAGGTTGGATGTAATCACTTTACGTTGAGGGGTTTCAGACAAAATGAAATTACCTGACTGTACTTTTTTATCTAAAATAGTTTTCAAAGAAGAGTGAATAGTAAATGTATAAACGAGTGAATGAGGCTACAAACTATATCGCAGTAGAGCCATATCATTATCTTCTACAGTTTCCTCCACACTATCTTTTATCATGTTTCTCGTATTATCTTTCAAAGTATATGTGCTCTAAAGTATCTTTTATAGTGTTTTTCACATTATCTTTTGCACCATCCTCCACCGCTATCATGGTATTCATCGTATTGTCTTTCTAAATATCTTTGACAATAGGAAGATTACAACCGTGGACGTAATTAAAAATTCATTTTGACTATCACTATATAACTACAGGGAGAGTCCAAAACTCGTATTTCACATCACATCAACGCTTCCTGATGCTTTTCATCAAAGAACAACTATCACAATTTACGAAAAAAATGAAAAAAAAAGGAAAAAAAAACCACCAATCAACTATCCTTAAGCCTCCAGCCAATTTTGTCTATCGTCAGATGTATCATTATGAATCATCCCCTATACACATATATACAATCGGGAAAATAACACGAGAGCCCAGAGAATGTCCCACGTTCATAGTAGTGGCGCGTTAAGTTGGCGCCGAATTGTCCACCGGAATGCACGAGCATTTCGCAAATCTCACACGTATATGAGTCGAGGTTGAGGGTTGAAGGACGAAGGGTTGGAACGAACCCTGACGCGTTCGAACGACAAATATTTGTCGGACAAACATTCCAGCATGGTCGTTCCGGGTTCGTGCAAAGATTTACACGTATTTTTTTTTTACGCCCAGTCATCGTTTCCCCCCTTTTTTTCTTTTTCTTCACTTTTTTCCCCGTGAATTAAGGGATCGCCTGCTTTCTCGCACGATTCGACATGGAGGGTGTGAAAAATTGTTTGAAAAAACGTGCAATTTCGATATCTGGCTCAAAAGTGTTGATACCTGACACCACGATTTTTGAGAATTCTTTTTTTTTCCAAAATTGCCACCATTTTGGTTCGTCAAAAAAGGTTGATCTTTTGAATTATTCTTGAGTGGCAACTGGCTCAAAAAATCTATTTAAAAAATTGTACGATTTGTGGGGTTGTACGAGAGTAAAACAAAACAAAAATGTTTGCTTGGAATGCCTCGTATATGCATATGCGTTTATAGCTTTCAGGAGGTTTCGGCAGTTTTTTTTATTGTTTTTTTTTGTTCCTCTCTCTCTCTCTCTCTCTCTCTCTCTCTCTCTCTCTCTCTCTCTCTCTCTATCTCTCTCTCTCTGAACATATATTTAATATATAAGTTTAGTTTAAGTACTCACTATTCTTGTATTTTCAATATTCATCTTATTGTTATTATTTTTATTATTATTTTTGTTTTTACTATTTTTTATTTCATCATGTTATTGCCACATGTTCTGATCTCCTGTTATTCATAATATCTTTATCAACCTAGTTGAACATTGTCATCTTTGTTAGAATTTAAGTTAAACTGTATCTCGTTATTATACTTATATTTGTCTACGGCATCGCCAAGACATAATAAACGTTCTATCTATCTATCTATCTATCTATCTATCTATCTATCTCTCTCTCTCTCTCTCTCTCTCTCTCTCTCTTTCTCTCTCTCTCTCTCTCTCCCTCTCTATCTCTGTCTGTCTTCAGCGACATCAGCAAAATCAGCGTGCGGAAGTCTAGGGCTCGTGGGTGATTAGTGCGCTCATTATACGCGAAACTCAGTTCTCGTAATACGCGACGCTAATGATGGTTGCATCTCCGCGAGAGCGACAGACCCGGAAAAGCTATACGGGGTACAAACGTCGCGGACACAATTTGCGATGTGTCATCCCTAATGCTGACCCCACAGCTGGATGCTTTGACTTTTTCAATGTGTAATCCCAAAGTTTCACGAATTAGGATCAGTCTCGCTCGAATTTTACGTGCCCAAAAGTAAAAAATAAAAAGAGAAACTAAAAATTGACAAGAATGAACAATCCTTATGTTGATTTTTGAAATTTTTCCCAAATATTTGTATTTATATTTTGGAATTGTAATTATTATTATCAGTACTTGAGAAGAAATTTTTTAAAATCCAAAAACAATCATTTTTATTCATTTTTGGATCTTTAAAAAAATTATTTCACTCTCTCTCTCTCTCTCTCTCTAAAAGTTCTTGCATGGATAGTTTTGTTTACGTATCGAAGAAAGAAAAAAATAAAAACAAAAATAACACGAAAATTGGAATAACTGTATAATTGTTTGCAAAATTCGTCAGTTACGATGGGTTTTTAGAAATAAATATTTTATGAGCATTGTTATTATTTTTTTTTTGTAAATTTTTTCTTTTTCTCGAATGGTGTCAGAAATCTTGTAATGAAATTCCGAAAAATAACAATGCGAATGTCGGAATGATTCTCAAAATATTTTCAAAAATTCGTTTTGAAATTTTCGTATTATTTCCACGAACGAGCAATGGTGATCATTGCGTTTTTCGAATTGAATTCCAAATTCATGAAAATATTTTTTATTCCTCAAGGAACAATTGGAGGTTCCGTTCTTTTGACGGCAAAGTAAATTTGACGATAAAAAATTTCACGAATATAATGCGTAATTACGTGGATTCATGTATGAATTTTAAAAATTCCTCAAGGAATTTGGGATTTCGAGCGAAGAGCATGGGTAAAATGGGATCGTATTGTTTTCGTTGAAAAATCGTCGCGAGCCCGAGCTCGTGAATTCCCCTGACATTGTTCGTCGAGAACTTCCTTCATGACGCTGTTATGAAACACGTTTCACGTTTATGGTATTTTGGTATTACGAGATACTCGAGTATATGGCTCGTGTATCCGTAATACTTTCGCCTGGAATCCATGAGAATGGATTGCGTCATATTGAATAACTCTAACCTCGATTTTGAACGGTTATTATAATAAAATTTGGTGCAGAAATTTTTGTCCAAAATTCATTTTGGACCACTTTGTCTGCTATTTAAATTTGGATTTCATTCCGTGCTCATTCTCTTCGTAATCGCCCAGGCACGCATAAGGCTAGGATTTTCTTTTCTAATTTTTTTTCCTACCGACTTTTACCAGCCCCACGATCGTTTTTTCTTTTTTTTTTTTCATTTCTGCATTTTCACAATTTCGATAATTTTCTACGCTCCGTCACGGCTATAAAAATTCAGACACAGGGAAAATACAATCAGCATTGTCTGGGTCTACTTTTGATGTTTTCAAAACACTGCATTTATCGGCACAAATCGGTTGAACGGAAGCTAATGTATAAGCACTTGATAATTAATAATTTTTCAGGGGTGCAAATAGGACTTTCTGTTTTTCCTCACGAACGTTTAAATTATTTATTCGAGGAAGTAAACTACCAATTGAGATGAAATTAAAGGAACAATCGATTGTGATTGCCGGGTGATTGTATTGTGATAGCTCAATTTTACGAGATCTCTTGGAGTTTTTCGTTCGATTAAAAAAAATTTGGCTGAAGGGTACGATGAAAAATGTCACCCGATGTTTTAAGCTCGTAACCTCGTGGATAACTCACGACTTTTCTCTACTTCGCAAGCCCTCAACGTCACTGAAACGAAAGAGGAAATTAATAAATTACTCAAACCCCGGGTCGACTATGCCTCCAGGGCTAAAATAAAGGACCCTCATAAATTTCATTTCTCCAAAGCGATTGCAGTCCCCTCCTGCTTGCCGAAGAGAATACATCTCACTCTATCCGCTAAACCCCAATTCCGAAACCAAGCGGTTGTCACGGGAAAACTGAGCCAAGAATCCTAGGAATTTATGTGGATATATATATATATACAATCTCATCTTGTTCCGAGCTGCGAAATTTTCTTTTGGTATTCAAATAATTGTGGACACAGTACTCTCAACATGATCACTCCAAGTGTCTTGTTGAGGTTTTGATTTAATGCCTTAACTAGTAAGAATGAAATTACGCCCATGTTTGAGAATATTTTTCACTCATCGAAATTTAAAAATAGTATTGATTCGGTAATTTATGAAAATTGCATCGAAACATTCCTGAAAAGAAAAGAAATAGGGTTTTTTTTTCTTAAATAATTTAATAATAATCGGTAACAGGCATATTTCGGACACATCGATGGACTGATTTAGCTAACGTGGTTCCCAATGTGGTTCGTATCGTGTACGGTTGAAATGTGTACAGTTTGAACGTGCACAGTTCGAACGTATAGAGATGGAATGAGTATATAATTAGAACGTGTACAGTTGGAACGTTTTCAGTAAGAGCGTGTACATAGCTGGAAAATGTACAGTTGGAACGTGACTTTTGTAACGTGTAGAGTTGGATCATGTACAGTTGGAACATATACAGCTGGAATATGTACAGTGAAAACGTGTATAGTTGGAACATATACGGTTGTAACGAGTAGAGTTTGAGCATATACAGTTGGTACATATACAGTTGGAACTTGTACAGTTAGAATGTTTACATTTTGAAAGTTTACAGTAAGAACGTGTACAGTTGGAACATTTACTGTTATACCGTGTAGAGTTGGAGCAGGTACAATTGGAACATATACAGTTGGAGCGTGTACAGTGAAAACATCTTTAGGTGGGAAGTATACAGTTGAAATTTGTACAATTGGAACGTAAACAGTTGGAATGTACACAGCTGGAACGTATGCAGTACGAACGTCTACAATGGAAGCATGCACGGTTGTAACTTGTGCAATGGGAACGGGTATGGTTGTAGTCTATACATTTGAAACTTCTACAATGGGAATGCGTATGCTTGGAACGTATACATGGGGAATTTTCACAGTTGGCACGTATACAGTTGGAACTTTCACAGTTGGCACGTATACAGTTGGAACGTGTACAGTTGGTAAATGCACAGTTGGAACGTGTACAGATGGAACGTTTTCCGTTGGAACAAAGGCAGTTGGAGCGTGGGAAATTGGAGAATGTACAGTGAAAATTAATTACTACAAAAGTCAGAGCCCTGGATGTCTGCCTCTTTGATTTTCTTTGTTTACAGGATGATTGTGACCATCAGCCGCAGAGGCAGACATGTGCAAATGATTTAGTACCCCCTGTTTTTTAGACAAATTCGAAGCGCTGTCAATTGACAACGCAGCGCTACCATGGTGGCAGACGTGGTCCTCAAAATTTTTTATAGTATAATTAGCGCTATTAATAACGTCTGCCAAGTGTGCTGATCGTATAGAAGCTTTGCTCGCCAGCTCCCTAACTAGAACGGCTGGAGTTGGATCGTGTGCAGTTACATCGTGTTTAATTGGAACGCGTATAGTTGTAAATAAAAGCTAAAAATACCTCTATATTAATGGAAAATGGTACCTAACGGACTCTGAGATTACTGAATCCAAATTAGAAAATGAAAATTTCTGAATTATAAATGGCGAAATGGATATGGGTATCCATCCCGAAAGTAAATATGAACTGACTCCATGAAAACTGTTACCGAGAGATTTTTGAGATTAACGTTTTGGAATTCATAACAAAATGTTCCGAATTCAAGATGATTGACTCATAATGTTTGATGAAAAACCAACAATTTTCGGTATGTTTTTACTCTCTTCCTAAAAAACTGCTCCTCAAAACTCGAGTCTTGATATACCAGAGCAACCTTCCACAATTCACATCTTATGATTCTACCTTTGCTAATTGCATTTTTTTCTTATCGTCATAAAGAATGACCCTGACAATCGTGCGAATCCTCTTTATGCTATATCAACTTCCTTGTGTTCTTGGTGTGTCGTACATGTTGGCGTGGAAGAAAAGAAATATGGCGAGACCGAAAGAGCGTTAGCGGAATGAGGAAGAGGCGAGAGATAGTGCTGGAGAGTATCACGAGCCCAACAAAAGCTGCGAACAAGGCTTTATGTATGGTTTTTGTATGCATCTATGTTGTGTACACCATTAAGATATTATATATATATATATATATATATAGGTAAAAAATAAAAGTTCGTGCGTGAGGGGGTTATTGCAGCGAGGATATGTTTGTGTGCCCGCGCGTGTGTGTGTATGTTCCGGAATGAATAGCAACGTTAAAACAAAAGCACCGCCAGCACGGGGTTACAAATGGCGTGTATTCGCGACGGCATTGTTTTAAATGGCTGTCAGACGCTCGGAATTTATCCCGTTTTGCAAACGTGACAAGCGCGCCCGGGCCAGGTGGCTGCTCCCTCCTATTCGATGTATATCTATAAATATATACATATATCTGTTGCACCGTATATGCATTGAATATTATGTATCTATGGAAAATCTTAAAGCCGTTAAATTTATTTATTTACCTGGACTTACTATGAGGATGCGAAGACGAGAATAACGCTTGAATCATATTTCGCCCGCTTCGATTACACACTGTCCACCTCAGAGAAAATCTTGAAGCTTTTGTATAACACGATGTAAGAAAAATTTTATGAAAAAAATTACTTGAATATAATATATTTAAATGGCGGAAAATCTCGTTCTACGGTTCTAGTAATTTGTTTATTCAATATTAAAGAATAAAAAATTATTACCTTTATCATTATTATCACTATTATTATGGTTGATTGATTGATTAATTGGGTAGTTCTCGTTAGCATTGACAAAACATTGTTCATTCATGGTCAACCTCACTTATTCATATTCTTAATTCTTGAAAA
>OY751315.1:13154411-13270391 GCA_963564615.1 Rhorus exstirpatorius
TTTCGAAAAAAAAATTCAAAATTGCCTAAATTGCACAGTAATGGCAAAAAAAATGAACAACAATAATAATAATCGACAAAAATTCGAAGGATATTAATTATTTTTAGTTAAGGCGATTTTTTAATCCGCTAATTTCGTTTTATTCGGTAAAATAAGAAACATTAAAATTTGAGTGCATTTGAAATTTCAAAAAATTGCTACTTTGCACTAAAAAAAAAAAAAAAAAACATTACCCTGCTCTAATCCTGAGAAATCTTTAATCGTATTTGACGAAATAAATTCAAATAACGATTCTTGATAATCGAGAAAACATTTTTTTTGGTATATCCAACCTTTGATGAAGCTTTGAGAATTAAGGGTGGATAAAAATTTTCGAACTTAAAAATTTGTTGAGTCAATCGAAAACAAAAAAAAAAACTAAAATTCTACTGAATTGTAAACAAATATTTACGAGCAATGTATAAAAATTTATCCATATATAGTGGAGCTATATAACAAGTTTTCAACCGCTATTACTTGCTCCTTCGATATTTCAATTTCATTGAGCGGGGCATGAATCACATTTGGAAATTACCTCTCTCTCTCCCTCTCACTCCTTCGTCCTTTATAGAAAGCATGCTACATATAAAATTTACTGTAACGACTATTTGTCGACGTTGTCCTATTACGTTCCGTATAACGATGAGAATAAATATAACGTATTAACGTGGCAATGCCATTAGCTTTATCAGGCAGAGAAAGAATAAGAGAAGAGAATAAGGCAGTTTATCCATTTCGAGGGATGAAGTAAGAGTAGGGCAGTGCGGTGTGGAAAACGAAAGGGGATGGAAAATATCGATATTGAAATCGAGGGTTGGTATATATATATATATATGGGGTATTCTAAGTGATTTACATTTTTCAAATCTCAATCATTTTCAGTGACCCGAACTTTTTTTTGTACTGTTCTACACTCAAATTAGGAGGATACGTATTTTTCGGTTTTTTTTTTTCAATTTTTTAATCCTCAGGCAATTTTATAAATAGACCGATAATTCTGACATTTTCTCAAACTTTAATTCAAAAAAGCTCGAAAACTATAAGTCATACAGAAAAAGTTATTCACGTGAAATTTCTGACATCACATAACTATTACGAAAAAAAAATTTGAAAAATTTTGTGATCTCTTCAATCACTCATTTTTCACTTTTGAAATACAACGCGAACATAAAATTTATTATGAATATTATTCACTGCATATATTAATATTAATAAAACTCAAATATAAAAAATGGCTCTCGCCAAAAAAATAGGTGTTTTTTTTTACTTTAAAAAGTGAAAAAATCAGTCGACAAAGAAATTTTTTATTTTTCGTAAAACTCATGTAATATCACACAAATTTCATGGAACTTAATATTATCGTACGACCAAACAGTCATCAAGATTCATTGGGTGAAGAGTTTTTAAGAAATCACTGAATTGTCACGTAATTCGAAATATTCATTTAGCAATAAAGAAAATTGTTGAATCGTTAAAAAAAGTCTGTATCCTCTTACTTTGATTTGCAGAACGCTGTTAAAAAAATTTTGGGTCATTGAAAAAAATATTCATGTATTAAAAATGTAAAATTCACTCAGAGTGCCCCATAATGTATATGCACAAAAAAAAAGGGATGGTGAGGACGAGGCTACACGATGACAAAGTTTGAGCTTGCAGACACTGTGTTTGTATACAAGAATGTTATCGTCGTATGTACCTACGTATTCTCTTTATTTGTATTTTTTTTTCATCCCCTTCGTTATCAATCCCATGTCTGTCTGTGAAATCCTCCACTTTTTTTTTCGTGTGTGAAGCAAAAACAACGTAAAATGAGACAGAGCTAGCTGGGGTTGCTGATAATATCTCTCAATGTGGGTCAACCCCTACGACTTTTTCGTACTATCAGCTTTACACTATCGAGATAATGGTGACATCGAACTTTCCTCGAAGATGAAAAAAAAAGAAGTAGGAAAACGTCAATAAAACGTAAGTCATTCGTGATTTTTTCTTTTCATAAAAAATAGCCTGTAAAGGTCATATCGATTATTTTCGTATCCCGGAAATTCAAGGTATTGAGGTGAAAAAAAAAATATATTACTCTTTAAACCCTTATCGAGCAGGGAAAAAGAGAAAAAAGAATTTATAAATAAAAAAAGGATGTATACGTTTGCTTTCGCCATAAAATATCGTATGAAAGCCATTTCAATTCCTTGCAAGTGTTTTTTAATCCAGGAAATGAATATTCGAATGAAGAGTGATTCTGACCCTTTTTTGCCGAATAAATGAAAAAAAATTTCGAATTAATTTTTATGGTAGAGAAGGAATTCGAAGCTTTATTCGAATTTACGTAAAAAATAACGAAATTGAAATTTCGTAACATTTATGATATTCGTAACTGAAAAACTAGTGATCACAAATAGTATTGTCACAGGACCTTTTTAATGTGAAATTTAATAAAGTATCGAAAAAAAAATACTGACACCCGAAAAAAGGTAACCAAAATAATGAGGAATGTAAAGCACTAAAAAATTGTACTTTTTCGAATCAGCTAACGCATTTTTGGCCTTTTTTTATATCCCAGTATTTTTTTTTTTTTTTTAATTTCATGAAATTCTATGTGAAAATGTTACCATGACAATAGCGCTTACGATGGGTAGATTTCGATTTTTGTAAAATTAAAATATTCAATTTCAAAAAAATCCGTATCATTGAAACTAGCCACCACAGATGCTTTCACCCAAGGATCTTTTTTTTTTTTGTAAAATCAAATAAGAATTCGGAAAAAAAATACTGGCATTTCAAAAAATGCAAAAAAAACAGCCGATTTCAGAAAGAGCAACACACGTCCTTGATTTTTTAACGTAAATTATCGAGTTATGAAGTGAACACTCAGTTGAAAATTTTTAAAATTATATAGCATCGGTTTTTATTCAACATTGATTTCTAAAGATTTTAGTCTCGAAAAAACATTTAAATCGCCAATCGTGTTTCTCTAAATATTTTCTAATCTTAGTCACGCTTACGACAATTTTTTTTTATTCGAAAATTCTACAAGACCTCAATTTTTTTCACCAATTTTTCTAAAATTAAATGCCAATCGACGTTCAGTAATATTCTGTTTACGCCGAGAATACAAGCTCAATATCGTAAAATTTACGCAAGTTAGTGCGATCACAGATTTTTTTAATAAATTTTTTTTTAATTTCAATCCCTTAACTGATTCTTGTCAAACTCAATATAGGACTTAATTAATTTAATTATTTAATTATAATTAATTAATTTAATTAATTTATTTAATTATAATTAATAGGACTCTTGTCCTATTAATTGTCGACGACAAGTTTTTGGCACAATAGTGGTAAAGTTGCGGAAGTTGGTGCTATTAGAAATTTTTTTTGAAAAATTCAAAAATTTTTTTATCCAAATCCCTCGAGCGATTCTTGAACAATTTATTAGCAAACATCCTTATACCCTGATATATGTTTGCTAAAATCTCAGATCACTGAGATTTTTAGAAAAATTCTTATTCATGTAAAATGAGGGATCAGTTGTAGATTGTGAAAAAATTTACACATACATACACATATATATATTATCGATATATATATATATGTATAAATATATAACAACCGGAGTATTTCTTGTTTCGTCCTGTTGGCCATTGTGCTGGCCCATCTCGAGTTGCGACGAAGTTTCATGGAGCGAAAACTCGAGAGAAGCCCCGAATTGAGAGAGAGTCCCTATACATGTGTCTATATACGTTTATACTCGATTCTGGAGCTTGCAATTCTCCTTCTCCTTTCTCCTCCAAAGTTTAACATCGACGAGAGTTTCGAGTGATTAGAAATTCAAGAGTAAGAGCATGCCAGAGAGAGAGAGAGAGAGAGAGAGAGAGAGAGAGAGAGAGAGAGAGAGAGAGAGTCAGGAAGGATTATGCGAAATTATACGAGGAGAAGATTATTGAAATGAGGCTCGCCGACTGTTTATGATAGGAGAAAATGTGAATTGCCAATAGTTTATAAATAAAAATATTGATAATTTTGCCTTTTACACCTGTTTCCATGTACTGGAAGACAAGGGTGGGTTTTAGGGGATGAAATTTAAAGAAATGACTTTTAGAGGCTTTTCATGATGGGACATATAAATTGCAACAGTTTATTAGATTTCTTTTTGAGGGATGAATGGGTATTCATCCCCTGGGGATGAGTATTCTTTTCCATTTTAGGTAAATAATGTCCCGAGAGGGTAGAATCTATTGCCAGTAGTTTTGGAGATACGGATTTAAAAGAATTAATTTTTTGGATATTTTAAAAATTCATATCTCCGTAACAGATCGCTGTAAGTGCTGTTATGACGGGAAATTTTTTACGGGGAATTTAATGAAGTTTCGGAAAAAAAATATCAGCATCGAAAAAATTGCCGAAAAATGCATCACATCAGTCTAAAAACTTTAATTGAACCTAAAATTATTTTTTCCCTCATTCCTATTATTTTCTCGAATGCCAGTGATTTTTTCCCCTAATTCATACAATTTGACGTAAAAAATCTCTTATGGCAATAACAGTTATGATCGCTGGATTGGATGTTACGAATTTTCCTGAGTTTACGAAATTTTTGTTTTCAGAATATCCATAACTGAAGTCATGACCTTATTTTACCAAAAATTAATTCGAGTTCCGAAACAAAATACTGGCCTTTGAAAAAGGGGTGGGGATGTACGAGCCGATACTAAAAAGTGCAACATGTCGTAAAATTTTCGACATTATTTGTCGATTTTTGGACGGCATATAGTCGCTCGAATAGTATTTTGAAACCAAAATGACATTGGTTCTTTTTTAATAAATGATTTTCAAATATTATACATGGCCTAGATTAATGCCTCGAATTTTCAAGTCACGAACCCGGGGCAAACACGTGAAAGAGCCATTGACGAGGTCAACGATAACTGCGATTAAAAGTTTTCCCATTCTATTCACCAGCCCTCCACTTCGACAAGAATTCATTCACTGATATTATGGTGATACTGGTTAAAGCGTGATCATCATGATCATAATCATCGTGATTATAATTTAACGTAATTTACGTCGATTATTGTATGAATTAATAAAAAGTGTATAGATCAGAGTAGTGACTCACCGGGCCGAACTGTTCGAAGTAATTTTTTACGTCCTCGAGCGTCGTCGGGGCCGAAAGGCCACCGACGAATATCTTCTTTGTCCTTGTCACCATCTGCAAAAAATGGGAAAAAAAAAATATATCATGAGTTTTCCGAGTAATTATCGAGAAATTAAGCAATTGGAATAAATAATTGGGTTTGGGTGACGGTAAGAGTGGAAAAACTCAATTTTTCTAATAGAACTGTACTATTTATTGATTGTACACGTAACGCGAAAAAAAAAGTATTTTACGTATCGGTATTTTAAGATTGATATTTGGAATCAGCGAGTCCACGACACCCCAGACATCAATTTTCGTCGCAATCGAATGATTTTTCACTTTTCTATCAGCCTACTGAAGCCGCCATGTTGGAATTATAAAAATATAACTTTTAATTAGAGATCGGTAAATCGTATTTCCAGGTGGAAATCAAGTCGATTGATGGACGATGTTACATTTTTTTTTTTCAATTACGACGAAAGTATTACATTTCCTGGCTGGAATAGTGTGTCTTAAAGCGTTACAAATCCCGACTGGGACCCAGCCAGGAAGTACAACATTTACTGCCGGGAATCCGACCAGAAAATTGCAAAAACCCCAATTGTAATCTGATCAGGAACTGCAAATTTTCTGACTGGAATTTATCCGGGAAGCTTCATTTCTTCTGACTGGAATCTGTTTGGAAAATAATTAATTTCTCAGCTGAAATATAGTCTGGTAATACTTTATTTGATGGCTGAAATCTCATCATTCACCGGCTGAAACATGCTCTGAAAATGATTACGTTAACCGACTCGGGTCCAGTCGGGAAATATTCCATTTCCTGAATGATACCTAGTCGGTAAATGTTCCATTTCCTGGCTGGATTCTGGTCGGTAAGTGTTCAATTTTCTGCCTGGAATCTGGTCTGGAAATATTCCATCTCATGACTAGAAGGATATTACATTTTCTGGCTGGATACTGGCTCGGAACAGCAGCATTTTTTTTTACTAATATATATCGATTGATATTTCAGTATACATAAAGAGCTTACGCGATCATTTAAGGATTATCTCGTGCCACCAGGGTATCCAAGGCTGTTATAAAAACTCCCTCAGATACGCATATATATGGGGCATTCCGCGCCAAATCAGCCACTGCTGGACCTTTGCATTTTTAAGGCAGAAGTCTGGTAACTTGAGCCGATTTTCATGCATTTTTTAGAGGGCTTTTTTTGTAGAAAAATAAAAATGAATCGTTTTGGATATTTAGGATGTTTTTATTTACATATTAACGATACAAAAAAAAATTTTTTGAAAAAATTTAATAGTTTATTATTAGTATTATTATTGATCGAAGTTGGCATCTCGAAAAAAAGCGCATGGGTGGCCCCATTGATTTTGGCTCTTGATGTTATCAGAAATAAAAAATTCTCGATAATTCTTAACCCATAGACATGTCATTCTCGTCGGAACTACCGAGAAATTTTTTCACCCCTAACTTTTTATTTTACAACCCCTTCTTTGCTAAAATAAAAGGACTTTTTTTCAAAGTTCGCCATTTTGTTATTTATCCATGAAATTTAACTTCAGTAGTTCCGACCAGAATGACATGTCTATGGATTAAGAATTATCAAGAATTTTTGATTTCAGATAACATCAAGAGCCAAATCACCCACCCACGCGCTTTTTTTTCGAGGTGCCACCTTCGATCAATAATAATAATAATAATAATAATAATAATAATAATAATAATAATAATAATAATAATAATAATAATAATAAACTATTAAATTTTTTCAAAAAATTTTTTTGTATCTCTAATATGTAAATAAAAACATCCTAAATATCCAAAACGATTCATTTTTATTTTCTTACAAAAAAACGCCCTCCAAAAAAGACATGAAAATCGTCTTAAGTTACCAGACTACTACCTTAAATTTTCTGATTTTTTTTTCATTTTAAGTTCATGATAAAGAACTCACCTGATTTTTTTCAAATTCTTATCTCAAAAATTGCACCCAGTAAGATTTTTTCAAAAAATTTCTATTTTTTTTTCGTTTAACTTCCTGAAAACTCAACCGATTCGAAAAAATGAGGGGGTCAAAATTTTTTTTTTGAAATACTCTTTCGTTTAAGATTATTTTAAAAATTATTCATGTTTTAATTCAATCAGTATTTTCAATTTTAAGCATAAAATCGCATTTTCTACATTGTTTGTGTCCTTCGATTTTTTCATTTTTTTTTTAATGAAAAACTGTTATTTATTTAAAGAATTTTAAGCCTAGTGTTTTGCCCCAGATTTCAACATTTTAAGTTATATTCAAACGAAATATTCAATTATTCATCATCAAAAAATATATTCAAACGAAAAAAAAAATAGAAAATTTTTCAAAAAATCCTACTGGGTGCATTTTTTGAGATAAAATTTTGAAAAAATCAGGTGAGTTCTTTATCATGAGCTCTAAATGAGAAAACAAAATTAGCAAATTTAAAAATGCAAAGGTCCAGCAGTGGCTGATTTGGCGTGGAATGTCCCATATATATATGTGTGTGCGTGTGTGTGTGTGTATATATTTATTCACATTGTAACACTCGTTTCTATTTATAATTAACTCATGATACTTGACGAGGGACGCCATCTACGATTTTTTATGCTGCAGGTTTTTATTCCTCTTTTTTTCTCTCAAGCCAGATACTCTGTGGCTTTGCTATCCGGGCAATTAATAATGCGACGGCGTAATCATCCCTCGTACAGTCGGTGAGAGAAAGTCTCGTCGAAGAGGGGTTGCGGAAAGGATAGAGTGGGGGGGGGGGGTTGATCCTCTCGAGAGGGTGTGCGATAAAGTGGAAATTCAGACGAGCGAGCTCCTGGCTCTCGCTTCTCCCTCGAAGATCTTCCTTCCTCAGAATTTCCCGACGAAGGGGGATGGGTCACAACCACACGAGAACGAAGAGAAAAAATTCCTCCGTGGGGTGCGAACGTTTGTTCACTGTTGAGGATTTTACATACTCTCTTGCCCCATTCCCCATCGCATTTTCGTTCTGTCGTGGTTTTTCTTTCCTGGACGAAATCGCCAGTAGAGAAATAGGAGTGAAAGAACAAAATGGAGGGTGGAAAAAAGCTGGAGAAATAGCCCTTGAAAAATGGCAATGCCAACGACCAAAGAAATTGACAAGAAACCATTGGATAAAATGTATGAACGAGGAGCAGAGGGATGAAAGAGTCTCGATGGCCAAGGGGTTCGAAGGGAGATAGGGGTGGGGACTATGGTAGGTACTGATGTATAATTTTTAACTCAAAAAAATCTATGATGGTGCTTTAGTTTCTTTTTAGCTATACTTTGAAATAATTAGCCTTCAAATTCTTTGTGAAAATAATCCTGATGTATTTATTATTTATTACAAACCCATCGAAGTACTGATATTTCCACTCTTCATCAATCTTTTAGTGCCAGACGTACCATATTTGGCAAATCAAAATATAATTTTAATTTTTCGACGTAAAAAACCGAGTTGATTCAGAAACGAATGGCTGTATCCCGTGAAAATGAAATATTCTACCCCTAATTTATATGGTTAACAATTCATTTACCACCAGTAAAAGCCAAGAAAGTTAAAAAAAACAAAACCTAGCTTTATTGCGCATAAAGTTGCATGAAACATAAAGATACAATATTTGTATACCCTATAGACTTTCGATTTTCCGGTATTCAAAATATTGGGGCACTTTTTTCTGCCAAAATAAACACATTTTTTTTTTAACTTCCTTGAACTTGAAAAAAAAAATCTATGAAAATTTTTTAATTCGTCGTAATCAGAGTGGCAACCCCCTCAAGAATAATGATTTCTTCAGATGAAAAAAAAACAGCTGGAAAACAATTTTTAACAATGCCTTTCAAAAAAAAAAAAAACAAGATTTTTCACGTCCCCCTCGATAATCCCTTTTTTCTTTTTCGATTTCCATTAAACACTCGACGATGTCGAGGAAAATCTCCGAGGGGGTTGCATTAAGTTGGTAGCCTTGAGAGGTGGTATGAGAGGTAGTTTCGAGCACGAGGAACACTCGCACACACATAAATGTGTGTGCTCGAGCTTTTGCTGAGCGTTACTCAAGAGTAAGATAGGGGTTGGTTGAAAAGGTTCAGGGGTGCTTCTTTTCCAGGAACGGAGGGGGGCAGGCAGAGGGGGTGGAAAGCTCGAGCCACGAAAGAAGTACAAGTGGGGTGAAGAAAAAAGGAGAAAAAATAGTTGAGAAGAGGGCACACGCGAGCGAAGAGTATACGGAGACGGCAAAGAGGGCAGGGGATGAAAACGCAGACCGGAGGTAACGCTCTCGAGCGAAACCCACTTGCCTTTACGAGCTCTACGTGTACTTCTCGATAGTTGCGAAAGCTCCGAGGTATCGGGTTTCCCTTTGCAAGGGGTGCATATATATATGAACAGGAGTTGAATTTTCGCGATGGATTTTTCCAGACCCTCTTTACACTGCGAATCGAGAAAATTTCTTGCAAACGTCCGCACTTGAAGTTGACCCGAAAAAGTAATGAAAAAAAATAAAAATGCGATAATAATAAAAGGAACCAGTGAAACCACGACCAAGACCCTATGGCCTCAATTTTTAAGGTCGTACGAAAAGAAATTTTTTTTTTCCGATCGTCAGTGCGGAAAACTATACAGAAGAACTAAAAATAAAGCAAAATACTGAGAAAATTCGTGCAATCCTTTCGAAAACTTTTTATCATCCCTTAGCTCAGAGCCGTCTGATAATCTGTTATTTTACTGTATAGCAAGGGCTTATTGGAAGAGAGAGAGAGAGAGAGAGAGAGAGAGAGAGAGAGAGAGAGAGAGAGAGAGAGACTGTTGTAAATGAATGTATCTAGATTTGCGAAGAGAACGAAAAAAAAAAAAAAAATGGACGAAGAGAGAAAGAGTGGAGTGTTTGGTGAAGCGACAAAAAAAATGCGATGACAGCCGGATAATAGAGCGAAGAAACGATGAGAGAAAAGACTGTGAAGGCTCGCTGGATGCTCGCCAGTTCGAACGAAATCCCGATAGTACGATCGTTTTATAATCCGACTCTCGAATCTCGTGAGACAGTATTTTCTATGTGGGATATGGATATACTTCAAGAAAGCAGAGAGAGACAGAGGAGATTCACCGGTTGTTTATTTTTTAATTTTCAAAGGAACACGAAGAAGGCTGAGAATCCGTCAAGGGTGAGTTTGCGTAGGGATTTATGTAAAATCAACAACGTTGGATATACATATTTATATCAACGAGGTCTTGGTGTCTGTATAGGATCTCGAATTTTTTGTTAGTAAAATACTCGGTGTAAACTAATATTAACATTGCCGCGTGCATCATCCAACTAGTGTGTGTTTTTTGCTGTCACTTTTTTCTTTTCGTTCTAGGCGATGTTACTGAGTTAGTTTGTTGATTAGCCAGTTAGTCAGTTAATAGATTAGATGATTGATTAGTTGGTCGATCAGTTTGTTAATTCTTTCGTTCGTTTGTCGATCGCTACCTTACTCGTTTGCTAATCACATACTGAGTAAATATTTAACTGTGTACTAAATAAATAAGCAGCTAACTGACTAATCACTAACTAAACTACTGACAAGTCAGCTGGTCCCAAAATAACGATTAACTGACCAACTGACCAACTAACTGACTAACTAATTGACTAAACAAGTGACTGAAGAACTAACTGAGTGACTATATGACTGACTTACTAAGCAACTGACTGACTATCCGACTGACTAACTGACTGACTAGCTAACTGTGACTGACTTACTTGCAGACTTACTAGGCGACTGACTAACTAACTATCTGACTCACTAACTGACCGACTAACTAACTGCCTGACTGAATAACCAACTAAAAAATTGATCAACGAACTAAATAACTAACCAATTGATCAGGACCATTATACAGTTATCTACTTTGATCTGGTTTTCGTATAAAAAAATTTATGATTCAATTGTTTAAATAGTCATGTAAATTCTTCGTATGAAACAATTTAAAAAATCATAACAATTCTGAAAGTTGAATTTTGCCCAACAGTCGTACATTCTCATGTCTCTAAGTTCTTCATTAATTTTCCCAGGTAACTCATGACTCGGGAAAATCCCTCGAAACTGATGCCAGCAAAAATTTTCATAATTCATCCCTGTTCCCCTCTATACCTCGTATTTCCTTCAACTGGAGCCTGCTAGCGTGCAATTCTTTCTCGCTTAGCAGAGTAAAATACCCTTGCTTTTTAAGCGTGGCTGACGAATCATGAGAGAGAGAGAGAGAGAGAGAGAGAGAAGGTGGCTAATCAGCGAAGTGTATAAAGTCTACAGATTTGAAAAGGGTAGTTGGGAGAGTTAGGGGGATGAAAATGAAATCGCGACTACTGGGTTTTCACGAAAATTAAATAAGTGTCTCGGTCTCGCTCTTCTTTCTCTCTCCCTTTCTCTGCGCTTCATCCAGCTGAGTTTTTATTTCAAGCTTTTCTTGCCTATGTTCCCTCCACTAGCCTTATATATATATACCAACCCCTTGGTTACTCTCATTCAAGCTTCTTGGAGAGTGTCTGACTCGGCCGGACTGGCTCGAGTCACCGATTCCTCTTTTTTTTTTTTTTTTTTTCGTTCTTTTTGTTTCTTTCAACCAGGATTGGTTGAGAAGATCCGAGAAGAGAAGAAAAAAAATACGAGACGAGAGAGATAAGAGAGAGAGAGAGAGAGAGAGAGGATTTTCTGCGGACTTTTTTCGAAGAGAAGAATCGCAAACTCGGAGGGATGGTTTTGTCTCGAAGCCTGGAGAGAGAGAGAGAGAGAGAGAGAGAGAGAGAGAGAGAGAGAGAGAGAGAGAGAGAGATGGAAAAAAATGAGCAGCTGTAAGAGAGAAACACGAGAGAGGAATGACTACTTATTCGAATGAAGACGACTGCAATTGCTTCTCATTTATGTATATATATGTATAGAGAGAGAGAGAGAGAGGGAGGGAGAAAGAGAGAGGGTGAAAGTCTCCAGCGAAGAAATTCAAGATAAGTTTCTCGATAGAAGATTGGCCACGGATTCGAAGGAAAAAAAAAAATGACGAGTAGAAAAACGTGCAAAAGAGAGAAAACCCAGAGCAAAGGAGTTATTAAAGTACCGCTGACTTTAAGAAGATGAGAAATGAAAATTTTTATAAACTTCTCATAAATATGCATACAAACGTATTCATTAATATATTCGTAAATTTTTTTTCTTTTTCTCACCAGGCGATTAAGAACAGCTTGGAAACGAAAGAAAAAAAAATTCATTTGCAGATTCCTGCTTCGTAATTTTCGGTAAAACGACGTATCGACAACTCGAAACACGAGGAATCATTCGATTGGTTTAGGAATTAACTGCATCAATAATTAACTAATTGATTAAGGGAGGTTTTTACTTTTTTGGGCGAAAAAATGTTCGATTTTTCACAAATTTTTTATACGAAAAATATTAAATATAGAATGTTTATATTTGGTATGTTTACAAAGCGGTCTTTATTGAATACGATAATATCTTTTAAAGTTTGACAAAACATGGTGTTGGGAGTAGAAGGAGCCGCGTATGTCGGTGCGCCGGTGATAATAATCTTCGCTTACGGAAGTCCTAAGTCCTGGACAGGTGATCTGAAGCAAAAAAATCAAACATATTTTTACTATGTACAATATTTTGTATAAGACGAACTAGAATTATCCAATCACATTCGAACGTTTTTATTTTATGGAAAAATTTTTTGCCAAAAAACTAAATTTCCCCTTCGATCGCGCACTATTTTCTTATTTTTCAATACTTCTTCTTTATTCTAGTTCGACTTATACACAATATCGTACAAAGTAAAAATATATTTGATTTTTTTTTTCTTCAGATCATCTGTACAGGACTTAGGATTTCTGCAAGCGAAGAATATCATCGCCGGTGCACCGACATACGTGGCTCCTTCCACTTCCAATACCATATTTTTTCAAACATTGAAAGATATTATCATGTTCAATAAAGACGGCTTAGTAAGCGTACCAATGCCAACATTGTATGTTTAATATTTTTGGCATAAAAAATTGGTGAAAAATCGAACATTTTTTGGCCCAACAAAGTTGAAACCTCCCTCAAATAAGTTTCGAATTTAAAAAAAGTTTTCATGTTCGACGAGCAATCGGACATTTATTTAAACTTTTCTGACGAAGAAAAAAATAATATTCAAAGTGACAAAACTTTTACATAAACTTGCAGAAAATCTCATTGAAAATATAATCGAAATTTCAAGCAAATCGAATTGCATTGAGACAAGTGTATGCCTAGTTGGATCAATTTATATATTATTATTATTTTTTTTGATTCGTAACAAAAGACATTTTTTTTCGCTTAATAACAAAAGACATTTTTTTTAAATTTAGTTTCTCAAACGATATTTCCATGTTATACGTTTTTAAATTGTAATTGAAACTTTCCTATTAGAATGTCATGTGCAAAAGGTGCGAAATTCGTTGCTAATATTTTCGATAATATTTGCAAAATTTGTGTAAAAAAAAAAAAAATACTTCATTTGGTCCGATGAACGTGCACAGTTCAATATAGAAATATATCAATCACAATCAATTTTCGGGAAGATCATTTTGTTTATGGAAATTTCCGAGAAGATAAATGTAATACATTTGGTTCATTAAAAAATTCATAATAATTATTTAAGTTCTTTCATTTTTTACAGTTCATTCTTTTTTTTCGAATTTCGATTTCGAGAATAGTTCAATAATAATAATCAAAATAATAACAACGACAACAACAACAACAACAACAACAACAACAACAACAACAACAACAACAACAACAACAACAACAAATAATAATAATAATAAATTAAAAAGGAAATCATATCAACCCTTAAAAGAAACCACATTGTTTTTGTATTCGAATTCTCTTTTATTTTCCTATTCGAGAACAGAACAAAGGCAGAGGAATGGAAAAAAAAACGCCAGATCGACAAGTTTGGGGAAAGGTGACACGGAAAATGGAAACGACGAAAGGGCGGAAAGCTCGAAATTCCATTGAGATTATCACCGTAAAAATGTTAGAGACCATGAAGGGGTTAGACCATAAGAGAAAGAGAGAGAATAAGACAGAGATATATTCGATATTCGAAGGGCACGATGAAGAAAACGGGATACTTGTTGCCGCTTGGATTTGGACGATTCACCACCAGTTGCCTCTCCAGCTCGCAGGAGAAAAAAAAATGAGATCACAAATTTTTGCGAGAGCGAGAGCGAGAGAGAGAGAGAAAGCACAATCCAGCGAGGGATTCAAATGGCAAGTACTAAATTAGTATGCAAGAGACAGTTTCAGAAAAAAATTCTTCACATTTATTTTCTCCTAATTTCTCTCACTTAGCTCTTTTCGTAAATTAATTTTTTTTAAGTAAGCTTTAAAGCTTGATTTTTTGTTTAATTGAATAATTAATTTTATATCATTTATTTTTTAAACCTAACCATTACCGCATGTTCGATGATGAAAAGAAAAAAAAATGGAATCCATCATTCTCTGATCCTGCAAGCAAGGAATCTCTCTGAAATTATTTTTTCAATCCATCAAGCCATATTTGGAAAATGACGAGACGATTGAAAAATTCCCATCGCTTCGTATATCTGCTATCATTTTCGTGGCAGCTCAGAATATGAAACTGGAAAAAAATGAACAAATTGGTTTTTATATAATCCACGACCTGGTTCGCCGATCGTTAGTGTAGATAAGAGGGGGTGTACCTTGTCGACCATCCCCGAAACCTCAGCTATGCACACAAAGAAGGATAATCACTGTGGTGCGGTGTGTGTGTGTGTGTGTGTGTGTGTGTGTGTGTGTGTGTGTGTGTGTGTGTGTGTGTGTGTGTGTGTGAACTGAGCGAAATGTTATTCGAGAAAATCTTGGCTCAGACAAACACACACACACACATATATATATATAATGCCATGGTTTTATGTAAATACCAGAAGGCTATTAAAATTTTACAACTTACGAAGAGTAGCTTTATAGTTTCATCGCTCGCAGGGGATGGCTAGACAACCATCGTGGTTATACGAACTAACGGCGAACTAAAGGAAATTTTTCAAACGTACGATATATGAAAGTCCCTCTTCCAAGCTCTTTTGCTATGCTTATCCAACTCACCCTCTCCCTTCCCCTCTGTCAACTCTATTTTCCTCTCATTCCCTCCTAGCCCCTCTGTATAACCGCTTTTTTACTCGCAAATATCGGCGAGGCGACTTACTTTTTGTTATTCTATTTTTTTTAGTACTCTTCGACGAGGCAGAAAAGTATTTTAATTTTTAAAACTTGTCTCGAGACCTGAAGTTGCTCATCTGTCCTCCTCCCATTTCCCTTCAACGTTCAAAAATTTTCCCACCCTCCGCGATTCCATTCATTCCCTCGAAGCTCTCATATCCGTGCAGCGTCACGTTATCGAGCCTCGATTTCATCCTCATCAAAAAGAATTTTTTATTGCGAAGCCAATTCGAGAATTCCTAAATGGCTGGTGACGTTATTAAAAAAATATATATATCAGACGAATCGAAAAATGATAACAATGTGCTTGAATCACATACTTTAATTAGAAAGAGAGAAAAAAAAGTATCATGGACAGCAGCATTTAAGTGAGTAATCGACTCCAGAGTCGTTTGGTCAATGGAAGAGATTTGGAAATTTCATTGGATACCATGTTGCACGAGGTTAAGGATGTATCGGACGTACCTTCCCAACCAAAAGTTATTTTCGTCGACAATATTACATACTTCTTGATAAGATAAAAGTCGGAAAAAATTTAACCACAATAAAGACGATAAGAAAATTACTTTTGAATAATAATTATGCCAAAAAGTTACCAATAAATTGTTTAAACACAACATTGCTTAACAAATTTTTAGGGAATGTTTTTTTTTGTCATGTGAAATATATTCGTCGATTTTTCTGACTACACATGAATTTTTTAAAAATTTTCTTATCATTTTGTTATGCGCAGGCCCATGTGCCCACGCATTCCTCAAATAATCCTCCCTCGATGTAGTTTTAACCATAACCAAAATAAGAATAAAATCCTAACGAGCCAAACGATAAACTATATAACAAGAGAACTACGCACTAGAGAACATAGATATATATATATACACACACATTCACTTCATGCAACTCTACATAATTTCCCCCATACTCCTGAAACCCCGCCCCTCAGTCCCCGAGTGTCGTGACATGCCGGCGCGAGTTTGAATTCTCGCGCCGGCATGACCCCCCACCAGCTCGGCTCAGTGCACATGAGCAACCGAGAGAGGGCGGCGGCGCGGAGCAATTCTCGACCGTGGACGCGACACCGGGTGGCATCATAAAGGCGAGCGCTAGCGACAAGAGTCAGCATTTGCTCAACACCGATCAGGTGAACCAGACCACTGCTTAACTGCTCCCACACTGATTAAGTGAATCAAACCACTGCTGAAGTGAAACACACTGCTCAAGTGGGTTTCCTAAACCACTAAATTATCCTCGCTATTTTTTAAGAATATTCCATTTTTTTAAATTTAAAATTACATTTTAAATTAATTTGCGCTCATTAAAAGAGTTTAAAGTTACAAATTTTCCTCCCCCCAAGAAACCTAATTATAATTTTTCTAGCCACTAAAAAAGGCAGTACGAAAAATGTTGTACTAATATAATAAAAATAAATTTAATGAGTAAAAATACGAGATTAAGAAATAACAATAAAATGCTTATTTCAATCAGTTCAAACCCCCCTCTCAACCCCACACAATTCAACATCGATCTCCTCGCTAAATCCGGTTCATAATCCACCGAAGGAACATCGACTCCTCCTCCAACGGCGTGATTATGACAATTTTTAAATTTCGATTTTCGGAAAGTAAAGGTTGTATTTATGAAACTGTTCGTTCAATCCCCTGGAAACTTCTTAATTGTAATATACAACGTTTTTACGAAAACATATCCGAATTTCACGATTTTTCCTTCATTTTTCAAAATTAAAAAATTTTCGAAAACTGAAATTTCAAAATAAGAAATTTTTTTTTTAATTCATGTGTAGTCAGAAAAATCAATGAATTCATTTCACCTGTCAAAGAAAAAATTTCCCTAAAAAATTTTTAAACAATGTTATGTTTTAACAATTCATTGATAACTTTTTGGCATTATTATTATTAAAAATTAATCTTCTTCGTCTTTTTTGTAGTTGAATTTTTTCCGATTTTTATCTTATGATAACGTATGCAATATTGTCGACGAAAGTCACTTTCGGTTGGGAAGGTACGTCCAATACATCCTTAAAGCCGCCAAGACACATTTTTTTTACGTTTAGACGATTTTTTATTTGATGAAAATGTTCTTCGGGAGATTCAATGACGAATCGAAAACCGAAAAATCAAAATTCATCAGCTAAAACGTTCGGATAATAATTTTTGAACATTTTCGTCAATCGAAGTCCTTGAATTCGTTCGATTGGTGGCCATTTAGTGGTTTTGGGCGGCCATTTCGCGTCGTTGGAACTTGACCCTTTGAAGCATACATTTTTTAAATGATCGTATGATCGTCAAAATTCTCACTTGGTGGTTTTCTGGGTCACTGATTACGAATCCACTATCAGATTTGCGAAATTCAAGATAACGGATTCAAGATGGTGGCGAAAAATTTAGAAAATTGTCGGATTTTGCTGAAAAATACACATAGGAGGTTTTTCGGGTCGCTGATTACGAATCTGAACTCAGATATATAAAATTCAAAATGGTGGATTCAAGATGGCAGCGAAAAACTTAGAAAACTGTGGAATTTTGCTGAAAATGACACATACGGGGTTTTTCGGGTCGCTGATTATAAATCCGAACTCAGATTTTTAAAATTCAAAATGGCGGATTCAAGATGGCGGTGAAAAATTTAGAAAATTATGGAATTTTGCTGAAAATGACACATAGGGGGGTTTTCAGGTCACTGATTACGAATCTGAACTCAAATTTTTGAAATTCAATATGGCGGATTCAAGATAGCAGACACCGAAATTTAAATCTTCGGAAATATCCATAAAAGTTTTTACTCAAGGAGTTTCAGGGTCACTGATTGAAAAGAATGTCAGATTCACCCTAATACAAAATGATGAACCCAATATGGCCGACACCAACAGGTAATTCTTCGAAAATATCCATGAGATTTTGAAAATTTACTCTTTCTTGGCACAACCCAGAGCTAACGACGACGGAATTTTCGGGTCGCTGATTACGAATCTGAACTCAGATTTTTTAAATTCAAAATGGCGGATTCAAGATGGCGGTTGAAACTTTAGAAAATTGTGGATGTGTCATTTTCAGTAAAATTCCAAAATTTTCTAAATTTTCCGCCACCATCTTGAATCCGCCATTTTGAATTAAAAAAATCTGAGTTCAGATTCGTAATCAGCGACCCAAAAACCCCTCTATATGTAACTTTTACCAAAATTCCATAATTTTCTTAATTTTCCGCCGCCATCGAAAATTCGCCATTTTGAATTTTGAAAATCTGAGTTGAGATTCGTAATCAGCGACCCGGAAAACCTCCTATGTGTCATTTTCAGCAAAATTCCACAATTTTATAAATAGTTCGCCACCATCTTGAATCCGCCATTTTGAATTTTTAAAATCTAAGTTCAGATTCGTAATCAGCGACCACAATAACCCACTTTCACTAAATTTCAAGTTGGATAGATTCTTCAGAAATGAATTTTTCCGGAAAAAACGTCATTTTTTAAAGTTTGTTTATTCATAACTCTTATATTATAAACAATTTTTAATGTTTTTTCTTTACGAAAGTAACTATAAAGTGCAAAAAACCGGATCTGAATACGTAAAAAAGTGAATAAATTAGAAAAATTCAAGAAAATCGAGGTGGGAACCAGGGTTCCCACTATGCTTCAAAGGGTTAAGAATGTTTTTAGGTCTTTGCGTAGATGTTTTGTGCATCGGTACAGTCATTTTTCCATCTGCATATGACTGTTTCGCGCAACTCGAATCATTCAATATATCTTTCAGCTGAAATTTTGTGTTGTTGCGGCCATTTTGTTTTTCCACGAGGCCCATTTCGTATAAATCCCGAGATTTTTCGCCTTTGCACCATCTTCGCAATTCCAGAGATTTGATGATCTTGTGTAGCCATTTTGTGTCATTCCGCCATTTAGTGCTCGTGAACGGCCATTTTGTGTCATTCTGCTATTTCGTGCTCGTACACACGGCAATCTCTTGTAATTCTGGCTATTCAGTGTGTTCGTGCAGCTATTTTGTGTCGTTGAGCGCATTTTGTGGCTCTTCACCGCCATTTTGTGATTATGCACAGCCATTTCGGGTAAATTCGGCCTCTCTACGTCTTTTTTACCCTCGATTCGTATAATTACCCCTTCAACTACCAAGTGTGTCACATTGTCAATCCATTTCTCCCAACTATAATCCACCTTTTTCTTCCTTCAATCGAACTTTGTACCAGAAATATCTCGTTTTGCTACGATCGTTGTAAAATTCATCAACGATCATTGGAGTCTCTCAAATTCGAAGCGAGACCATGTCAATATGATTCCAGCATCCCAGTTCTACGTACAACGAGACCATGGGTTCCATTGTGCTTGGAAAATCGGGAGTTGCAAAATTCAGGTGATGTCGATTCAATTGAGCGAGTTGATCAGCGAGTCGAATCGGAGATCACACGATCTCCCTATCTTTCTCTCTTTCTCTCTCGCTCTCTCTCTCTCTCTCTCTCTCTCTCTCTCTCTCTCTCTCTCTCTCTCTCTCTCTCTCTCTCTCTCTCTCTCTCTCTCTCTCTCTCTCTCTCTCTCTCTCTCTCTCTCTCTCTCTCTCTCTCTTCACCTTCGTCTTTCTCTCCTGGGACTTTCCGCAGTACAATGCAGTACTCACAATGTAACGAAGACAGAAACATGGCCACGCTGGACTTGTCAAAATGTTGAATTTCGGACCTATAAGGGATATCCTTGAGGCATTGTTGGATCAATCACCGAGACAGCTTGCACTTCTTCCATGTCCCTTCACACTCCGCACTACACACATACACTTGTATCTCAGAATCCAATTTTGTTTCACCTAATAAGGTCAA
The DNA here is from genome assembly GCA_963564615.1 of Rhorus exstirpatorius. Classification (NCBI taxonomy): domain Eukaryota; kingdom Metazoa; phylum Arthropoda; class Insecta; order Hymenoptera; family Ichneumonidae; genus Rhorus; species Rhorus exstirpatorius. Next base: position 13,174,693 of record OY751315.1, read on the forward strand.
TCTTACTAGTAAATGATTTTCCAATTCAGGAAAAAAACACGATTAGGAGGTCATCGAAAGGGAACAGCACTCGTCCAATTCTCATGAAACAAACTGAATGAATCTTGTGAAACCAACGATGGATGCTGGGCAATTAATTTTCAATTTCATGGTGAAAGAAGTCACGATGAAATATGTTAGAGACAAATTGAGGAAATCATTCTACTCTGCGAGGAACACAGATGTGTGTGTGTGTGTGTGTGTGTGTGTGTGTGTGTGTGTGTGTGTGTGTGTGTGTGTATGTGTGTTTGTGTGCGTGTGTGTGTAGAAGGAACGAGGGAAGGTTAAGGGGTGACTTTGGCCTTTTCTTGATGAGGGGAAATTGAGTAAAAGGGAGTTGAACGACAGATGGGATTGGAGCCATGAAGAGCGATTCTGAGTAAAATGCTTATCATCCGGTGGGTTACGAGAAGCTTCAACCCGAGCCCACGGTCCCTATCACCCTTTTTGTCTCTCCGTAACTTGCCTAACGTACGTAAAAGGAGAACGCTCACGTTAGCTTTATGCCAATCATTTTTTTCCTCCCTTTTCCCCTTCTAGACCGAAAACGTATCCTTGTTCCAATGCACATTTCAACTATTCTGGGGGGCAGCTACTTTTACCATATCTCGTTGATAAATTCTCAACTCAGTGTCGACAGTCTTTGATCCGAATGACAATATTGAATAAAGCGAAATGATTATGTTAATTGGTCGGGACTCAATCTTAACTGCATAGTATTGAATCAATTTGACTAGAAATTAAAACGACGATAGCAATTTTGGTAAAAAATCTTTTGAGTGCTTGGATATTATACATTCTAATGAGAAGAGTTGCAGAATCCCAGATTATGACAGATTACAGGGGGGATCTTGACAGGTTTAGACTGAGCTTTTTAATCTGCAGGCTATTATGCTGTTGAACAGCATAACGAAACGTCATCTGTATCTTTGGAATGCCCGCAAGAATCGTGTCTTTTCTGTAGGTCTATAGAGTACTCAATCTTCGTCAGACAAATACCTAGCCGTATTGGACAACCAAGTCGTAACTACTTTTACCAGCAACAATATTGGATCTTGATGTAAATGGTAGCACAGTCTTCTTACCATATATTTAAACTGCCTAAATATTGTCTTCAATTGTTCATAAAAATGTTCTAAATGAACTTACCTTGTTTTGACTATAGTTTTTAGGGAAAAAAGTGCTGAACCCAATCTTTACGACAAGTCTGCCTCGCCAAATTAGAGTACCAAATCTGTCCTAGCCAAAATGTCAAGCTAAATAATCCAATCATCATTAGATCTTAATAGCAATGATATTGGATCTCCACTTATAATGACAGCAATCGTGTTCTGACCACATTTTCAAACTTCCCGAACACATTGTCTTCAACGATTATCAGAATGTTCCAAATAAACGTACCCAGTCTTACCTGGTTCTTAGCAAACCAATACTGAATCTAATATTTACCAGCCATCTGCCTAGCCAAATTATAGCAACTGATCTGATCACACCGCATCAACAAGCTGGACAACCCATTCTTGATTAGGTCATACCAGCAGGGACACTGAATCTCGACTTAGCATGACAGCTACACTTTTCTGACCACACTTTGAACTGTCTGGATACATCGTCTACAACTGTCATCAGAATTTTCTAAACGAACGCATCCATCCGTGACTAGTTCTTAGCAAAAACAAAAAGGGTGCTGAACCCAACCTCTACTTGTGATCTGCTTGGCCAAATTACCAATCTGTCCCAACCAACTACCATGCTATATTGAAGAGTTCAAACTTAATAGATTCTAACCAAAGTTCATGAATCATGAGTTGAAATGACAGCGACAGTTTTCTGTCCACATCATCGGACTGCTTAGACGTTGTCTCCAATAGTCATCAGAATACAATTGTAATGAACTATACGCAAACCAATCAATCTTACTTCTCAGAAAAACATATTGCATGAATCTGCGGCTAAAAGCAGCCCTAAACATTTTTGATCGTTTATCTTCGAGTCCCAACAGCCCCAACATTCGTTTGGAACTTCCCATGTAACAAAAACGATACGAACCAGCTCGATTTCTCACCCACATTGACACTTTCCAAGTTAAGATCTCCAAGGTCATAAATAGCAAACAGGAGCTTGCTCGGGGTTGAAATATTATTTTTCTTCGAAGCCATTGCGTTCTCTCGATGGCTGGTGGGTTGGATGGACGCACGAACATTGTCTTTGGGTTATCAGTAACCATTTTGGCTAAGAAGCTCAGTGTGTCCTGGAGTGTCCTCAGGCTTTTCTATCGCACTGCCCAGCAGCAGTTCTGACCCTTCATCTCTCTCTCTCTCTCTCTCTCTCTCTCGCTCTCTCTCTCTCTTCTCTCTGTGATGTCTTTTTGCTCTTTTTATCTTGGCCACATGCTGGTTGGGCATCAGACCAAGAGATCTAGCCAGACCTCAAGCATACACAAACTCACTGAGAAGTCTCTCCAATGATTCTCCCGGTGTGGCATGAGTACAGAATTGCTGACAACATGGCAAAGTTTACGGAAGACATTCCACGACCAGCACACAAGCAACAAGCTTTCACAAGCTTCATGGGCTTTTCGACCCCGCTATTATTTATAGGAATCTCTCGATTTACCCTTAAAGAGGGAAAACACCCTTACTTTTAGTACCCTTGAGAAAAATCCATATCTAATCACACCCTCGAGACTCCTACGTGTCTTCTCTCATCGCATTTGTTTACCGAACAACAAAAAATAGAAAAGTACATGGAAATTCTTTTCTTCTCGTAGGAAATCACATGGGGATTTTATGCAATTTTTCATTGAAATTTTGAAAAATTGACTACAAGAAGATGAATGGAGATTGGTAGGAATATCGATTGTGGTATTTATGGTTAGTTGGAGAATTTTTTTTTTTTTTCTCGTTTATCGAATACTCGAGGAATTTCAAGAAAAAAAACCATATGGAATTGTACGCTTACCAATATCTACAATTTTTTTTCAATATTTAATAATTTGAAATTCAAAAGTTTTTGAATCAGAATGAGTCAAGTTTGAGATAAAATCTTGTTATATCACATAATTATTAAATTTTACATCTTAAAATTTTTAAATTGGGTAATTCAAATTTCAAGAATCCCTTCACGTATAGACTCCCAGCGAGTAGTGAGATTTTATTGCGAAATGTAAGCAATTCGCAATAGAATGAAAATCTGAAAAAATTTCAATCATTTGGGTGATCTATGATTTTTTTTGTTTTTTTTTTTATAATAATAATGCTCAAAAGCTAATAACAAATTGGTTAAGAAAAGAGCCGTCAAATAAGTCGCCGGGAATTTTTTGTTCCTTTTGAATAAAATGAAATCGTTGTTTTCGCTATAATGCGCGGACTTTCTTTTTTAGAATTTCCATTTTTTTCTGAAATTCCTGTTTTCGGATTTTTTTTTTAATTCTGCGCGTATAAAACGATCAGTTCAATAGACCCGGTAACGTTTTTCAGGTAAATATGTAATCTTTCTTCGAAAATATATCTAAAATTTAAAAATACTTCTAAAAATTTAAAAAAAAATTCCGAAAGAGAGAAAGTTTTGAAAAAAATGAAACGTAATAAAAAAAAATACCAACAAAATTATTTTACATGACATGACAAAAATTCGACTTTGAAACAGATTTCTTGGTAATTTTTTAGCATGACTATCATTATAATTAAAAAAAAAATTTTCTACGAATCTTCAATATAGTCGAGTTTTATCATGATTTTTTGTCCCACAGCGAGGTGCTGAACCTCCAATCAGATCAAAATTTTCGTTGGGATTGTACACATGAAGGATCCTTAAAGAAAGAAAAATCTTTTCATTTTGAAAAAAAAAAACTTTCACTCCTTTCTGTACCACAAGAATGGGACATTCGAGATTTTTTTTTTAATGCTCTCGAAAAACCGGCCTTGAATCCGATCTCCATTACACTCCTGGGTATTAAAAAAAAAAAAAAAAAAAAAAAAAAAAAACCAGCACTAGAGTGCAGTTTTGTTTTACATCTACTCCGGATAATATGTATACATATGTACAAAGTTCCGTAACGTAATTTCGTAGTGTGCAAATGCGTAACGCGAGTGGTCTTATGGTCATCGTAGCGCGAATGGTTTTATGCGCTCGTGCTTCTCTCATTTCTCCTCTCCCTTTGCACGTTTCTCATGTCTATTCATCTCTTGCCATTTCGTGTCTCAAAGGAAACGTGGAACTGGGCACCGTGACTCAAGGCTAACGAGAGGGTACACGCATATAACCTGTTACCTCGCAATAGTGAATTCTCATCTCGCTGCTACGATGGAGAATCTTGAAATATTTTCGTTGTGTCGAAAAAAAATGGATAAAAGGCTTCAAAAAATTTTTTTTTTTTTCTATTATTACACCCTCTTGGTCAGAATGAAAAATATAAAAAAAAAACTTAATTCAGAATGGAGAAATTTTTTTTTTCCAACCGGAAATCAAACAATGTTTATCATTCATTTATTCATAATTTTTTCAACAAAGTGTCGGTAAAATTTCTTTTTCGTTACATGAAATGATTGTTTTTCGTTACTTACATGTTTTTTTCAACAATTTTGTTAATAACTCTTTCGTCATTATTATTATTCGAAATCAAAGTTTTTAGTATCCCTCAAAAGGTCGATATTTTCTTTGAATTTAATTCCATTGCGAGGTGCTTCAAGTTCTCACGAAATCTCACGTTTTTACCAAACCGAGGCTTAGGAAAAAAAAAATTTATAAAAATTAGATCGAAGGTTGAAAAAAAAAAAGAAAGAATTGCAACGAAAGATGTTAATCGTCATTTTTGAATTTAGTCCAACTTTTTTTTAAATTATTATCGAACGATAATAATAGACGAGAAAAAAGTTCTCCAAAGTTCTTTTCGTTTGAAAAGGAAAAAATATGTATTTGTTTATAATTGGAAAGAAAAATTATGCCTCTTCAATATTTTCACGCGCTATATTATCTCAAAGTAATTTGTTTATTGAATATGTATAAATTTGTTAATTTCCGTCCTCATCAAAATATTAACAAACAAATGAATAAATACATGAATGAATAATTAAGATTATTAATTAACGAAAGGGAAAAAATGAATAAATGAATGGATATATAAGGGCAGCCTGTGGCATTTGGGCCATCGCAATCCTGGCTTAAGCTGTTTGAGTCGCAACTTTATCGAATTACGAGGGAATCTCGACACCCCTTATCGTCGAGGGTATAGAAGTAAACGAGCGTATGAAGAGCAAGACGAGATGGGGGATCGTATGAGCAATAGTCCCAAGGGTGCTCTCGAGCCAAGGCATTGCCATAAAAAGTTTGACGAATAAGCAATTTTATTTTTGCTCCGAACGATGTCAACTCCTGTCAAGATTTTGTCAAACGTCATTCCATTGAAGGAAGCATTCGAATTGTGGGAAAAAAAAAACAAATCGGAAACTTGCACGGAGCTTTCTCATTAAAAATTTCTCTTCATGATTAAAATGGCTTTCATAATTTTGACTTCCTCATAGAGAAATTTTTTTACTCAGGGAGCAATGTTCAATTTTTCAATTTGCACGTTTTTTTTTTCAAAATTAGAATAATTTTTGCAAAGTTTTAATATTCTGTATATATCCTGACGTAGTTTATATAACTTTTTTGGATCGACAATCTCGAATTCACGACGGTCAGAGCAATCACAGATATTTTTCGAAAATTTCATAATTTCATGAAATCCGAATGCCTCGAGTGACTCCTGCCAAATTGAAAATCAAACATTCTTGCCTCATGGTGTACATGTATAAGAATTATTGGTTAAATAACCTCAAATTTACAAACGTTACCGTGATCGAAGAACTTTTTTCGAAAGTTCGAGGACTGACAATCATTTTTCGAAAAATTAAAAATTTTTAAAAACTCCAATCCCTCAAGTGATCCTCGATAAATTCGATACCAAATATCCTTGTCCCTTGGCCCATTTGTATACAAAAATTTAGCATGATATCTCAAAATTTTTGGACGAAAACTTTTGGCCACCACGAATGTTTTTTGAAAATGTCAAAACCACAAGATTTGTAATTTTCGAGGAATTTCGACGAAAATTGCAGTGAAAGAAGAATTGTTTACAAAAAGGCAATGCTGTAGCTCAAACACACACACACACACACACAAACAAATATGTCCAGACATTTTTATAAATGTTATTTTTAGACATTTTTTAACACTTTAAGAGCTCTGGCATGAAAATAGCCAACTTGTTTTTTTTTCATGAAAACAAAGCTTCCTCTATGAGGAAGCAAACTTTTTTTTTAAATTCCAATATGTTGAAAAAAAACGAATATCGAAAAATCACATTTAATGGTAAAAAAAATTACCATTTTCATTACATCTCACATAATTACTATTATGCTTATTTTACATCCCTTTCATTCATTATTTCACTGTTGTCATTACGTTTTGGCTCGAAATGCAGCTCAATATGTATGCCTGGAAAATAAATTTTATTGCCCTTGCTTATAGTTTGAAGGTAAAAAAATTCAACCTTTTTTCCTACTTGAAACGCTCGAGATCTACCGACGTTCATGATCTCCCCTGACAATTCTATATACCATCCCCTCACTCGAACCTTCCATATCTACCCCCGGAAATATCTTTGCTCAGTCTTTTTTTCCACTATCAGTCCTTTCTCTCTTTCTCTCCCTCTCTCTCTCTCTCTTTCTCTCCCCCTCGCAATGCATATTGGAAAATCACGCGTCACTGTTAAAGCTCGAAGATAAAAGCTTTCGAGAAAGCGAAGTAGGGATAAAAACGAGAAAAAGAGTTATATATATATGAGTATACATGTATACGTGATATTCCCTCGGGAATGGCACGAGCCTGACGTTCACTAAACGAGCATCAGCTGCTAGTCTATATACGCGAATTTTCCCCCCAACTCCTGTCTCCTCGTCCATTTTTCCTAGCTCTTCCTTTGATCCCCATTAATGTCGGGGATGATAGTCGACCAGTTTTGTCTTTCGCATTTTTTTTTCGCTATTTTTATTATTCCTTTCTTGATATTTTTTTTTCGCTTTTTTGCATTTTTTTTTTTCACTTTGACTCGTTCACTCAACATGGAGCGAGGCTACATTCAATGTAAACGACCAGACTGACACTGGGAAGGGGTGAAGGAGGGGAGGGAGAGGAATTAGAAAAAAGCTCTGCTCCGATTTTACTCACTGATGACGAAAAAAAACCCCAAAAGCTTTTTTTCTCGTCTTTTTTTTTTCAAATTCTATTCACAAATTCGCTTTTTGAATTACGTGCCAGTGTTGTTTGCTGATATCGAATCGTGAAGAACGATGAGTTAGTTTGTACGTTTATCGACAAAATTTTTCAAAAATTTCGATAAATTTGTTGTTATTACAACAAATTAACTGGAAAAAATGAAAAGTTGAAGGCCCGTGGGAATATTTTTTTGCCATACTTCTCGAAGCCAGTATTATTTTTCCAAAAATACATTAAATTCAACGTAAAAATTATTATGGTAATAATAATAATAACAATAATAATAATAATATAAATAATAATAATCACGGCTACTCTCGGAGTTATGAATTTTTTTAAATGAAATTTTTGTCATATACGAAATTCGTATTGCCAAAACTTGCGATAACAAGTGCCATTATCACGGAATATTTTATCCGCGTAATTGAATAAAGTTTTTGGAAAAAAATCCTGGTTAAAAAAAAAGACAAACAAATTTCAAAAATTGCGAGTTGTTCTAAATTTTTTTTATTTTATTTTTTTGTTTTCTTTCAATGCCAATATTATTTTCTGCAAATCTTTATGAAACTTTACGACTTTAAATACTATTTTACAATGTACTTTCGATCATGATACGAAATTAAAAAAAAAATATTTATCGAATAAACAAAATGCTGGTTGTCACTAAAAAAATCTCTGTACAAAAAAAAAATACGTTTGTATCAAATTTCCTCAAGGAGAGAACTCGTTTTCGTCTCGTTATCGAAATTCTCATACCGATTGAATAATCATATTATATTATCTTGCGATCGCTCTAATTGTCTTTGCACTCGTTTCGTAGCGTCAACGTGCAAATTTGTTTGACACTATACGAACACGATAATTGGCGACAATTGTCTTGAAAAATAGCTGTGAGAAAGAGTCGTAGGAGTAGCGAAGATGTGTGACAAATGAGCAAAAAAAATTTACATCTATACATACGGATAGTCGTGAACTTAAATTTTTTTTTTTCTACGTAGATTCTACATGTCAAACTCGAAAAATTTTAACCTCATTATCTGGCCAGTTTGGGGATATATCTACTTGGGAAAACTTCAATTTTTTATTTTTATTTTTCTCTCGTGTGCTCAATTTTCTTTTAATTATTATATAAATGAGGAAAAAAAGTATAGTGCTTTATCTGTAATTTCTGTAAATTTGACCAATTTTTTTTTTTTTTTTAATTTTTGCAAAACTTTACGAATATACATTTTTTGCTCAGCATCGACAATCGTGAGGAATGTGTTGAGGTTAAATTTGCATCAAGAATTTTTTATCGATCCAAATAAAAATACATTCAAGGGTATTGAGGATATACAGTCACATTGAAAAATCAAATTCGATGAAACTTTTTTTCAAAAATACCGCCAGAAATATTTTCAGTTAAATAAAAAACAATCTTTTTTAAAATGTCATTCCTCATGCAATTACTTAGGCAATTTCTCATTTTTTTTCTCTTTTATCTCAATGACAATTTTTCAATTCATAAATTTTAAAAAAATTTTTTCATCTGATTTTGTCATAAGATAAAATGCGTGAACAAAATATCAATACCAATAAAGTTTTTCTCAATCTGATATGAGATCTGAGAATCGATATAAATGTCTATAAAAATGAAATCTTTTCGTTCCGGACGATTGGAGAAGAAAGATTGAGATAGAAAAAAAAATTGAGTGGACGATCGAGCAGAGGAAAGAAAGAATAAAAAAGGGTTGGGAGCAAGGGGGGGGGGGGGGTAAGAGAAAACGATGGGGATGAAGCTGAACTGGAGAGGTTAGGAGAGAGGGAGAGATCGAGAGAAAGAGTTGTGGGATTGCTTGGGAGGGATGAGGGCTTGCCTGTCGATGCTGAGAACGAATTAAGAGTGGCATGAACCAAGATGGGTGTAAAAGAAAGAGAGAGAGAGAGAGAGAGAGAGAAAATAGAATGCCACATCAGCGGAGAGATTTGAAATGAACTCAGAGCAGAGTTAACCGACTTCTGAAATTTCGATCATTTGTCAGTAGGATGAGGGTGCATAGAGGGATGAAAGTGGCATGGGATGTGAAAGGAGAACTTGCTCAAATTACCACTGTTTGACCATCTCCCACATACGTCCCTATATGCAGCATTTCAAGAATTTCCCAGTGCCCAAAAATCATTCCATAAAAATTCTCAACTTGATGAAGATTTATCAAATTCCAAAAAAACTTTGTGCAATTTTTTCAGAATTTTTGAGCCAATCCTTAACGAGACATATCGACCTCTAAATTCAATGATTTTTATTTTTTCCAATTATGTATCTCGTGAACGTACTCGAGAAAAAAAAATGCAAAAAAGTTGTGGATTGATAAAATTTTGAGAATGATTTTTTTTTTCAAAATTTTCAGAAAACGAAAAAAAAAGTGTTCTCTTATAAAAAGAAAATGTAAAGAATAATTTTTTTTTCGCAAATATGTCGATTTTTGTAAAGTAAAATAGTACATTTCGATACGAGTACGCAAAGGCTTTTTTGACGAAACGAGAGGATTACGGCACGAGCCGAAGGCGAGTGCTGTAACGAGTTTCGTCAAAAAGCCTTTTCGTACGAGTGTCGAACATTATTTTTCCTCATGAGAGCCGAGAAATCGCAACGAAGTTGCGATTTCGAGGTTAGAATGAGGAAAATTTATTTTTAAGCTCCCCTAATAAAAGAACATTTGTCACCACAATTTTGGTTTTTGCCTCGGTGAATATTTCCCAAAAATGAATTCACTCAATTTTATTAGAAAAAAAAATAACAAATTCACGTTGTTCTGAAAATTCTGGAAAAAATTTTTTTTCGAGACTGCATTTGAGACAACCTTTTTTGCAATTAATTTATGCTTTTTTTTCGTGACGAATAGTTTTCGAAATACAGAGGCTTGGAAGAAAACTATCACCAAAATTTTGACATTGAGGTAGAATGATAATGGTTGCCAGAAAAATCCTGAAAAAATAGCAGAAACTCTTCATGATACATGTTCACGAAATTAACAATTTTTGGAATTTTTTGTTTTCAGGTAATTTTTTTTTTTTTTTAGTCGTGCATTTATTCATTGGTCGTTGCTAAATGACGACAAATAATTCGAAATTTTATGTATCGACGAATTTTTCAGTTCCTGGCACTTTTTACGATAATTAAAATTTTTTCATTTAAGGAAGTTCTCTCGGTACCTATAGAGTCAAAACAAAAAGTTTCCTTCTCATGACTCACGTAGTATTTGATGTGGCAACGTCGTTTTTGTTGATGCGTGTGTGCGTCCGTGTGTGTAACTGGATATAACCTGCAGCTGCAGTACAGTGACAGTTGGTGACAGTACGTTTGACTTTTGAATAGCACGCCATAACCTTCAATTCTCAAACGTTGCCACATCTCTCTCACAACATATTGAAAGCTACAATTTAGGTTTTATATTTATTTATTGCTCTTTTCATAAGCACCCTTCGTAAATTTTTAAGACAGAAAAATGATTCCTAATATTTTTTCTTTCTTTTTTGCAAGTTTCATTAAATCCTGTCCATCAATTACGCAAATACGAATGATAAAATATACTCAATTCGCGATTTTCCCTAAGAGCCTGTGTTGATTGACTCAAAACGTAATGACTGATATCTCGATCCAGAGGTACCCCCAACACACAAAAATCGGTATGAGCTATTTTTACATCTTAGTCTAACATTCTCCAAAGTTTCATCAATTTCTATCTATTAATTCTGTTTCCGAGAGAAGTCCCTTAAATTTTAATGAAAATGTTCTAAGTGGTATGGAATACATATGTATATAATAAATATGTGTGTGTGCGTGTGTGTGTGTGTGTGTGTGTGTGTGTGTGTGTGTGTGTGTGTGTGTGTGTGTGTGTGTATGCATATGTCGCATTCCACGTCAACTCAGCCACCCCATTTTTTTTTATTGTCTCGAAAAAATTATTTGATATGGGCATTTCAAAGGACAATATATCCATGACATTTTACCAAAATTTCATCCCCCCACTATTGTTGGTTCTCGAGATAATGATTAATGAATTCTCAATTTTTTAAAAATCATAACTTCGTAACAACTGTTCGGATTTAAACGATTAAAGAAAAAATCTTTTCTATTTTTTTTGCCCTTTTCGAAAAAAAAAATATGGCATCATCGGATAAAAGCTCATTAGACAGTTTTCGAAGTAAATTAACAAAAAACAATTTTTCCCTCTTCACTGATGCCCCGTTCCATTCCAAATCCTGCGCAGTTGCGTAGTGCCCCCCTCTAGCAGGAAAAAAAAAATAGTGAGTGGAATTCCGATTGGCCCTTTCGTAGAAAAAAAAAAAAAAATCGAAAAATTTTCCCGAAAACTGTCTAATGAGCTTTTCTCCAATGACGGCATATTTTTTTTTTTTTTTTTCGAAAAGGGGAAAAAAATAAAGAAGATTCTTTTTTTAATCGTTAAAATCCGATCAGCCGTTACGAAGTTATGATTTTTATAAAATTTAAAATTTATTAATCATTATCTCGAGAACCAACAATAGTGGGGCGATGAAATTTTAGTAAAATGTCATGGATATATTGTCCTTTGAAATGCTTATACTGAATAATTTTTTTGAGGCAATAAAAAAACGGGTTGGCTGAGTTGACGTGGAATGCGACATATGCTGAAGTGAGATTTCTCACCAAGCATTCGCGGGTCCGAGACAACCGCCAGAGTAACGTACTTGTAGGATAGTTGTAGATCTAAAATTCCATGTACCAATAGTACATGGATACATAGAGTTATATACTGGAATCGTCCCATCGCTCGGATTTAAAAGGATTTCGATGTAAACAAGACGAGAAAGATTTCTCTCCCTCTCTAGCGAAATCGAGAGGGTCGTAATTCTTGTTTCGAGTTACTCCTTTTTCTGTCACCACTGTGCACGATCGAAATTATCCAAAAGTTCTTTCAATTGTCCTACTCCGCTACACCATCTCATATAAAAAGTAAAAGAAAATATTTTTGCTACCCTGGATAACGAGAAATGGGAAAAAAGGCATTTTTCGATTGTTCAAAAAAACATTATTGAGTCTAAAGTTATTGAAAGAACGATTCTTCGACTTCAAATTTTCGTGAAATAATTAGCATTACTAATAAAATGGCAATAATATTCATTTCGGATCGAAATTTTGATGGCAATTCACCCACGATTTATTTTCGCAATCTTTCGAGCTTTGAAACGCCGTTTGGCTCATGACGATAAAATTTATTTTTTTTTATTTTTTACGCAACATCAATGTCGATCTATGATTTTTTCCAAATTTTTCCACTCCCTGGTAATCCGTCATCGGGGATCTTGAAAATCTTTTCATGGCCACAAAAATAGAAATATTGAGATGAGCCAAACGTCATTTCCTAAGTCTGCTCGCGTTGTTTCTAAAACAATATACAATCAAGACATATGATCGGACCATCGAGCAAGGAGTTATGGCAATTTGAAGTTTCGTTGTTTGAAGATTTCCAGAGGGTGGGAAGAAGAAATCGGGATTTTTTTTTTGCTTAGTAACACATTTTACGACCATGTAGGTTACGCAAATTTACCACTGAATACGATGAAGACTGTGTTTTCATCGAACAGTGAAAATATTCCATGCGAAAGAGCGAATTATCCTATCGCAATTCGTTTCGAATGGGTTTCGTTCGTTTTTTCGTCTCGTTGTCTTCTCGATGCAACTACCGATTTCTCCAAGGATTCGCCGAGCCAGGCAACCGCGAGGAAAACCGATTTTCTCCCTTTAATCCCTGCGGTGAACCACCCTTCTGTCCCATGCGGCTAGTGTGCGGGAGAATTTTTCTCCTCGAGTGTCTCGTGAAATATCGATCCCCTATCCTTCTCCCGGATTACAAGTTGATGGAACGGTGCCCTCCCCTTCCTCCGACAGATGGAGTAACTCTTTTTGTTTAATTTTTAAATCTTTGTCACATTCTTCATTTCCACTAAGGGATGTTTTTCATTTGATGAAAATGGCTCCGTTTTTTTTTTTTAGTTGAATCTTATGATTGCTTTTATTTTTATAATTCTAGAAATTGAACGTGCCATGGAACTCTATGTCAAGGGGATGTTTTACTAGACTGTTTTCATAAATTTTTGCGCTCCGAAGGGGTTGCCAAGTAGTAAAAATAGTACGAACAAAGGGCAAGTCTTTTATCCACGAAGAACACTCGCTGATAGGAGCAGGATCGAATAAGGGGTGGAAAAAAAATAAACATCCCTCTGTCAAGTATTTCAAGCCATATATGTAACTGTGTGTGTGTGTGTGTGTGTGGAATAGTGAAAATGGGGTTGGGTTGGAGTATCTTATTTCCATTAATTCTCTTCTCCTGCCTTCTCGACTTGCACTCCTTTCTCTCGCTCGTTCATCCCCCTAACGAGCTCTACCCAATCCCGAGAGATGCTTCGCGCCGAAAAAATCAGAAAAATCGCGAGATGAAATGAGATTTCGGGCTTAACGAGACTTGATGCGAGGAAACGATGAATGGAAGGATAAGAAGAAGAGGAAGAAGAAGAAGAAAAAAATGGCTACTGCGGGCATCAACAATGGAAGAACGAAGTCTTTTGTCAAAAAGAAGAGCTCTCGTACCACAGCTGATGACTTTCCATCGCATCGTCACCGGACAACGAACCGAGTGGAAATATCACGTAACAAACAGACTGGTAAAAAATAATTTCTCCCTCTTTCATAATTTATTCGTTCCCATGAACAATTGAATTTCAATCAAAATGAATTTAATGATTTTAGGACAATTTTTTAATTTTTTTATTTACGTACAGATCGAAGTGTCCAAGTGGAAATGTCTCGTACTGGACAGCCAGTGAGAATTTTTTTTTTCTACTCGACAAATAAGGTCTTCGAGTTTGATATTATAAAAAAAAAAACGCTCAGCGGTACATAAAACATGTAGTCAGATATACTCGTGCAACTTCGGGTTCTGTGATTTTTTTTTTCAAATCGTAAGATGGGTCCTTTTTTCCAAATTTTTGAGGTTTAAAGTGAAAATGTCTCATTCGGTACGAGCCGAATAAAAAAAAAAATTATTTCTTGGACTCTTGATGAAATTTCGGAAAAAAAAAAATTCACAACGATTCGAAAAAAAAGTGAGCAGAGATTTGAATTAAATTGACCCAATAGAGGCTATCCGATAATTTTCTTTCATTTTCCGTAAATCACAGGAGTTATTTTCGATTACTTTTTTACTCATCGACGAGTATTGTGTAGGATTTTGGATTTTTTCCTTTTTCGTACCTTTTCAGAGGTGATTAACGGTGTGATGTACGTGGTGACTGCCGTTGTGTAAGCCTTTGGTTGACAGCTGTTTTCGTGGTACTGCGTACCGTTAAAGTACCAATTTATCGGCGTCGTTTCGAGGCCGGATGAACAATTCTCTCACTGTCGCGAGAGAATCGTCGAAAAAAATTTATTTTTTGAATATTTTTTTATATCACGTAGTTATTATTATATATATGTATGTAACAATACATATATATATATATATATATATATATATAGATATATATATATATATATATATATGTATAGGTATATATATGTGTAAATTTATATGTATATAGATACGGTAGAACTGACAGCTTTCACCTGTCGCTTCACTACAATCACCTCACCTTGACAAAGTCACGAAACTTTTCTGTTCAAAATTATTATTAATTTTGTTATTATTATTGCAATTTTAGTGATGAGAGTGGAATAGAATGCGCGGAACTCTCAATCCCTTCTCGCACTCTTTGTTATTATTATTATTATTATTATATTTTCAATCACAATCGAAAGAACAAGAAACAAAAACAGCACATTGACGTCGTGATTACGTGTCTGATTCTCGGGGCGCAATATTCCACCCCTAAAATCCAGCTACCTGTTTGTAAGTGCGTGTGTATATGTATCAGAATTTCTCCCGCTCTCCTTTATGTATATTCCTGTTCTCCGGATGAGCGCACGTGTATGTTGCCTTCTCTCTCAACCCCCCTTAACACTTTGCTATCTTCCCTCGCGTATTTATACGCTTATATGTATATGTATAATATGTATCTATAAGTATATATATACACATATATATATATACTTATATATAGGTATATGTATATATATATATATATATATATTTACGTAAACATAGATGTACACATGAATCCCAGTGGGAAATCGTTTTACATCACCTTCTTTCAACGTTATCAGCTTTGTGCACGATAGTAAAGACACAATTTTTTTAGGGGTTGTTTTTTTTTTTTACTATCTCAGAGAACGTAGTTGATCACAGGCACACTCTCGACGTGAAAATCCGCAAGCTCGATGAATCTCGACCCGGTTCGTTGACACGAGGAATCTGCTTCGAAGGGATAGATAATTTGTTTTTATGATTTACTTTTTTTTTCGCTTGACTCCCCTCGAGTCGAAAACGAAAAAAAAAACTGTTTCGCAACGACGCTGAAATTTCACCGACGAAATTTCCGAATGGATATCAGAGAAACTCCCGTGCCCGCGATGGAAGGAGAGGCAAAGAAAGAGAGAGAGAGAGAGCGAGAGAAAGCGAAAGAGAAAGAGAAAGAGAGAGAGAGATTGAGAGAGAGAGAGAGAGAGAGGAGAGAGAGAGAGAGCACGGAAAAAAAAGAACCGTTCGGGCAGGTGGTCGTGCGTTTATGTCCGGTTTTAACGGAGGTTCACAATAATGCTACACGCTGTGGTGCCGAAAACGGAATGGGACGACCGTGGGATGCCCGGGCAGTTTGCCCGTAGCCGAGGAAGGGAGAGCAAGAGGAAGAGCGTGGGTGGAGGGGTTGAAGTGAACGTAGGGGTGGTTTTGTCCTGAAAGAGCGAGAGAGAGATGCGCACACGGTGAAAGGAGTGGTGGGAGCGTTTGAACGGAGAAAGGGAAGGAAAAGAGAGGGAGAGAATGAAGACAATGGGAGCCCGTCGAGAGTGCGACTGAGGCTCCTCAACTCCCCACTTCTCCTTAGCTCCGCGCTTTCGAAAGCCGCCGCGCATGCGCCCATCCCCTGCACTGACTTCCATCACTCCAGCTCCCTTCCTCCACTCCCGCGCTTCACTTCCCCACTACTACTCCACTCGACTTCTACGGCCACCGAGCGCACCTCAACTCTCCCCTATCCTTGTATATATCTATACGTATATTTTTACATAACTCTCCTTCCCTCCTTCACCCTCTTACTCGTGCTTTCTCTCTCTCTCTCTCTTTCTCTCTCCCTCTTTCTCCCTCTCCCTCTCTCTCTCCCTCGCTCTCTCTCCCTCTCTCTCTCCCTCACTCTCTCTCTCTCTCTCTCTCTCTCTCTCTCTCTCTCTCTCTCTCTCTCTTTCTCTCTCTCTCTCTCTCTCTATCTCTCTCTTGCACCTGGAATCGAGACGTCCCGACATCGCGGAGAGGCGGCAAAGAGGGGTAAGTTTCGTGAACGCCAACGAAGGCAACCACCACCAACGGGCCAGGCTAGGGAGAAAGAGAGAGAGAGAGAGAGAGCCTCCAACTCCTAGACCGGCATCGACCGTGTACGGGACACACGGCAAGCCCGTACCCGACCCAACGGGAATACTTAATGCCCTGGCGTTCCGTGCTGTGCTTCCTCCTTCTTCTCCACCTCCTCCTCCCATTCCCGCTTTTACCCACATCACTATCTCTCTCTTTCTCTCTCTCTCTCTCTCTCTCTCTCTCTCTCTCTCTCTCTCTCTCTCTCTCTCTCTCTCTTGATCTAGAGCAACGAAATACTTCTCTACGCTCGTTTCCTCTCGCTTGCCACGCTCGCTTGACGCCGGGATAAAAGAAGTGCGCGAGCCGCGAGGTTCGAGAAAGCAAAAGATCTCTCCCTACTTTAATGCATAGTTACATGTATATATGTGTGTATCTATTCATATATGTATGGAGAAAGAGTAGATTTTGACTACTTGTTACACGGAACATCCATCAAGACACTTGAATTCACTCGTTGCCAAGAGAATTTGATCGTGTTTACACGTTAAAAGTGTGGATAAACACTCGGTATTCTAGCTCGATGAGAGTTTCACCGAAAAGTCAGGATTCACCATACGTCGTCTTTTTTTAAATTCTTTTCAAATTTCACTTCACTTCGAGTGCTCAATTGAAGTATAAGAATTTTAATGTTTCTTTAATGAGTCCCATACATGCACGAACGACTGGAATTATCGAAGATTAGGTTAATGCGTAGTCAAATTTTATTTGGTGGGTATGAGTTCAGCTCGCACGCAAGGGAGGCGGAAAGAGAATAGCACCTTTTTTTTTGTTCTTAATCTTACCTGAAAGCGGAAATTTTAGAAAATTTCCTTACAATTGAGAATTTCAGAAAAAATCATGCAATGCACATTTGTCATTTTTGTTTGAAATAGAATCGTGTTTTGGCAATCTCTCTGAGCTTTCGTTGTACTTCAAGTAGTAGAGCACAGTGAGAGAAGGATTGAAAATTCTTCACTACCGAAAAATACTTTTTGCTAAGTATAAAGGGCAATGAGGTTTTCGTTGCGCCCCGACAGGCCAACTTTCACCCTTCTTTTAACCCAAATTTCACCCTCTGTTCAGCCCGATGCTTATCGCTCATTTCGATTTAAATTTCAGCCATTTTTCAATCTACATTTCACCCTCGTATCAGCTTAAATTTTTCTATGGTTTTATCCTAAATTACGAGAAGAATGTAGGCTGAAAATGTGTCTAAATTAATCGATACGCAAGTATATTCAAGCTTTTCGCTTTGTTCATGGTTTTCAATACAAAAATTCAGTGTTTGGATTTTTATTTGGACAGATTCGATGAAACGAGTCAATGAATTTAAACATGGCACCTGTGCGCAGCTTCTGGCAACGCTTATATTCGTAGAAAAACACGTCAATAAATAGAGGTGTGTCGAAGTCTGTATTGGCAATTCCCCTGTCTGCATCAGCATGCTCTCACATACCCCTATTTTCATCCAGCCTCTTCGAATCATGGTTAGAAATTTACTTTAACCCGATATAACGTTATTTTTATGATTATTCACCCCATAATTAGTAGGATAAAAATATTTACTCTTAATCGAAAATTTTCCTCATGAAACTCTTTTTTCCAACATATTCTCATGTATTCTGAGTGAAGATCGATAATTATTTCGCAAAAAAAAATCACACCACCCAACTGGATACCATCTTACCCCACTAATTTTGGACTATAATTGCTTATTTTTAAATACATTCCTTGTAAAAGTTAGTTTTTCCTTAGTTCGAAATTTCACCAACAACTTTTTCCCTTAATTTTGAGGATATTTTATATGACAAAAAAATAGTTGAAAAAAATGAAGTTTTGTAAAAGAGTTAGAAGAAGAAAAAAGTGAAAAACGGAAGTCAATGGGAAGATCGAGATTGGAAACGGAAGTGAGAGAATAGGGAGGATGAAGAGTGGAAAGTACAGATGGGGCAAACAGTATTTATGAGGGTTGAAATCCTATCTGGGTTACCGTAGCAGTGCATGTGTCGAATCATACCCCACTCAATTCTTCTTCCTCTTTTTCTTCTTCTTTTTCCAACTTCTATATATATATATACATAGTGTTACACAAGTACTTTTCCAGCCTCAACCTCCTTTGTATTGCCCTCTTGGATCTCTGCTCGGGACAGGGGTCGTAGAAATAAGAGTTTTCGGCGACCTCTGGTGGCCCCTGTCCCTTGTGACCTACCCCTAACCAAAAATTTCTCCTACCTCTACACCATTACCCGATATTTTTTTTTCTCCTATCTTATCAGCCTGAGGCTTTGGCAACTGTCAAAAATTTATCTCCGATCAACTGTCGACGAAACCTCGACTCGTGAACTCGAGTTATACATAGATACAAGACTATAACTAGGCCCGAAGTAGATATCCGCTGATTTTGTCTCCGTCTGACCAAACAACCAGTCTTACTACTGCGGGACGTTTTTCTGAATTTTCCTTACGGTCGGGTCTCCACGCTACAGTACGTATATATAACATATATATACATACTTAGCACAGAATTTTTTTTGTCTGGCTCGTGGCCAGTCTTCAGATCGGTGTGAACGTATTTCTACGTTTAAAACGCCTTACCTCGTCTCCCCTGTCCCTGTAACGTGCGCACGTTTCTCCAGAGCCTCGGGAGTTGGTGTTTGAAAATTGCTCCCTCGTGCTCATGTGTGTGTGTGTGTGTGTGTGTTTTTGTGAGAGAGTGGGGATCGTTGGAAGAGTGAAGCCAACCCAGAAAAGATTTTCATTGAGCAGCATGTCATGAAACTGGCCAGGAGCCAATACTACGAAGCCATTCTCGTTGATCGTATATACATCTATGTTATAATAAAGAAAAAAATATGCAAACTCTTCGAATCCTCGTTCTCGTATCCGAAAATCTATAAAGAAACTCTCAGGGATGAGATCTTCTCTAACAAGTGTGTATAGTTTATTTTGTTTTACTTTTTCTTCGTATTGAGATTTAAATTTTGACTTTGAAGTAGATAAGGCACATCACCTTATGAAGGATTTAACTCACATGTAGCCGGCTGGAGTCGTTGAAAAAAATGAAAATTGATATATTGAAGACGGGGATGGATTGTACAAAAATGGTACCTGATCGTGTAGATTGAACGTTCAATTGCGAAATAGGTGATTTTTACCTAAGCAAATTGAGAGTTTTAGCAGTCAGTGGTATGATTCGCTCGGGATTAGGACTTGAGATTGGGAGAGATTGGGCTGGATCCGACGCGAGAAAAGCAAGATTCACAAAATCTTAGATTTACAAATCTTTGATTGGCAAATCAAAGTTTCACAAAATCTTTGATTTGAAGATCATTGATTCATAAATTTTTTATTTAGAAATCTCTGATTTAGAAATCTTTGATTCAGCAATCATCGATTTAGAAATCTTTGATTTAAAAATCATCGATTTAGAAATCTTTGATTTAGAAATCATCGATTTAGACATCTTTGATTGAGAAATGATTGATTTAAAAATCATCGATTGAAAAATTTTTGATTCACAAACTTCTAATTCACTAATTTTTGTCTCTCAAATTTTTAATTCTTAAATCGTTGATACATCGGTTTTCGGTTTATAAACCTTTGATTGCGCAAATCTTCTATTCATCAATCATTGAATAAAAAATCTTTTATTCCCGAAAACTTTCATTCTTAAATCTTTGATACATAAATCTTTGACTTGCAATTTTTATTGATTCGCAAATAATTTAATTCTCGTATTTTTGATTCGCAAGTCTCTGATTGAAATATCTTTGATTCATTTCCGAACCATGGTTTCCATGGTCATCAATTGCGCCACGAAATATTGTGGAATAGCAAGCCGTGACTCTATCTTGACCTTATTAGGGAATAAACGCGTGTTGCAATGCCTCGCTGTACTCGAGGCCGAATAAAGAGTCCATGCATACCATCAGAAAATCTAGCAGAGAGAAAAAGACAGGTGCCGCATCGTCAGGGTTTCACAACTATACATATATATGCAAATGTAACGAGAAGAGCTGACGGGCTTCGGTTCGACTTTGCTGCTCTTGCTTCTATACTGCTTCACGTCGAGAAGCCATGCAGTCTAGGGTCTGGAAATCTTGCGTGTGTTCAGCATTTGGCTTACATCCAGGCACGATCCCCAAGACGTTGAATGAACTTGGCGGGAAAACTGCATAGCGCACTACTGATCTCCCCCCCCCCTGCCCCTCTTTCTCTACATATATCTCTCTCCCTTTTTCTTTCTCCAAGAGACATCGAAATATTCCATCTGCGAGACTTATCCAAGAATCTTTCGTCGTACGAATATTTCGACACATTCACTCATTTATTTTCTTATCGATCTTCGTATTGCTTTCTTTTCGATATTCTCCCGTCACAAGATTGTACTTTTCGAGGATTTTCCTCTTCTCGCGCTGTCAGATTGGCCGAGAATCGTCAACACAAAATTTTCACGTATAATATGAAAATCTCGATGCCTCACTTTTTCTCATGGGTAAAAAAAAATTGTATTGTGTGTGCGTGTGTGTGTGTGTGTGTGTGTGTCTTTTTTTTTAGCTGGGGGATGATTTTGATTCGACAAAACGAATTTTAGATCGACGCAAGAAATTTTTTCTTCCACCAAATCCAATTTTTTTTTAACTTCCTGTCGTAACGAACTGCACTTAAAATTTGAGAACAATCGATCGTATAGTTTGAAAAAAAAAAAAAAAACAAAATATCCGATTGAGAAAGTTCGAAAAGTAATGGCTGCGAGAATTTTTTTTTCACGGAGTTCTTCATTCGATATCCATTTTTTTTTAAATTCCAATTTCATAAAATTGTGGGAAGTCAAAAGAAGAAAAAAAAAACTCTCATGTTAAAGTATATCGTCTTGGTGATAGGAAGTATTTTTTATTTTTTATTTTTTTCGAAAGAATTCACCCTTCGAGGGCTAGGGGAACGTCGTTCTAGGGAGATGGAGAGGAGTGAAAGGGCATTGTGACGAAGGAGCTTGTACATCCTGGTGGGGGTAGAAGCTTCGAATCACGATAAATATAACGCTGATGACATCGATATATCGTCCTTTATCCCTTTACCTCGTTGGGGAAGGGAGGGGGGGGGGGGAGGGGATTATTGACGAATAAAATGGTTGTATACGTGGCAAGAGACTCTGGATCGTATATAGGCAGATAGGGTGGAGAGTACGCTTTTCCTGAAACGGGGTTGCGTCGTTGGTGGATGGCTTCTCTCTCTCTCTCTCTCTCTCGTTCCTTCTTTTGGGCTGTTGCTGCTGGTAAGATGCAAATCTCGATGGAGCTTTGTCAGCAAATCGATAAGCGATCGATGAACTATATATACGTATATCTTGTCATGTACAGAGGCCGGAAGAGGCCAAGAAAATATGGACCCAGAAGAGTGTATATATGTAATGCCGACGATGTCGTGGAGAGGAAGAAGGATGAAAGAAAGAAAAAAAAAAAGCTTACGCGCGAGAATAAAAAAAAGGGTGCAAGTGAGAACTCAAGGACTTGTCGTTGTACAAATTTCTTTCATTGGGTAATATTATAAGATTAAAAAAGATCTAATGTGAAAATTGCAAATTTCTTCTTGAAAATTTAACGAGGAACTAACTTTGTCAATTTTAGCTTCCTCGCTGCACAAGGCATTAAGCATTCTGAAAAATTTCGTGAAAGGAGCAATTTACAAGTTCGAACTTGCAGCTTTTTTCTCCTCCATTTTTTTTTTCTTCTTCTGAGATTAAAGTTACTAAAAATTTTCTGTATCCAATTCGATATTTAATAAGACAAGCGATATTTTTATGTTACGAGCTGGATATCTCAAAATTTGGGAAAATTAAAGCTGCTGGAATGTTTTTTTTTTTTTGGTAAATTAAAAAATTTCATAACATCCAATTCCAATCACCGATTCTCGTGAAGTTTAATATCAAGCGTACTTCGATGATACTTCACTGATGTAAGAAAAAAAAAAAAATTAGCCCGATAGCTCGGAATTTACGAGAGTTGACAGATTGACAGAGAGTGATAACGGATTTTTTTTTTAAATTTCAAAATCACGTAAAATTTAAGCCACTTGAGAAATTTCAATGGAAATTGTAGAAAACGATTGAGAATTTATGCTTGAATGGCGCGCAAAGTTTCAGCGAGGTTGGTCAAGTCATTCTCGAAATACAATGGTTTAAAATTTTTAGAGCCTACACACACACACACACGCACACCTGTGTACTTTTCTAAATTTGATTTCTCGACGTTTTGGTACATTTTGTACACATTGGCTTTGACCACAGGGAAAGAAAAATTTCATTATTACACAGCTTTTTCTATGAGGAAACAAAAAAAAAAATTCATTGTAAAATTACTATTAACTTGATCTTAAAACAAAATCCCTCCGGTTTCAAGCCGCTCATATTATCCGTTTCTCCCTTAATCCAGGGGAATTATTTTTCCGTCGGAATTTTTGGGCACTCGATCGATTTCCCAGCCACGCAATTAACCGGAAAATTGATACTCATTACTGTACACTTGCTCCTGTTTCACGCGAATACGTGGCTTATTCAGAGTAGTCGAAACTTTGTCGGCGGGACGGGGGGCGGGGGGCGACAGGGGAGAGGCAAACAGGACGTGGAAGAAACTTGCTGAGAAGCTCGTGTGTTGGGCGAATTAATTAGGAAACACCTGGAATACAGAAAGCCCAGTGGGGTTGCCTTACGATCTCTCTCTCTCTCTCTCTCTCTCTCTCTGGTTCCAATGAGAGAGAGAGAGAGAGAGAGAGAAAGGTAAAGAAAACACTCACAGGGAGACAAGCTCGGGCGAGTGAGTAAAATAACGTGATACAAGGGGTTGGAAAACCGAGAAATTTCACGTGTTGTATACCGCGTATTAAATCGAGTTGGCGGAAAATTTTAATGTTGCGGGATAACTCGGCTTCCACCATCAACCACTAAACTCCTTTCACTCTTTCGTAAACCATAATTCGTTGAGTAATTGCAACTCGTAATTTGTATTGCACTCATGTCAGACGCCACGTGCATACAAGTACAAGTGTGGCTTTTATGAAAGGGGTGAACAATTTTTATCGTTCCATCCCTCTGCAATCGTTATAAATAATTGAAAAAAAAAAATCTGCGTCAAGTTTCAAGCTGTCAAATCGATGGAAAAACGTGCAACAACGTGCTTGATTTTTTTTTATTCCCAAAGGGAATAAAACAAAACAACCCCTAAAGGGTTGAATTTTAGTTGAAAAAACGATTCTGAAGCAAAACCAACTTTTTTTAAATTGTAAACTTAGTAATGATAATAATAATAATAATAATAATAACAAATAATAATAATCGAAATAATAAACATTTTTTTTTTCACGAAAATTATATACTTTTTATATTGGTCCCAAAATTCACATGCATGAACAATATTTTAAATTCAACTAAATTTAATCGAGAAAATTTTGTTTTATCCATACCATTATGTTCTGAGAAACAAAACAAAATTCGTAACACAATCATGTCAAAGGCTAAATTCCATAGGGGCGTATCGGACATGTATAAGCAGGCTTATACGCCCCTTTGTCATTGGTCCATCGATGTGATGACTTACAAATGTAATTTTCTAATTAATTTCTCTAAGTATGTATTGAAAAATTATTTGAAAAATAAATTTTTCTAATAAATTTTTTTAATTAATCTTGTGAAAAGGCTCATAGAAGCTTTTCCAAAGTTCTATGAAAAATGTACGAGTGTCACGATTTGAGAATTCCATCAAGGATCGAAGTAAACTCATCGATTACGCTCCTCCTAATCATATATTCTTTCCAGGACTCAAATTTACGCAGGAGAGTGTCGAAGAGAAGAAAAGTTTTATTGACACATAGGAGTCAGAAAAAAAGTGTTCTGATTCTTTTCCAGGGGGAGCTTTCTTCATCCCCTTTCGTGGAATAAAATTTTACAAACGCCATATTTTTCCGACTTTTTGTCCGAGCGAGAGAGACGGAGAGAGTGACTGAGAGAGATAGAGATAGATAGATAGAGTGAGAGAGAGAGAGAGAGAGAGAGAGAGAGATATCAGCCAATGCAGCTTCCGTCGTTCGCTCTTCTCCGGACTGTGTGTTTGCAAACCCCGGCCTCGGCGTCATCCCCTTTTGCTGGGATTGCTAGACACATATGTATGCACATTGTACATGTATACACACATATATATATATACATATATTCGTGTGTATGAGTCCATGTCTACAAGGGCAACGTGTTTTCGTCGAACGAGCAAAACATTCGAGTTTTTCCATTGAAAGGGGGATGATGGTTCCCTCAGTTGGCTGACTTATCTGCTGGAGGGTTTCTTTTCCTAAAGGGTGGCGGGGGAGAGCTGAGGTAAGGAAAGGGTGTGTCGCGAAACTCCGCGGTCTGAGATACTCGATTGCCCGCGACTGCAGCTAGAAAACTTCGGAAATGTAGACGTGGATTTTTTTTTTTTTACTCCCACGCGTCTCTCGTCCTCATCCCCGCGCCTTAGTAACTTTCCATCCCGTATTTCTTCTGCTCTACACACTTTTCCGTCGTTTCTGTCCGAGCCTCGACCCACTTGATCGTTCAAGGGATGAAGGAGGTGGTTTTTTTTTTCTATTCGCTATCTTTCGTCGTCTTCCTTCTTCCGGATCGTCCTTCGAGGGATAAATACCCGAGATGATGGTCAAACAGCGTGACAGCTTTTTTTTTTGTCAACGTGTCGTGTGTTCATTCGTCCGTGGGACGTTCCACGTAAATTCAGCCACTTAATTTTCAGAAAAAATTATAACATTCGCACGAAGTATTGAAAAACATCCCTAAATTATTTCAGAATTTTCGGGCTCGTGCTTGGGCCACGAAAAAATTGATAATGTTGCTGGTTGAATAAACTGTCCTTGGGTTAGAATTCGATTCAGCCCTCTGGCAGGCGTGGGACATTCCACCGAAATTCAGCGACTCAATTTTCGCCAAAAAATTATGAGACTCGGTCAAACTATCAATAAAAATGCATCAATTATTTTAGAATTTCCAGACTCTTACTTTGACCACGAAAAAATCGTTAAAGTTGAGCGTTGAGTGAACTTTCCTCGGAGGATAATTTAGCTCAGCTCTTTTAAATCTCTTATCTCGGTTTTTTGTGCTCCGTAATGCTTCTGGAAGGTTGTGAAAAAAATTTTGATTGGAAAGCACATTAAAAATGTGAGCTTTATCGCCACATACTTTTTTTTTTTTTTTTTTTTTAAATCCATTGTTTTCTATATACGAGCAACTGAATGTCGTGGAAAAATATATTTTGTGGAAATCTCCGAAATTTTTCCTTCTGGCTCAAGTCCGAATCTGAAAAGTCAGAATTAATTCATGGATTCTCTTGATCTATTGAACTAACCTAAAAAAAAAAATAAAGAAATCAATGAAGTGTCTTGGTTGACGTGGAATGGTCCATGTAGAGATGGCAAGAGAAGATGACGAGGTGATTTTTCAGCTTGATATACACTCCGGGCGGAATTCCTTTCTTATCGCTGTCGATTTCAGCTAAAAACCCATTCCGGTTAAGCATCATATCGTCCAATATGTATATATATATATATATATATAAATAAATATAAATTTATATATATATAAGCAGGCGTCTCTTTTCGTGATCTTGCTACTCAAACTTTTGTCCAGCGTGAAGTTTACGGAGCCTGAGAAAGAAAGGACTGAGAGGACGTAGAGAGAAGCGTGTTTGAAAGTTTTGTGAAATATTCGCACAGCCGTTTTAAGACGACGTGAAAGAGCAGGATGAAGGAAAACGAAGGGAGGAAGGGATGAAGAAAAGACGAAAGAAAAAAAAACCAAGATGGAGAAAAATAGTTTCTTGTCGATTGTTTGAAGGTTGAAAATAAAGGGGTCTTGAAACTTATGTATCTTTTGTAACGAACAGGAAAGAGAGAGAGAGAGAGAGAGAGAGAGAGAGAGAATAAAAATAAGAGAGAGAAAATGATGCCTAATGGAGGGATAAGATGTCCATTCGCGTATAGCCCGGGTCAGATTCGAGAGTCGTGAAAGATTCAAGAGGGTGAGTGTGGATGGGTAAATAGCTCGAATCACGCGAGCCGTTGCCTCGTAATTAATAGAGGTTACGAGTAGGAGCACCAGCAACCTCGTGAGAATAAAAAGAGCCGAAAAGGATGAAAGTTATAACAGCCAAGAGAGACAAAGAGAGAAAGAGAGAGAGAGAGAGAGAGAGAGAGAGAGAGAGAGAGAGAAAAGACTTCTTAGAGATTTTTAGGAAGCTTTGGGTCAATCGAAGCTCATGATTTCCAAAAAAATATTGACTTATTGAACGATAAGTAAATCGTAAAATTAATATTTCGTATATTTGTATTTTTAAATACTACCGCTCCGTAAACAAAAAATGGAGAGTTAAAGTGATAACGTAATTTAAAAAAAAATTTTAAATTTCGCGAAAAATTAATGCTTGAAGGGATTCTTGCAAAATTTAATACAAAATATCTTTGTTCCTTGGAAAATTGTTGTGAAAAGTTTAGACTCGAATTTGCGAGAGCTAGAGCTCCAACATACGTTTTTAGAAAATTTAAACCCCTTAATCAGTTCACGCAAAATTTGATAAAAAATATTTTTTTCCTTCGCACTTTCATTGCAAAAATTTTCGGCTCGATAGCTTCAAATTTTCGAGATTTAGAGCTCGCAAATAAATTTTTTGACAATTGCGAAATTTCGTACTTATGTGAATCACTCAAGGGATTCTCGCCAAATTCAGTACCAAATGATCTGGTCTCCTAAACTACTGGTGTGAAATTTCTTCACACAATAGCCAAAAAATTCACGCAAGCTTACCGCGAGTTCACTTTTTTCGAAAATTTTCTCAAGTCTCGTCAAAATCAAGTACCTTGATTAATTTTAACAACATTCAGGAGAAACAAAGCAAGGTTGATGCTTCGAAATGTGTGACATATGCGTACGCAAACGCTTCTTCCTAAATGTATTTTTCTCGATCTTTTAGAAAAATTTGAACACGCTGTCATTAAAAACTTGGCATTTCTTTGCTTTATTTTTCCACGAAAAACAAAAGCTTCCTCCACGAGGAAGTGAAACAAAATTTAATGTTCCAACAATGCTTTCTCATAATTTTTTTACGATTCACAAAATTTACGTCTACAAACATCTAAATCGATTTATATATGCTTTTGGTATTAAGGGTTGTTCCAAGTAGGTCATCATCTGGCCTTCGCAAGTTGTGCTGCGAGCGCTTGGTCCAACCCAACCCTGTATACGCGCGCGTGTGTGTGTGTGTGTATCTTCTCTGTCGTTGAAAATTACAACACCCTGGTGGGGAGAATCTTTCTCTTTTTTTCTCCCTCTGTGTCGGAGTTTCAGGATTATTCAGAAGCGAGGGGTGAATAGGTCGAGGGGGAGGAAATTCGGTGAAAAAAAAGTAAAATGGAATGGGATAGTTGAAACGAAGAGAAAGAGCTCGAGAATATCGTGAAAACGACGAGTAGGGAGAAAAAGAAAGAAAGAGTGGGAGTAGGAAAAGAGTTGGCTGGAGCCACCGGGTGCTCGGAGTAAGTCAAAGGAAGGAAATGAATTTTTATCGAAGAAAGGAAACTCGGTTGGGAGCTGCTAGGTAAGAGAGCCCAGGGCACAGCTATGGATTTCTAGCGACCAGCCCCCTCCCCCCCCCCCCCCCGCTCTACATTGCCAAGCTCACTCTCGGGCAACGAGAGTGAGGACAAAAATAAAACGAGAAAGACAGAAAGTGAAAACAAACATCGGAAGAAATGGAGAAACTAAAAAAAAATCAATGTGCGGCATTAAAAGGTATAAGGGAACGGGGGGTAAGTGAAATTTGTGAAAAGCATTGCATAAAAAAAAAAAACAAAAAAAGAACAATTGCCCAACCTTCCCATGATCGCGAGAGCACTTTGTGACGCGGGAGCAAAAAAAAATGCTCACTTCTCTCGGTTTTTTCTTCTGTTTTCTTCTATCGCTGCTGAGGTTACGGGGAAGGCATGGATTTCTTAAATAATCCCCACGAGAGCTTAGCGGAGAGCAGGCTGGATCATTCTCTTGACGAGAGAAAGAGAATAAAGCCCCAGCGAGGGCTAGAGTGACTGAGAGAGAAAGAGTGAGAGAGAGAGAGTTTTGGTCCAAGGGGCTGATTAATAGCATTAATAATGGAAGCTCTTTCAAACTGTGCTGCCCCTCGTAGACGTTTTAACCTTTAGCCTCAAGATCATAGTCTCGGTAACGCATTCCATCGCCCCTTTATTCGCTCAGACCTGCGTGGAATTGATTTTTATGTCAGGATTACCCTCGGTCGGTAAGATAGTCTACTAAACGGATTACAAGGATGTTTTTTAAAATTTATTTAACAATGTAAGCTAACGTCACGACTTATTATATGGTATAGGTTGTGGTCGAATCGAGAAATATATATATACAAATATATTACAGACCAGTGTGGGATTGACGGTCTTAGACGTATTTTCCTCCAAACAAGAAGTAATTATAGTTGAAGCCATCAAACAATCGATGGCATTGCCTTCAATGGGCATTGGCAATGTTAGTACGATTATCTGATGCTGATTGTGCGATTTTAGTGACCAGGATTTATCGATATTTTTTTTTTTTTAATAATTATTGTTATCACTGAGCTATCCCTATTCCTGCACACTCTTGAGCAGAACTGCTTTATCGATGGGGCAACAGCTTCGTGAGATTTTAATTACGAAATCGTTCCGTTGGATAACCCAGGCCCCCGACACTTTTCAACGAGAAGATTACGAAGATACGAGCGCACCAGAAGTCATTCTGTTGTCGTTGCGATACGACAATAGAGAGACGAAGTAATCCTAGAAGTTGTTCCAGCACATGAAAGCACCCACACACAGGCTC
This sequence comes from Rhorus exstirpatorius, assembly GCA_963564615.1. Classification (NCBI taxonomy): domain Eukaryota; kingdom Metazoa; phylum Arthropoda; class Insecta; order Hymenoptera; family Ichneumonidae; genus Rhorus; species Rhorus exstirpatorius. The sequence goes on from OY751315.1 coordinate 13,204,390, forward strand.
ATACCACCACGGTTCTTCTTTAACTGTCTCACTGAAATGAATGTTACGAGACAGCTTTCAAACGACACCGAGAGACATATTTCACTATTTCGGTGCCTGTGTAATTCAATATTCACTGGAGTATTGTCTCGTTTCTAATTTCCTCTTTCAATACAAGCTCTCCAAGTTACTCATGAATTGTGTATATCTCATAATCGCACATATTAATGTCATAATTATTCATATGTAAACGATATTTTTCATGATACTGGATTTAGAAAATTGAGGCTGACACGGGATATCCTGAAAGTTGGACAATAAAATTATCGATCATATTTATAACGTTTCGGAAAAAACAATTAACGACGGAAAAGTCTTTAGATTTATTTTGAGAATCACTGAGCTTAGACCGAAGTTTTTCGATGTATATTGGGAAAAATTATTCGTAAAAGACTGTTTATGGTCGGGATTTTTTGTGATAATCCAATAGTATGAAAGAAAATGATTATAGATTTAATTAAACGTCACCCTGTTAATTAGATAAAAGTGTAAAAGTGTAGTTGGAACGAGTGAAATTTGAATGTTTCAACTCGGCACGTTTCAACTCTGCACGTACCAACTGTACATGTTCCAGCTCTACACTCTCCAACTGTACATGCTTATAATTCTACACATTCCAACTCTGCATGTTTCAACTCTACTCGTGTCGACTCTACACGTTTCATGTCTACTCGTGTCGACTCGAAACATTTCTACTCCACACCTTCAAATTTTGCACGTTCTTACTGTCGAGGTGCAAAGTTTACACGTAGTCACTGGGCACATCTCAACTCTATAAATTACACCTCTACACTTGCCAACTATACCTACACATTCCAACTCTGCACACGTTTCGACTCTCCAATGCCAACTCTGCGAATTTCAACTCTACTCGTGTAGACTCTACTATGGTGTCGACTCTAAACGTTTCAACTCCACACGTTTGAAACTTCACACGTTCCTACCGCAGGGGTTCAAAGTTTACACGTTCCAACTAGGCACGTTTTAACTCTACGCGTTTCAATTCCGTGCTTTCCAGCTCTACAGGTTTCGTCTCTGCGCATTAAAACTCTATGAGTTCCAGCTTTACGCGATTCCACACGATTCGTGTACAGTTGGAGTGTATTCACTTGAGTGAGTATAATAGAGGAGCGTTCAGTTGGAAAGTAATTGGTGATGCCACAGCGCGATTGCCAGACTGATATTCTGTATAGAATTGGGGCTTGCGCAGTTGGAGCGTGTTTCGTTGAGGGATAGGAAAGTTGGCGATCGTCGGCTACCAAAAGCCCCGAAAACTGCGGTTATGTAAAAAAAAAGTGCTTAATAATTTCCTTTGACATAAATATCTGGCTATTCCGTGGAATATCATAAAAGGAGCTTTCCAGTGGGATTGATAATGCAGATGCGATATTAGCGGCTTTGATACGAGCCAGCGAGAGCATAAGCCATATGGACCGACGGCACGTGAAACGTTCGTCCCGAATTAACGTTTCGGCCGGAGCCGCAAACCGTCCGTTGGGAGTTGGAAAGCATTCGGCAGAGATGATACGAGAGATCGACCAGTCTCCCAACCCTGTTTGCCATTTCCCTGTCTCTCCAACGACGTGTGGATACGACTACACGCACGTGTATGTACATATATATATATATATATATATATATGCCTGTCTCTGACCTTATCGTACTGGGGATATTATTGCAGAATCCATGAATAGAATATTCGAGACTGACCTATCGCTCTGTCAATGATGCTCTCCGTATATGATAGGGAACTATTTTGAACATTTTCGTATCTTTTTTCAACTTCCATTCAAAATTGTATTTTTTTTCATATGTTTTTTTTTTGTAACCTGATCCCTTCACTAAAAACCAGCCCTAGATTTCTCGCATCTACTCTAAACAACGAAGGTAAAAAAAAACGATCAACGCTAAGCCCGAGCTTTTTTTCTTGGTTTTTATCAACTAAATTCAAAGAAGTACAACGTCATCCCAACAAAAAGCGGCAAAGGATGTCAACACACCCCATAGGGCGTGTTTTTTACACTTTTTTTTTGTTGGCGTGAAAAAGCAAAGCACCCATAAATCTCGGGGGTCTTTGTTCATGGATAAAACAGTATTTCATATAAACGAGATAAATTTCATCGCTGTACAGGATAAAGAATTCGTTGTGCAAAGTTACATTTGCAGCTGGATTATTATTTTCCTATCCTCGTAATGCAATGCCAGGGCTATATAAAATGGTTTTCGACCGCACGAGTGGGAAACGAGATGAAGGCAGAAAAGTACGGAAAAACGAGCGAAATTAAAAAAAAAAAAAAAAGAAAAAAAATTGAGCCCCTGAGGTCAAGCAGGGATTACGCGAGAAGAGCATTAAATAACAGCTCGTAAGTATGTATATCCATATAGAACATATATCTATGCAGAACTGTAATCCATTGAGGGGTACACATGAGTCCAGGAAGGATGAAAATTAATAATACATTTAAAATTTTTGATTTCATCCGTAAAATTTAATTTTATCGAATAATCCTTACGTATATTCGAATCTACAGTTTATTTTATTTCAAATTTTTGAGAATTTAATGAAAAAATTTGAGAAACTTTTTTCTTAAAAGTTATTTTATGAATATCATTATTTTTTTCATTTACAAGAAATTTTCAGGTTGAAAATCGTAGTTCTGAGTTGAAGTGACTCATTTTTTTCGAAAAAAAAAAAAACGACGTTCTAAAAATAGTAAAAAGTTACAAGTCACGGAGACAGGTCTGATAGAACAAAGGGTGGTCATTATAACACTGTCTGAAATGAAGAGCCATTACTAATTCGTTTTCAGATATTTTTCAATGAAATCCCGAACTAATTCTCAAATTGATATGACGATTAATCAGTCAAACTGTACTTGATGCGAAATTTTTTTTTTTTTTTCAAATTTTCAGAGGGATGCCTGACCATTGCGGATTTTTCTACTGTCCCATATAATATGTGGAAATCTCCAAGTAAAAAAGAAAGATTGAAAAATTTTTAAATTAAATTCTTCGCTAATTTGAAAAATTCAAACATCCTTTACTTTGTGTAAATAATTCGGTACTATAATTGTACTCATAAAGGTCTCTTCACTCTCGAATAATTGGTGCAAAAAGTTTTGTATCGTAATTTTTTGAAACCTCGCTGAAAAAATGTTGCGTACAGGTCAAATGTATTTTGTCGTATTTGGAGCATACAAATTACCGTCGTTATAACTACGAGACAATTAGCGCGTGTAAAATATAGTCGTCTCACCTGACCTAAATGACAGCACTAAAAAGGATTGTGCAATGAATTTACAAGCTCTGTACATACAATATAGTATACCGGAGTTGCAATAATTTAAACGTAAAAAACAACGCGTTCATCATCGATAAAATAAATAAATCATGGATCGAGATTCCATTAGCCATTGCCAAAAGAATAGGTGATAAATTTAATTCCATTATCCATTACTGAAAAATTGGTAGTGGATTAAATTCCACTATCTATGACCAAAATAATGAGTATTGGATTAAATTATACTATCAATCATCAAATTAATGGATAATGGGAATGGATTGATGGATAATAATGGACGATAGATTGAATTCCATTACCCATCACTATAAAAATGGATAATGGATTAAATTCCATTACGGATTACTAAAATAATGGGCAATTAATCATGGACTCTAGCAATGTATTATTTACAGCAGATGTATACTAAATAAAGAAAAATATCATTCCTCGTGTCGTGCTCCAAGACTTTTACTATTTTTTAAAAGCTTTTTATTTCTTTCAGAAAATCAGACATTTTGTTTTATAAATCGTGCAATATAACAGAAATACAACTGAAAAATATAAGCCCCTAATAAAACTCCAATTCTCTAGCTTTATTACAAAAAAAAGGCAAATACGTCGAGTAGTTTTGTAAAGTGATCAAGTAAATTCTTAAAAGTTACAATTATTTTGAGTTATTGTAATTTGCCAGAAAAAATTACAATCACACCGCCTCATTGTACCTTACCATAAAAACATTAAAGTTACTTCGAATAATTGCTATTGAATGCTTTATTGATTACAATTACTTTTATTGAATTATAATTAAATTATTTTAATTGCAACCATTTCGAGTAATGGTAATTGGCCATAAAAAATTAAAATTGCTAGACTCACATCGAGTAATTGTAGTTCAATATTTTTTAATTACAATGTTGTTTTTTTTTAATTTAATTTCAATTGAATTTATTTCATTACAATTGCTCCGAGTAATTGTACCTTACGATAATAATGGTAAAATTCCTTCGAATAATTATAATTAATGTTTATTTCATTACAATTCAATCGATTGCTCATTTCGAAGCTAATAACACGGGCTATCGTAAATTGGACACAAATTTTTTTTTTTTTTTTCAAATCGTCCAATTTAACGTCCAGTCCTTCGTCTTGTCACGCGACAACGACGACGACGAGTGTCGATTTGCTGGAACGGTTGCTCATATTCCGTGTGCCCCTGTATACGGAAGGTTAAGGGAGTGGGCTAGAAATGAACCACAGGGACTAGAGAGTCTGTATGCCGAAGGCTCATCAAGGTAATGTAGCTCTGGGATCAGCCGTTTCGAGATAGAAGGTCACGGGCCAACAGAGCGAGGGCAAAGGATATACGTGTGCTATGGTGCTTTCCGTTTCAAGTCGATCAACCTTCAGACGTTCGATGATTCGATTTTTTTATTTTTTTCTCCGATTCCTCAATATTGTACGAGTATAATGGATTTTTCTCAAATTTTCATCCCTCGTAATTTTTGAGTTATGATTTTTGTAAAAAAGGGTGAATGGGATTTTGATGATCAGGATATCTCCAAACATCTATAACCCTATGTTGTCAATACGAATTATCAATGTTAATCCCATAAATTCTTCGTCGCGAGGTTCCCTGTGCGACAAAAAATACAGAAAAAATCTTTAAATTGTTCAACGGCTTCGAATCTCGCCGGAAATAAAAAAAAAAAAATAGACTTTTTAATTTCCACGTAAAACCAACTCCTATCTTCAGCGTCGAATATCTCGACGTATAATTGTTGAAAATAAAGTGAAAACCAGCTCACTGGAACCATGAATTTTTCTCTTCCGAATCCAATTATAATCGAATTAAAAAAATTGATCAATGTGAAGATGAATTTTTATTCATTTTTATTTCACGCTGCAAGGGATGTTCAATTATTTTCAAATTTCGTGTCAATTCAGTTGGGAGTTTGAGAAACTTGCATCTTAATTTTTTGGAACACATTTCTTAATTGCTTAGTTGTACTATAATTTTTTTTTCGTGAAATAGCCTATATATATATATATTGCCATAGAATCTTGGCAGTTCTGGCTCGTGTTGGAGCTGGTCATTTCGAGGCCAGGATCAACGAGATCCTGACGCCTCAGACGCCCAGAATCGCTTCTCCAACCATGTACACATTCATGGATTCATCAGTCTAGAATCCTGTCCATTCGTGCCAGAGGAAATGCTCTCGGTGAAGACTGGAACGTCGTTTAATTGATTTACGCTACGAAATTCCTCAGTGATCATCAATCATCAATCAATCAATCAAGACTCGCAGTGATTTCTATTTAATTGCCGTGAATTAATGCAATAATGGGAAACAAAAAATTTTAAAAGAATAATATCGAATAAAAATTCTTGACTAATCTATTTTTGGGAAATTTGAATTTTTTCTTAGGAAATTTTCAATCAAAATTAACTTCAATTTTGCCAAACAAAATTACTTTTTATCCATGAAAAAAGCGTTATTATTTTTCATTTCGAAGGCTAGTTTTGTTTACGTTAATTTTTCACTGAATAAAATCTTTATGAAAATTATTTAAGTCACCATTTGTTTCTCTTCTCACAATTAATTTTTAAAAAAATTTTGTTTTTCGTATGAAATCCGGTGATTAATTAATTTGAGTTTTTAAATAAATGATAATAGTTGATTTGAAAAATAAAAATAATGAAAATTCAGTTAATTTTCTCTTAACACAATGAATTCGGAAATGTGTTTTTATTTTTCGAAGCAATCCGGTAATTAATTAAATTCAATTTTCACATGAATAATAACAATATAATTTAATTGCAAAATTGTTTTAAAAAAATTGGAATGAATTTTCTTCGATCCAAGGAGCTTGTATCATCTAAATTTTTCACTCAATATACATTGAGCAGAAACGAATTTGGCAAAATTTTCAAAATTAAGCTTTTATTCTGTCATCTTGGAAATAATTTCATAAGTATGAAAAAAAAAAAAATCGTACATACTCATGGTCGAGCAGTAATTTTCATTCACGAGCTCGTTTCATATCGTTATTAGTTGGACTGAGAGAAATCTGGAAAATTTCCAACGCGGATTAAATTATATTCGTACTTGGCCAAATTTATAACAGTCGACAGTTTATTTCATGGCACGTTTTCGTGCTTCGCGGAGCATCGAAACTGCACACCTTGGTTCATAAAAATACATTACCATTGGGACTTGTCGTGGCTGTGGATTGATTGGCTACAGAACACTTTGGCAAAGTGTTCTTCTGAAGTATATACATTATGTATATTTTATAATATATATATAATATATACACTAGGGTGTGCGGAAAAAAAACGATTTTTTTTTTTCGGTTGCATCCACCAAAAAAAGTTGAAGTAAGGTAAAAAAAGAAGAATCCTAAAACGTGAGGTCAAAAAAAAATTATTTCGAACGGCGCATTGCATTTGAATATTTTCCATAAGAATAACACAGGAAAATATTGGGATTTCTGAATGTGGTAGTGCAACTCGTCAGAAAAAAATCACACAAAGATGTCATTAACATATTCTCATGGAGAATCGAATTCCCTACAAAAAAAGTTCTTACGAAAAATTAGCTCAGAGCAACCGTTCAAGTGGAATATGACGCGAATGAATATAGTGGAAATAACGCTGTCTGAAATTGAATTGATAGAAAAAAAAATAATTCAAAAAGCTGTAAAAATCGAATTTTTCGCTTTACGAAAAAACTTTTTGGGGGTTTTTTGTAGAGAATGTTCTGCTCTAACATACTTGCATGAAATTGTTTTCAAAATATTTCTCTAATACAAAAAAAAATCAAGTACAACAAGAAATATAATAGAAACGACGTTCATGCTTCAACCGTTATATGCTTCTATCAAAGCGTTCAACCGTTATATGCTTCTATCAAAGCGACACCACGTTCGGCTACGTCATTAACGACTTTTAGATTTTTAAAAAAATCTAAGCAACTCAAATAACTCGCGTTTTCAGGCCATAGTTCAATATTTACTCTCAAAAAATCATGAGGTAAATTGAATTACTGAAAAAGCAATAAGGATTCTGGAGTAACGAAATCGCTTATGTCTTTTTTCAGCAACATTTCCCAATAATTTCTTTTAACAATTACTCGCTCCGAAGTATTTTTGGGTTTTTCTTGAGATTGCAGAGCTTGAACCATTTTCGCCTTCACACTTATCGGCACAGCATTATCGAAAAACGACAAAGCAACTATTTTCTGGTTCAAGTACCACAAGTGACTTGCTAATTTTTTCGAGGCAGCCTTCCCTACTGCAGGATTCACTTCGCAATAGCGAATGAAATTCTGTAGCAGTGACAGATCTTGATTTCGGGCCAAAATGGCACAAGGAGCTCGAAAACGTGGTGTCGCTTTGATAGAAGCATATAACGGTTCATTAACAAAAAACGAAGAGCAGCTACAATATTTATTGGGCATAGTGCAAAATCATCGACAGAAATATCCTGATTGCAACAAACAGACTCTTAAAAAAAGGAACGATGATTATTAAGCATTATAATGTAAAAAGAACCTATTCTATCTTATTAAACCAAATTCATTGAATAAAGCTTTTCGAAACACGATCAATGATGAACGTCGTTTCTATTATATTTCTTGTTGTACTTGATTTTTTTTTGTATTAGAGAAATATTTTGAAAACAATTTCATGCAAGTATGTTAGAGCAGAACATTCTCTACAAAAAAACCCCAAAAAGTTTTTTCGTAAAGCGAAAAATTCGATTTTTACAGCCTTTTAAATCATTTTTTTTCCTATCAATTCAATTTCAGACAGCGTTATTTCCACTATAATCATTCGCGTCATATTCCACTTGAACGGTTGTTCTGAGCTAATTTTTCGTAAGACCTTTTTTAGTAGGGAATTCGATTCTCCGTGAGAATATGTTAATGACATCCTTGTGTGATTTTTTTCTGACGAGTTGCACTACCACATTCAGAAATCCCAATATTTTCCTGTGTTATTCTTATGAAAAATATTCAAATGCAATGCGCCGTTCGAAATAATTTTTTTTTGACCTCACGTTTTAGGATTCTTCTTTTTTTACCTTACTTCAACTTTTTTTGGTGGATGCAACCGAAAAAAAAAAATGTTTTTTTTCCGCACACCCTAATATACACGAACATACTCTCTTTATCTTGCACACTTTCATCGAGTAAATACGACCCACAGAAAGAGAAAATCGAAGATTACAGACAGAGCCAGGGAGATAGAAAGATGAGAGGAAGGGGATGAAATTTATAGAAATAGAAATTTTACGCTTATTATTATTTCGAGAAATCACTTACGTTACTTCACTGACGTCATACAACTTTACGAATATCACCTTTTCCCTTTTGGCTCGTTGACTTTTGCGGCTTATACGCGATGGAGGAGCGAGGGGGGGGGGGGGGGAGAAGACCTATATCCTACATTACAAATGAGAAGTGACTCTTCTCCTCGAGGCACAGAGTTACGTAAGTATATTATATCAGTAGTGACAGACAGTCAGTCGTACCCCGATATATGAAGGTTTTCTTCTTTTTTTTTTTGATTATAAAATATCTTGACACGATTTCCACTCACATCGCGGTGCAAAAAATCTGATGTTAATATATGAACCAAGCTGTAATCCAGATATGGCTTCGGTGTTTATATTGGGCGATCAATTTGGAACTGAATGGGGCATGTCATGATTTTTTCACGTAATTATTTGGCATTTAGTTCTGTGCTAATTAGTTACTGAGTTACATACTAATTGACTATTTACCTAGTTAGTTAGTAAAAATTTAACCATATGGTCACCTGGATAGTTCGTCACTAACCAACTAACTGGTTACCTAGTTTATTAGCTACTTAATGAATAACTATGTTAGTCACTAGTTAGGTACAGGATAACAATGCAGTTTTTGAGTAACTAATCAAAAAGGTAATTAGTAACTAATTAATCAGGCAGTTACTCAATAGTTAGTCAATTGGTTACTAGTTAGTTATTAATGATTCAACTAATTAGTGACTAGCTGAACGACTGGTTACTTAATTGATAAGTTAACAAGTAAATCACTACTTTTTTAGTTGCTGCTAGTAAGTTACAAAAGCAGAAGCTAGTTGCGAAAGTAAATTACCGAAGCCCAAACTAATTACCTAACCAATGAGTTAGTTATTTAGCGAGAAACTAAACCAGCGACTTATTAGTTGATATGGATGCTAACTAGTTGAGTGATCAGTTACTTGTCAGTTACTAACCTAACTAACGAACTAGTCAGTTAGTTGGTTAACACACGATAATACTAATTAATAACTAACACACTAAACGAATCATTGGTCAGTCAGCTGACCCACGATTATATTAACTGGTAACCAACTAGTAGTTAGCTATGGAGTTTATTACTAATTCCTGCTGAGTGTCTAGTAGTTAGTGACTAACTGACTAAGTAACCAATTAGTTACTTGGCAATTGAGTAACTATTGGTTATTAGTGACTAATTATGAAATTGGTAAGTTTGTACCAAGCGAATTAACCAATTAGATCATTAGATAATTACTAACCAGCAGTTTATTGCTAGTTATCGACTAATAAGTTATGCATTAGTTACTTGTTACTTACTAGGTAACTATGAGTTAGTTACTCGTCACAGATTAATTAGTGACGAGTCAGATATACTGGCTGTACGGGAAAAATATATTTTTTTTCTAATTTCAGGTTTCTCGTCACTAGCTACTCGCTTTTTTTCTGTTTTCCGGTGAAAAAAGAAAGTAGATCGGAGTATCAAGGAGAAAATAAGGGCTAGGTCAGCGAATTACATTGAAAAAGATCGTTCCTTTGATATTTTCTTCTGTCAAAGATACCGAGAGGCATTCAGAGCCGATAGGCCCTGAAACATCCCCCTGGAGTCTTCTTAATTATTTAGAGGGACATCGCACTGGCTCTTAATTCTTCTTGTTCCTTTGCTCATTCCACGAGTGTGACGTTAGACATCAGAGCAGAATACCAGTGGAAAAATTCCGATTAATTTTACCTTTTTCTGCCATAATTCCTCATTCATCCCCTCCCGACGTTTTGACGTCTCTCTCGTCCTTCGCTCATCTCCACTGTGACGTAAAAATCACGACGAAGGGGTTGGGAAATATCCGGGCCTGTTGCAAGCAGCCGGACAGACCACGTCCAGCTATTCTTACGTAACTCTTCCTCTCTCTCTCTCTCTCTCTTTCATTCTCACTCGTATACCAATCCCCCATCAACCCTCTGAGTAGTTTCCAATAGGGGAGGTTCGAGTCGTGAGAATCTCTGCCTTGTGAAACCGATATCTCGATCGAAACGAGAAAGTTTGCCCTCTTCTTTGACATACAGCAACTATATATATGTATTGAAGCTCAAGTTTTCGACGCTGAATTTTTTTGGGTACAAGTTAAGTACAAATTGTGTAAAAAATTGAGATACATTGGGTTCAAATTGAGCGTAAGCTGAGTTTCCATTTAGTTCTAATAGAGTGCAAGCTCACTAAACATAATGTATAAATTAAGTACAATGGAGTACAAATTGAGTACAGATTGAGTAGACATGTACTAAATTTTTAGTAGACATCGAGTTTGAGTTAACAACACGCCGAGTACACTTCGATTTAAAGATAAGTACCAATTAAATACCTACTGACTACGCATTGAGTAAGAATTGTGTAAAAAAATAAATATAAGTTGAGAGCAAATTGTCTACTGGTTGAGTTATATATTGAATTCAAATTTAGCACAGTTTTAGTACGAATTAAGCAGACCTTGACTTCGCATTGAGTTAAAATTACGTATAACTTGAGTACACGTTGAGTTAAAATTCAGTACAAGTCGAGCACACAGTGAGTTGCAAATCAGGTGAAGTTGAGCACGCATTGTGTTAAAAATAAGTACAATCTGGGCACGTATTGTGTTGAAAATAAGTACTAGTCAAGTATTCATTAACTACACACTGAGAAAAAAATAAGTATAAATTGCGTACAATTTAGGTACGTACTGAGTACTAGTGGAGTGTACATTTAATTTAAATTGAGTATAGATTGAATGCATAATGAGAGTTCATTCAGTTTAAAATAAGTAAAGGTTGAGTACGAATCAATTACAATTTTAATAATAATTGAGCTCAAACAAAGTACAAGTTGAGCATTCATTAAGCTTGAAATGAGTACAACTTGAGTACCCATCGACTAAAAATTGAGTTCAACGACATCTTGAATACGAAAATAGTTACAAAATTTCATATTATGAATTCAACTTATATAAATGCTGGAGGGCATTCTGCAATTTTCACCCGCATACTTATTGGTCGATTTTAATTGTTAATTACTCAAAGATTACTGAGGGGAAAATTTTATCTCCTTTTAATGAAAAATTCTTCGAAATCACCCTGTACAAGTATACATTTATATAAATAGAATGTGGAAGGAAGCTTGAAGCTTTTCGGTGTATCAAAACTCACCCTTCCATTTCTCTTCGTTCTATATAACTGACGAACGATCGGTTTGTACCAAATATACCGGGCCAGGCAACTCCACCAATTCCCAGACGAGCCTGATACGATCTACCAAATGTCACTCGGCCACAGCAACGAGAGATAGAGAGAGAGAGAGAGAGAGAGAGAGAGAGAGAGAGAAAGAGAGAGAGAGAGAGAGAGAGAGAGAGAGAGAGAGGGATTGTGAGTATAGCGGGTAACATTTCTATATTTGAATTGAAGTTTCGCATGACGCATCCCTCTCTGCATTCGACCCCTTCGCTTTTCCTCATTCCTGCTTACTCTCGTGTACGAGAACAGAGACAAGGAAAGAGAGATATGACAAGCCTCTCTCTAGCTCTGTCCCTATCTCTTTCTATGGTCCACATATCGACCCAAAGCTCAAGAGAGAGACCGAACATAAACCACGACCAGCAATGACCCCCTGTGCTGACGCTTGTGCCGTAAATAATGTTATACACTCTACGGTATACCGCATCTGACTAAATTCATCCGATATTCGTGCATAGGATATTACATTTTTTTTTAGTTGTAATACGTTCTTTGGACATTTTGGCTCTTTCGTAGAGAAAGTTATGCTTTCGTAAAAAAGTTGTTTTTTTCAATTTTTTTTTTCGTCAGGCTTTCAATGTCAGAGCACTCGAAATTGTCTATAAAATTGAATTTAATGAGATTTAGAAAGAGAGTCTTGATGGAAATATACACAAGAAAAATGCAAAGTAGTTGAGTATAAGTATTTTCAAAACTCAGTACGGATTAATTATACTTTGAGTGCATCAACAGTATAATTTGAGTACAGATTAAGTAGACTTGGAGTACAGGTTGAGCACAAGTATTGTGAAAATTGAGTAGATATTAAGTACATTCTGAGTAAATATTGATTATACTTTGAGTACAAGTTCAATAAAACGCCGAGTACAGGTCAAGTACACTTTAAGTATAGACCCAGTACACTTTTAGCACACGTTGAGTACACCTTGAATACAGGTTGAGTATACCTTGAGTACAGATTGAGTAACATTTGAGCACACGATGAGTACACTTTCAATACTACCAAAGTATATATTGAGTTCAAATTGAGTAAAAATCAATTACAAATTTAATAAAAATTGACTATTAACTGATCATGAGTACAGATTAAGTACACATAAAGTACAATTTGAATACACTTTGAGTTCTGGTTAAGTGTAAATTGAGTTTAAATTGAGTACACATTGTATAAGTTTGAGTACATATCGAGTACACATTTAGGGAAAATTGAATACAATTTGAGTACAGGCAGAATAAAAATTAAGTACTATTCGAGTAAAAATTGGCTACAGATAATTGGGTATAGATTGAGAACACATTAAAATGAAATTTACTACACCCATATTGGGTAAACATTGAAACCGCAATAACTCGAGAATGGCTTGAGCTATCACGCTGAAATTTCTTCCACGTCTGAAGCAGCGAATTCTCCCTGATCTACATTACTTCCATAAACATTGATGCAGTGTTTTTGACTTTTCGAGAATTTTTATTTTAATTTTTTCGAAATTCTCTGTGGTCCCTCTGGCTTGACGAAATTTCGCTATACCAAGTTGCAATTTAGCACAAAATTCGAGCAAACTGTTAAGTCTTGAATTTTGAGTAAACTCATTCAATACTACTATTCGCATCTATATATATATATACCATATATACTATATATACTATATACACTATTCACATTCTTTGAAATTTTGAAAAATTCGAAAAATGTTCGTAATCTCTTCAACTTGCGGTAAACAGACGGGGATAAACAGTGAAGGGTTGCGATAAACAGTGAAGGTTTAGTTTAATTCAATTTTGGATTTTTCCTGAAAATCAATTTATAAAATCCCTCAAGATAAAAACACGCACATTGCTTTCTCATTATTTTATTGAGCTCAGGAAGCTTGGCGTTTGAGCAAGCCAAATTTTAAAAACCGACTTGTTCGTAGACTTGTTCGCAGACCCATTTGTTTGTGGGGTATAAAATGATGAGTAAGCTATGTGAACTACTTCTAGTTAGTACAGGTTTTTTTTTATTCCTTTTTTTCTCATCATCCACAGAGATAGGCATATCTGGAAATTCAACACCGGAGTACATAAGACAAGGCTGAGGGAGGTGAGAGGACAGGAAAATGGGATGAGGGTTTCATTGGAATCAAGAAACAATGAGGGTATGGGCAATCCTTGCCACGCAGATCTCTCGTATACAAGGACAGAGCTCGAGCTTCAACTAATGCCAAGATTATGTAAACGTCACTCCTTGGACAGACTTGAGCAAAGAGCAAGAGAGAGAGAGAGAGAGAGAGGGGGCTGTACATCTGCTGCTTGGGCCTTGTTTGAATTATTTGTCTTGAAGTGTGGAGGGGGGGGGGGGGGGAGGGGGGGATTCAAGACTTCCCCAAATCTGTTCTTCCCAAAGGAGAAGCCCTGGCATCAGTTTACCGCTGTTTCAATTTCCAACAGACTGAGATACCATTGGGGAAACTCTCCAGCCAAGTTGAAATTTTCGCTCGACCTGACTCTCATTTTACAACGAGACATGGCAGTTATTCGCGTATAGAATGAAATTATAAAATTTGCATAAGTATAACAGCCATATCGTCACGAATCAGTTGAGTTGGAATGCTGATATTGAAACGATTGTGTCTGAAAACGATTGCATAAAATTATCGAAAATAGGGAAAATTCCACTGGAACTCGGATGTTCTTCGTTATTGATTTTGTCGATAGATTTTGTGAAATTGATATTTTGAAAATGGCATACGTAAACGTGTGCTCATCAGACGTGATTGCATCGTTAAACGTAAATTTCGGATGATGCGTTACAAGTGTAGGTATTGTACAAATTATAGTCATTACGAATTTTAGAACAGTGGTCAATTAGAGTTTAATTGACTAGCAATATTCGTTCGATATTTCAATCAGTACTCGAATTATGAAGAAAATTCGAATCATTTGAAAAATTAAAATAATTCGAATAATAAAAACAGTTAGTATAATCATAATGATTCAAGAAGTTTCAATATTTCAAATAATTCCAATAATTTGAATAATTTGAATAGTTCTAATACTTCGAATGGTTTGAAAAGTTCGAATATTTCGAACGATTTAAATAATTGTAACAATCCAAATAATTCGAATAGTTCGAATAATTGAAATAGTCGGAACAATCCGACTGATTCGGATAATTTGGATAACTCAAAGAGTTCAAATAGTTTTAGAATAAATCAAATATTGCGAATTATTCAAATAGTTCGAACAACTCAACTAGCTCGAATAATTCGGATAATTTGAATAATTCGAATGGTTATTATGTAACGGTCCCGTTCTATAACACAAAACCTCTTTCCCAAGCTTCTTATTCTCATGACAGCTTCATCAACTTCACTCTCACTATGAATCCACTCTCATGCTCAAGCCTACCATCTCAGCTCAACCTAATCTCCCTCCACCTATAATCTCCTCACCATCAGCACCTCACTCCAATTTGCCCTTAGTCCCACGGGCCTTGTTTCTCTGCCTGTTGACATCCCCTCCATTCTGTAAGTCCTCTCCTTCTCACAGCTCATTAGCACTTGAGTTCTCCATCAACTCTCCAATCATCCAGAAGTGCACTCCCTGAATTGACTCAGCAATAAAACATACTTTAACGTACATCCGAGCATCTCACTGGACATCCTGCTCGGTCATCACACTAATAATTTCAATTCTTTAAAAAATTCGTATATTTAGAACAATTTAAATCGTTTGAATCATTTGAATATAATTCGAATATTTCGATCAATTCAAGTAATTCGAATGTCTCAAACAGTTTGATCTATTTGAAAATTTCAAATAATTTGGATAACTAGAATCGTTACAGTTTAAATAACGCAAATAGTTTGAATAACTCGAATAACTCTAATTATTCAAATAGTTAGAATAACTCGAATAATTCGGATAATTCAAATAGTTCTAATGATTCAAATAATTAGAAATTTTGAATGATTCACATGGTTTTAAAAATTTCAAACAGTTCGAGCCATTTGAAAAATTTAAATAATATAGATAATTCGAAACGTTCGAATAGTTTAAATAATACAAACATTTCGAATAACTCGTATAAATTGGAAAATTCTAATAGTTTAAATATTTTTAATGATTCAAATATTTCGAATAATGCGAATATAGTTCTAATAATTTGTGTAGTTTAAATATTTTTAATAATTCAAATAATTTAGATAATTAGAATAGTTGAAATGATTCAAATAGTTCGAATAATTTGAATATTTTGAACAATTTTAATAGTTAAAATAATTCAAAGAGTTTGAATAATTTTAATAATTTTCAAACTATTTCTAATGTTTCGAATAATTCGTAACGCTCGAATTATTCGTGCGGCATCAGATAATAATTCAAAGGGTTCGAACAATTTGAATATCCTCGAATTCTTCGAACGATTAGAATTTATTTGCGAATCACCGAAACCTATTTTTCATCCGTCTGAAAAAGTGAATATTTGCATCGCTGCTGGGACAACGTTTGAAATTTTCGCACTCGCTAATCACTTCGAGTGATAGTTCCCATAGAATAATTTTATCGGAAACATTAATGCGGAAAATATACAATAATCGTAATATTGTTCCGGAACTTGTCATTAGTACATTTTTTCATCCCTTGAGAAAAAAAATAAAAAACAGAAAACAAAAAACAAAAAAAGTCCCACTGTGCAAGACTATCGCTCTGCATCTTTCATCCGGGTGGTGAAAGTATCCAAGTAACGTGTACCAATTTAATTCCAGACTTTTCCATACTGTCGCAGCGACAACAAAAATAGCCCCAGTAGTTTTTATTCCTGCGGGTATCGGACACTCGGCATCTTAAAGCCGAAAGTGGTTTTCAGCCCGTCGGTGAGAAGCTAAATGAGCAGCCGGAAAGCTCTGTCTCTTTATCTCTCTTTTTTTTCTCTCTCTCTCTCTCTTTCTCTCTCTCTTACTTTCCTTGTCTCCAGACTGCTTGCACCACTGTGCTTGCTGCCTCGTGACCGTAAATGGTTCCCTTGTGCCATGTAATCAGCAAGGAAGGCGTTAGGCGAGCACCAAGGTTTCTTCTTACCTCACGTGGTGATAACACGTCGGGGGTCACTTAGAGCAAGCCACAAGGAGAAATCGCTTTTCACTGCTCCTTTTTCTTCTTCTCTCTTTCTCTCCGCCAGGATCCTGCTCGATATCCTTACCCAGGACTTCCTCAACCTCGAAAATGCCAACTCGTTTCTTCGTACGCGATATCCCACCTCCTATCCCCACCCCCACCTACGGACGTTCAAATGGAAATCTCGCCAATTCGATTCTCCAACTGTATCGCCGAAAATTTAATTTCGTCGTAAAAGTCTCGATCCTCTACCGAATCCTTCCCCCCATCGGAATTACTTGATATCGAAGGAAAATTCGGCGAGACAATTTTCAAATTCGTTGGTAAGGCGGAATCGAGCTAGAGATATTTCCGATTCAAGTGAAATTTTCGATAGACCCCCCCCCCCCCCCCCCGACCCTCACGGTTGAATGGAATATGGGATAGTACAGTCGGTAGACATTTTCCTTATTAACTTTGAGACATTCAGCGCTAAATCAGTGGCTCGAATGAATTCTGAACGGACTGGAATGAACGAATAAGTTTTTTTTATTTTTTTTTAAATAAAGCGTGAAAATTGTAAATTTACCCACATTGCTTCCTTATTGTTTTATCTCGCTCACAATGATCCCTCTATGAGCAATCGAGCTTTCCAAATTTGGCTTTCTCACGGAGGAAGCTTTTCGAGAGCGAGATAAAATAATGAGAAAATATAATGGGAAAATTTTTAATTTTCATGATTTTCATTTGCTGAATTCGATTTCAATAACAATGAAATGACGAACGCAATTTTTGTCAATGACATTCGAAACGATAACGGTAATTTTTTAAAAGTTTAAAAATTTTCTGCAATCTCAATCCCGCAATCGATTTTTGGATAAATTCAATACTAAGCCGTCATTGTGACTAAAAGTCTATTTGTGTGGAAAAAAAGTTTTAGCTCATCCGGCAAAAAACTGCAGAAATTATAGAGCAATCAGAGATTTTTTTTGTAATTACAAATTAAAAAAAAATTTGAACTCCTCAAGCGAATATTGTCAATCTCAGTGTCACGTATCCTTGTTATATAATCTACTCATGTAAAAACTTTTGGCATGACAGCCAAAAATTTGCAGATGTTAGAACTACTGGAGATTTTTTGTTTTTTGAAAATTTAACATTTTTTGAAATCTAAATACACCCCTTGAGCATTGGCTCCATCGCGGAGTCCTTTCACATATGCATCCGACCCAAACCCTAATCCGGTTGGTCCATTTCAACCCCAGGAATTCTTGTAACGCAGAGACAGTTATAGCTTTGGCAATTCCCTCGAAAAATTTACAAAATTTTGCTACGAATCTGCCAGTTCGAATCTACTCTCGTCATCGCACTATATACTTGCATCCGTTAGGACGAAGCCAATACGTACTACTATGGTTCAAGTTTACGAAACTCATTTTTATCATTTCATCCTTCCCACCGCAGATCCCCAGGAAACATGAAAAATTTTGGTGAAAATTGTTGTATCGATGAGAAAATTCAATCCTCGTTTGTGTACCGGTTGAAGGAAAAATCGAGCGAAAGAAATTTGAGGCAGTGTCAGACGAAACTTGAAAATTTCAAGCTGCGCGATTAGTGAATTGCCCGGTATCACGGAAAATTGTTTTTAGCAACAAAGTTGAATGCCCTGAATTTTCCTTCCACGTTGTGTCTCTCCCTTTTGCGTCTCTAATTCGAATCGTTAGACGCTACGACAGCGTCAAAAGTCTCTGTACGTACAACTTTTCCTTTATCCGATGCTTCGTCTTTCTTTGGTACGTGGCTGACGATGCTCGAGAGAATGGGAGAGGGTGCCTCCTTGGTAGATCCTTACCGACAATGAGCGGATGTCAACAATCCCCGGCAATTAATTCAAGCTTCACGAGAGCTAGAGCAAAGAGAGATCAGAGGGGAGTTGATATGTACAGAGAACAAAAGGGGTAAGAATACCCATCGAGGCCTCAATCCAAGCGCCTACCCAGGGGAAAGACCGAAAGAGCGGACCAGCACGCGATACTTTGGAACTTTACGGTAGATGGACGTAGAGGAAAGGAAGCTGGATTGTCGGAGGACATTATGTACAATGCGAATGAATCGTCCAACTTTTGCTTATTGTAATTTCAATTTCACGGGAGGATAATGGCATGAATGGGAATTCCCCCCCCTCTCTCTCTCTCTCTCGCTCTCTTCGTCCAGCACACGAAGCTTCGCGTAGCTGAAATCCAAATAGAATAGGAGCTTATCGGATCACTCAAGCTGCTGAATTTTTGCCAAAAATAAATGGGTTCACTAAAGTCACTGTCACTTTGCTTCCCAATTGAATTGGGACTGTACTTCGTACTCATTCTCTTCATAATCGTTCAGGCTTCAAAAAGCTGGTTAGTTTGATGAGTCAGGATTTTTTAAAAATTTGTTTGCAAATTTTTAAAGTTGAACCATCGATTTTTGCTAATTAGCCCTTCGGACTCAAATTAGCTGATTTTCAAAGTGTTCTTTTGAGTACGAAAAATTGAGATCTCGGGATAAATCGAATGGTAAATCTACTCCTAGGCTTTTCAAAATATCCCCATAAGCCGAAATCCGTCAATCCGGTGAAAAGTTATGGGCATTTGAAATTTCGGTATTTTCAGGTTTTCGAAAAAGTGGCGAAACATTGGGAATTTTTTTTTTTTTTCGTACTTCACCCATATTTTCAGGTTCTAGGCATTCGGAAATTTTACGCTGATTACGATACATGTTGGATTTTTCCCGGAATCCTAAGAATTCAAAATGAAAACGTCATAAAACGGAAAAAAATAAATTCAAGTCAACACATGTATATTATATATTCGTATTTATTCAATGTTGTCAATTTGACAAATTAGACACTGTTTTCGGAATAAAATTCTGGAGTTTTTTTTTATTGTCTTTCAATACTAAATGACATTAATGGTATGAGTACTTACACCGACTCCCCTGAGGGTTGCGGGCTTCCAACACCATCTAACCTTGGTCTCCTCTCGTATCCGTTTGTCCCTGGTTCGATTCCCGCTGCCGGAGCTTGTCGCGCACCCGCTAGATGTCATCGCCTGGGACAGAAACAGTCGTAGTTCGTACGCCCTGCCTCTGAAGCTACGTCCGAGCCCGTTTGTGCTTTTACCATCTGCTGTGCTACGGCAATGCTTCTCACTGCTGGAACTCGTCTCGCACACGCTAGATGTCAGCACTTTGGGACAGAGGCAGTCGTAGTTCGTACGTCCTGTTTCTGGAGCTACGTCCGAGCCCGTTGTGCTTTTATCAGCCGTGCTACGGCATCGGGAATCGAACCCGAGATATCTTCCCAGCCTTTCGGTCACCACACCAAGGCGCTGGTTTCCTTTGGACCTACGTTTTTAGGTGGGTTCCGGACCACCGGGGTCACAGAAAAAGCACTTAGAAAATTTTTCCATTGGTGCCGACAGTGGGAATCGAACCCGGCCACATCGCGCGCCACTGCGTGCGAGCCGAGCACGCTACCCACTGCGCTACTGCTCCCCTTCCTCTAAATGACATTAATGATTTACTCATCAATTGTGCACTATAATCGCTCACGACGTTTTGGCAAGGCAAAAATTGAAACAATGAAAAATTTCGGACCTTTTGTGCTACAAATCGAAACGCTGCTCAAACTACGCGGTATGGAGTAAAAATGCACATAAATCATTTTTTAGGGAATTAAATTCTCTATAAAAAACAGTCATTGACGTCATATGCCCCGAGTCAATAGCTTAGGCGTGAGAGGCGTGCAATGTTGGGACAAAATTAAAAAAAAAATGATATTTCACGTTACCGGCTATACTTCAATTTATTGATAAATAGTGTTTTTAGGCGGCAATGGCAGTCTCATTGTGTCAAGTTGACATATACATTTTTAATGCATTTTTCATTCAACACTAACGCGGTAATATGCAATTGAACAACCAATGTGTCGACAATTCTGCGATTGCACGAAAGTCACACTTTTTCATCGGGCCACTACGAATGCCACCCACTCATCCCCTATTGAAAAAAATTGTCTCAGACGGTGTGCATGAAGCACACCGTCTGAGACAATTTTTTTCGAAATCTTAATTTTCTATAAATTTTTTAAAATGCATATTGTTCTGTCTTGCATAGTTCTGACAGCGTTTCAAGCTAAAGCACGGAAAACGTGATGCATATTTGTTATAAAACTTATACGTTGTTATCAACGCCATTGAATAATTTCAAGTGTCTTGCTAATGTCTATCGGCAATTGCATCTGTCAATTTTGCCAATGAAAAATCATTCTTCCTTTTAATTATAATATCCGGATATGGCCTTCTCTCATGTTACAAGGCTCTTGAGGCAAGCCACGAGAGCTGCTGGTGCAAGAGCATTTTTGAAGTATTAAAGCTCTGGCTTAGACTACCTCGCACAAACGCGCACGCACGCACGCACGCATGCACGCACACACACACACATCGCGAGAGTTTCCTAGATTAACGCTGGGATGCGCCGTAACCGCTAAGTGCGTACCTTAAATGTATATTTATTCCCTCTTGGCTTTTCCATGCATCTCACTCTGACCCTCGGCCTTTTGCCCATAGGGGGTATAAACCGGGAGCTACCGCGAAGTTTCACTGCTCCTGGATGTACCAGATGTTGCCATGGCAATGAATTTTACCCGTATTAATATATGGATATGGGATAAGATAGTCGAAATAATATTATATCTGTATGTTTCACTTCGTGTTGTGGCAACGACAGCGTTACATACACACACACACACACACTCACCTATATATAGTGTGTGTGTGTGTGTGTGTGTGTGTGTGTGTGTGTGTGTGTGCGCGTGCGTGTGTGTGTGTGTGTGTGTGTGTGTGTGTGTGTGTGTGTGTGTGTGTGTGTGTGTGTGTGTGTGCGTGCGTGTGTGCGTGTGTCCGTGTGCGTGCGTGTGTGTTTATATATCGTACGTACATGTTATATATTTATGTACATGTTTATACAGACACAAAACTGTTTCTAGCATCGTCGACCTTTGCTTACCTCTGGCATGAGATGTAAACATACAGAGGTAACCGACCACGATGGTGAACGGTAAGAGAACACGAGAAAGATAAAGAGCGAGAGAGAGAGGAAGAGAGAGAGAGAGAGAGAGAGGGAGAGAGTGAGCGAGAGAATAACGTTTCATGGCAATATCTTGAAACGCGAAATTGTATTTACGAATATAGAACTTGTGATATACGTTGGTATTCATCGTCTTGGTGATGATACCAAACGACAAATATGCCTCTGACGACTCCCTCTGCTCTCTCTCTCTCTTTCTCTCTCTCTCTCTCTCTCTCTCTCTCTCTCTCTCTCTCTCTCTCTCTCTCTATCTATCTATCTATCTATCTATCTCTCTCTTACTTTGTTTACCCAGCAAGCTATCAGACTTTAGCAGTAGCAGCAGCAGCGTGACATGACCTTGAATACATTCTAAGCTATACATGTCCCCTAGTCTGACTAAACACCGACAACATTGATTGCGAATAAACGGTGACGATGAGCAGAAGAAGCCACTTTCATCGAAAAGCGCCCCGGATCTTATGTTGCTCGCAGTTTCGTTTTGTCTGAAAATCTTTTGGACTCAAATCCAGCCCCGATATATTTTGGGGAAAAAATGATCATCTTAGGTAATGTTCGATGCTCAATAAAGTCGATGAAAAGTATTTTAGGATTTTTTGTTGTTAATTCATCGTGAGGAAAAAAACAATTTTGTCGTCTAAGAGGCAGCAAAATTACAGGTAGGTTGAATCGGAATGCTGTACATATCGACGCGGAATCAATGACGTAAATTCTCTGCCACTGGAGCAAGCTACGGCGTTTAATACAATCTCAATAGGGTGTCCAGATTGGCTGCAACAATGGCCAAACGTATATACGGGGGATCTCTGCCAATTCTCATCGCATACATATATATATATATATATATATTTACGGCAAATGTTCGCTCCGTTAGCTACCCATTTAGCGTTATCTCGTCGTTACACTTCAATCGACATCCCGTCAACGTGGTACGGTCGTATCGTGAAAACAGCCGGAGTTACGAGGGGTTTTTTTTTCTACTCCAGTTAATCATCCGGATGGAGGAAGCCCCAGAGATCGTTCTTAACGGAACTGATATCATATGTGTAATCCGTTTATATCTCGATAAAATGCGATATCGAGCTTGCGGGCGAAATGGAGAATTTTTCGAAAAATTTGTGATTCTGATGATCGGAGATGGTAATATCGAGTGCTTATAGGGCATGGAAGAATATTCTGAACTGGATTTTGTTACGATTAAAGCCCAAGAAGAGTAAAGATTCTAAAATAAGAAGTGTTGAACGATGGTAAGAATTAAAACCCCTGGAGGAAAAATTCGACCGAACAATAACTTTTCCGTGGTGAAATAATTCTCCAGAATCAGCAACACTTCAGGCCAGACAACTTTTTGCGATCACAACTCTACCGGAGGACATCATTCCAGGGTAATTTTTGAAGCGACAACTCTACCGGAGAACATTACTCCGGGGAAGAGCGTAACATGCCATGTATGCGCAGTAATTTCTTAATGAGCCGGAGAGATGTTCTATAGTAGAGTTGTCGTTTCGATGAGTCATCCACCGGGAGAGTTTCCAATGCCGAAAATCTGTTCACAGTGAGAGTTATTAAACGTTAGAGTTGATTCCAGTGACTCGTATTCCGTGAGAATTGTGACTCGCTAGAATTTGAATCTGACAGAGTTTGAATCTGGTATAGTTAGAATCTGGAAGTGTCAGAATCTGATGGAGTTTGAAAGTGCTAAAGTTTGAATCTGGTAGAATATGAATCTAGTAGAGTTAGAATCTGGTAGAGCTTAGATTAGGTAGACTTTGAATCTGTTAGTGTTTGAATTTAGTAGTGGTTGAATCCGGTAGATTTTAAATTTGCTAGATTTTGAAAGAAGTTTAAGAATCTGGTAGAGTTTGAAACTGGTTGAGAATAAATGTGCTGGAGCTTGTATCGGGTAAGGATAGAATCTGGTAGAGTTTGAGTCTGGTGGAGCTTAAATCAGGTAAAGTTCGAATCTAGTAGTGTTTGAATCTAGTACAGATTGAATCTTGTAGAGTTTGAATCTGCTAGAGTTTGAGTCTAGTAGAGTTTGAATCTGGTAGAGTTACAATCTGAAGGAATTAGAATCCGGTATAGTTTGAATGTGCTAAAGCTTGAATCTAAAAGAGTTTAAATATGCTAGAGTTTGAATCAGGTAGAGCTTGAATCAGGCAGTGTTTTAATCTGACAGAGTTTGAATCTGGCAGGGTTTGATTCTGATGAAGTTTGCTTGATATAATCAGAATTAAGCTCGAACAAAACAGATTTTAGATGATTTCAGGGTAACTAGACTTCTCGGGAAAATGTTACAGAGTCCAAAAAGCTTTTTGTAAAAAGAAATATTTCAACACCATAAAAATTATTAAAGTCCAATGATAATTATCGCCGCAATTAATAGGATTTGAGGTGACGCTATAGTGATTTTAAGACGAAAAATTAAATTTTTTAAATATTGCGGCACAAAATTCGTGAAAAGCTTTTGATACTTGAAAGTTCAAGTTTCCCGACATCCTCCTCTCAAATTCGGGAGTGAAAAAAAAAGCTTCCAACGACTTGAAAGTGAGCACCGAAAATACGCAAACGTAAATAAAGAGTGAATGATGCAAAAATCGTAAAACTTGTTTTACATAGATCCAGGTGAATTTGGGTATTCATTAATGGAGAATCTTGCTTCACGAGATCACGATTCTTCGCCTTCCCAAAACTTTCGTATTGCTTGCAGCGAAACTGTTATTCCAAACCCAAACGGCGAAAGACTCTCGTGCCACGTCTTTCTTGTTCACTTTTTGAATTTTTTTCTTTTTTTTTTGTTTTTCGCTCCAGACCCTCCAACCACCAGACCCCTATAACGTGGCAGACACTGCGTCGTGCGGGGTGGTTGCGCTTTGGTTATTACATGCGCATTCTATTATCCAGCCAACCCAAGTTATTTCGAAGCTCTCCTCGCGATACTGGCCTCTGCGAGTTTCAAGGTAAGAAAAAAGAAAAAACAAAAACTATAATCCCCCAAACCTCTTCCAAATTTTTTCAACCTCCGAATCTCATTTCATCGGAGAAACTCGACTAAAACAGCCCTTCCAGCCACGTAGTATCGCGAGCGAGCTTTTTTGCTAAGCAAGCATGCAACTTTTGACTCTTTTTTGTTTAAGCTCTTGCAAGCTCTTTCTCTCTTTCTTCCGCCTCATATTTCTCGATCCTCTCGAAACATTTTCCCACCGTTATATCCACTTACAATATCCATATATGCATGGATATGGGCAAGTGGAAACGTCATTATACATGCATATATATTTATATATGAGTCTGTGTCGATCTTATTTCTACTGGTCTCGTTCCAACCGAGCCCAAACGTAAAACTTCTCGACTGAATCAGAGGCGAGCTTATTCGTATTCTGGAAACTCCTCCTTCACATGCACATACACACACACATACACGCACGCGCGCGCGCGCACCCACACACACACTCACAAAATTTCTACCTCTTTTTCTTGCTCTCTTTGTCTCGATACGAGGAGCCGGAAGCTCGGGATAGCCACAAAATCCCACGGGAAATACTCGAGCCCAATTAATGCCTGGGAAAATCGAAATCTTATTTCCTTGAACCGTGAACTCCTGTGGCCTCTGGGCAATTGTACAATCCTCTTTCTCTCTTACTTCTTTCTATTATTTTCAACTCTATCTCTCTTGTATATATGATTTTTTTTTTTCCCCGAAAGAGTACGAGAGACAACGAAAGAGAAAAATCGCAAATGAATACGTAATACTCGGAGCATGGAGTGTTATAGGGGGATGAAGTGATGAGGGGAGTAAAGGCAGCGAGCGAAACGCAAAGAGAGAAAAAGAGAAAGGTATGAAAATGGCGAAAGGGTTTGTACCTGGCATTTTTATCGAATTCTGGAAATCCAAAGGGCTCTAATCGCACAATTTCGTATGCGAAGTCGTGTTAGTTACGACTTTTAGGCTGCTAGGAGTTCATACATGTGGCAACAGTTCCGCTCTCACTCATCCCTTGGGACAGGCGGGGGGGGGGGGGGGTGGAACGAGAGAAAAGGCTGCTTTGTCCTTTGAAGCTAGTTTTTCCGAGGCTGGCTGGCATCACCAAATGCAGCCAAACTCGACAACAAAAACTTTACTCTTGCTCGATTTTTTTTTTTCACCGTGGCTGCAATATTAGAGGGAGAAAAGCTCGATAAGGAGGCACATGGAAGGGTTGTATATGTATGTATGTGTGTGAATCATTTTATCTGTTTATAGCTTTAGCTCTCTCGTATATTAAATTTTTTTTCCAACTCCTCTAAACATAACTAAATTTCCTGTTATGTCTCCTACCCCTATTTCGTTTTAACCCTATCGAGGTCAAATAAATTTTTCAATGACGATTCTGTTATTAAGGCTTTTGCATCAAAAGCAAGTCTTTTTTTTTCCTCGATTTTTATTAGATACAAAGCTCAATGTCATTGTTCAAATGATCGATAAAATATTGAGAAAACAGCGAAAAAAACTTTCTTATCTGCTTTTTGGAAAGCAAACTTCCTTCTTCATGAGAAAAAATGCTGCAAGTTCAAACTTGTAAATTCTTTCCATCAAATTTCGCGCAATGCTCATAGCTTCGTCTACGAAGAAACTACCTTCGTCAATTTCGGCTTCTTCATAGCGGTAGCATTAAGCATTTTGCGAAATTTCGAGAAAGCAACTTATAATTTTTAACTTGCAGCTTTTTTTTTCATTTCTTTCACATGCAGTTTCGATTTTTTTTTCGATTCACGTTACTAAAACTCTTCTAGATATTCGAAATTTCACAAGACAAACACATTTTTATGTAGTGGCTGGATGTCTGGTAATTATGAGAATTTAGACCTGTCAGAATGATTTTGTGCAAAAATTCAAAATTTCAAAAAATTACTTCATTCTTAAAAAAAAAAATTAGCTCGTTATCTTGAAATTTGAGAAAATTAGAGCTGTCAGAGACATTTTTTTGAAAAAATCTTAAAATATCGTAAAATCTAAACGCCTCAAGAAAATTTAACGAAAATTTCAGCAAAGAAGGGAAGTTTGATGCTTAAACTGTGTGCAGAGTTTCAGAGAGATCCGTCAAGTTGTTCTCGAGATATAATGGGGTAAATTTTTTGGGACTAGCGCGCACACACGCACGCACGCATGCACGCAAACGCACGTCCGGAGACTTTTTTTTATTCGAAAAAAAATGTTGGTACTGAAAAAGTCCGGATAGATTTTTCAAATAACTTCTCGAAGTTTTGACACATTTTCAACACATTGGCATTGATACCTGGTAAAATTTAAAATTTCCTCTCTCTCTCTCTCTATGAGGAAGCACGAAATCGGATTTACAGTACAACAAATTGTCGTGTAAAATTTTTATTTATTTTTCTTTCATAATGGATACTTAATAGCAATGAAATAGGTACTTCCACCATAAATTGTGATTGACAAATATTCTTCACTCTTCCACTAGGGAATCATCTCATTTCGTCGAGTTATATTCATGTGTCTGGCTGTTCCCAAGAATCACGAGCATAAATATATATCTATATGATTCTTGGTGCTTGCATAAGTAAAGTACAACGTCTTTGCTGGAAAAAAAACTACCCCCAAGTGCCCTCGACGAGCGAAAGAGAGAGAGAGAGAGAGAGAGAGAGAGAGAGAGAGAGAGAGAGAGAGAGAGAGAGAGAGAGAGAGAGAGAGAGAGAGAGAGAGAGAGAGAGAGAGAGAGAGAGAGAGAGAGAGAGAGAGAGAGAGAGAGAGAGAGAGAGAGAGAGAGAGAGAGATAGAGAGAGAGAGAGAGAGAGAGAAAAGTTGAAACACCTCTTTCTTCTGTCTACCCCGGAAACAATGAAACTCCCAATCACATTTTGTATTCCCCGGCCTCTCGGGGCTGAAACTACCCCTTTCATCCCCTAAAGCGTTCTCTCTTTCTCTCTCTTTATCTCACTTTTCACGGTTTCCCCAGGTGGTGATCTCTCTTGCCACCTGCTGCTGGTTTAAAATTCGCCTTGTGAATCCTTTTACATTTTCATATACCACCTTAATTCGAGGCTCTCGGACCGGGCATGAGAGAAACGGGAGTATACGAAATATCGCGTGCAATTCGTGAAACTTCGTATCATATTGGCGCGAAAAAAATCGCAGTGAAAATACACACGTTAAGTGTACGAAAAAAAATCCACCGGCAGGGTGGATTTTTAAAAATAATTTTCTGTGTGGTGAATTTAAATAAAAAATTCCCAATACAGTGAATTCAACTCCCAATTTCTCCCAATTATTCCAACATTTTTTTGAAATCTTTCTATATTTTGGCCGATAATTTTTGAGATTTTTTTGCATTTTTTTTTAAGAATCAAAATCAGAGAAAGCGCGAAAGAACCTTTTGAGATCCTGGATTTTTTATTCAAAAAATTATTCTAAAAATCTGAATTCGTTTTTTTATCTTTGGACTATTTTTTTTAACTTGCACTCAAGGCGATCTAAAAACAACCTGAATACACTTTTTTATCATCAAATATCGAATCCCATATTTAAGTAATTAATTTTTTTTTAACCATAAATTTGAATTAATATTATCAAAGAAAAAATTATAAATTTTTTCCGTATAAATTATTATTATTGTTACTAAATCATTACTTCATAGTGATAATAATACTAACAATAAAACTGACACTAACAATAATGATTTACAAAAATCATAATCATAAGAGGGGCTTATTGCTATAATTATATTTTTCTGCAAGAAAAAAAATTGCTCTGGGAACACAAAAAATAATGATAATAGCACGGATAAATTGAAAAATAAAGTAGAAAAAAAATTGCATTAATTCGGTTTAGTTTTTTGTTTTTATTATTCATTTTATTTAAATGTTTTTCAGACATACAGACCCCGTGAGGAATATAAATTGTTCCGTCAACTTGAAAACAAGAGAATCGAAAACGGACGCTCTTGCGAATCGTGCGTGGATTATTTTTCATCGAATCGCTACTAGCTGTTTTGCGCAAAAAAAAATTCGTAACATCGAAATTTCATATCACGTACGCGTCTCTCCCTCGCAATATCTCGTACAATAATTCTCATATCTTCGATATTCTGGGTCTTGGATACGATCCAAAGGAAAAATGAAGAAAAAAAAATACAACTTTTGCAATACGTACAATAATACTCGGGCTGAATGATTTTTGGTTTCGAGCATGCTAATTTAGAGTAGGGCAGCTAGCTTTTTGATAATCAGAATTCGCATATTCTGATTCACAATTCCGATCGGATAAAATTTTCAATTGCTGCATGAGAGTTCATTAAAAAGTGATCGTAGTTACTGATTAGGACATAGAGCAGACCCGTAACACGTATATACAATCATAAGTAAATACGTATATCATTTGTTGGCAGATAAAAGAACGTAACTCGGACGACTAAACCCTTTAAATTACCTGACTCAGGCCCTTTTGTATTGTCAATAGTCAATGCGTATGTGCAGGAGTTGACGGAGGGTGGAACGGACGAGATGACGAGATAGGGGTGCAAGGGGATTCTCACGAGAGACGCAGACTAGGGTAAACCTCACACCGTGGTCTTGATAGCTACCGCGATTCTATTCGACATCCTTCCCGGACGCATAGAGGGTTGGGACCGCAGAGAATTCACACCGTAATACATATTATGTACACCCATAAATGGAGAGACGTCACGACGGAGTGAGTAATCGGTGACCTCGATTATCCTCGAATATTGAAAGAAGGCGACACATGAATTCTGAAGAAATTTAATCAAGAAGTAATTTTTGTGACAACAACTTTACTGGGGAACATCTCTCCAGGTGAATTTTCGAAATTACGACTCTACCGGAGAACATCTCCCCAGGGTAGAGCAAAAAATGCCATGTATGCGCAGTGAATTCTCAATGAGCTGGTGGGATGTTCTATTGTAGCGTTATCGTTTCGATTAGTTGTCCAACGATAGAGTTTTCAATGTCAAAGAGCTGTTCACCGGGAGAGTTATTGAACGGTAGAATTGATTCCGGTGGCTCGTTTTCCGGAAGATTTGGTACTCGGTAGAGTTGCAATCTGGGGTAGTTGTTCCAGGGGAGCTGTTGTCTGGCAGAGTTTTAATCTGGTAAAGTTTGAATTTGGTAGTGTTTGAATCTGGTAGGGTTTGAATCTGTTAGAAAGTGAAGCTGGCAGAAAGAGAAGCTGTTAGAGCTTTATCTACTATCTTTATTACTGGTAGAGTTTTAATCTGGTAGAGTTAGAAGCTAGTAGAGTTTGAAACTGGTGAAGTTTAAATGTGGTAGAGTGTGAATCTGGCAGAGTTTGAATCTGATAAAGTTTGAATCTAGTAGAGTTCGAGTCCGATAGAGAGTGAATCTAGTAGAATTTGAATCAAATGGAATTTTAATTAGAGTTTAAATCTTGTAGAGCTTGAATCTAGTAGAATGCGAATCTGGTAGAATGCGAATCTGGTAGAATTTGAATCTCGTAAAGTTTGAGTTGGGTAGAGCTTTAATCAAGTAGAACTTGAATCTGGTAGAGTCTAAATCTGGCCGAGTTTGAATCTCGCTGAGTTTGAATCTGGTAGAAACTGGTAGAAACTGGCAGAAAGTGAATCTGCAAAATTTTGAATTATTTTAGAACATTGAGAGAAGCAGGCACATGAATTCTGAGAAAATTTAATCCAGAGTGTACCGAAGTTTGTGCCAGAGAATCAAGTTCCCTGATTCTTGCGATAACAATTCGTCGAATCGAATTATTCTTTGATTCGTAATTTTTCTGAATTCAATCCTCTCAACTCCTAGGACGAATTTGGGGAAAGATTTTTTCATGATGGCCGATATGATGATCGTAACACATTGAGGCCTCACATGATGACTCATTAAGGCTGTTATATCGTCTGATTAGGGTAGTAATCCAGGGCAGTGTCCATGAGCCATTTCAAACAAGATAGTTCCCCTTGAGAATGCATCGAAATCGAGGCAAGGGTTCCACCTGGATCTCGCATAACCACTTGTGGTTTTACGAAAGCTTCGTTAATGACCTCTTACTCGGTAATAAACATACATATTCCCGTAGACTCGAGCCTATCCCCTCTGGATGGAATGCCAAGAAACGAAAGGATAGCCCATACAACAGCCACGTGAGTCCGGAAATCTCTGGACTGTGTGGTTTAGACTGTGGTTTTGCAAACCGCACGCTACTCTACATTGAAGGGTTTCTTACTCACTAATATCCATGATTGCGAAAAAGAAGAAAAAGAAGAAGAAGAGGAAGAAGAGAGAGGGAGAGCTTGGAATGCTGGAATTCACCAGAATCATCTACTTTATCATAACCGAAAACCCACTAAAACGAGCTTAAACTTCTCGTGATGCCTCCAGGTAAAATATCTTCCGAGCAGTAAATGTACAGAATTGCAAACCCGCCGACAGCAAAAAAAAACCACTGTGCTTATTCGTGAAGGGGTGAGTATGAACCGCGATAAATATTGCAACCGGATGTCCGTAACGTTAAAACCATTTTTTCATCACCACTGCTACCGCATGATGGAATCCCAAAATTATAAAAACAATCCACTTTCATTGTCTCAGAGCGATAATGCTGAGGGTATGGGGAGACCTGATTGCTTGGATACCAAAACTCACAACATTCATACTAAACTGGACATGTGCTGTCTGAAAAACCTTCTGGCAGGCCATTTTTATATGCCCACAGCCATCTATTTTCTCCTAGCACGTGGGCATGGGGAAAGTTGCAAAAACTCATGTCGATACGAACGGAATTTTCTCGGATCCTTTCGCATTTTCAAGTGGGAAAACTTAAAAACATTCAGAAAGACCATTTTTACACGCCCATAAGCCGTCTCATTTCTTTCCGTACATTATTAAGGCATGGGCATGGGGAAGGTGGCGGAAACTCATGTCAATACAAACGGAACTTTCTCGGGCCTTCCTGAAAATTTGAGCGGGAAAACTCATTAATCCGAAAAATCGATGTTCCTATAACTGAAAAACCAGCAAGCGGTGCATCAAAGCGGTCACCCATCCAAGGTAATGGACGCAAATGCAACCTTGTAATTGCGAAATGTACCGGCTAATTGTATTTTCAACAAATTTCGGGCTACACCCAAAACTTCGAGGACAATTTCCCCCGCCTGAAATATTTCCTAAAAATTCCATTCCAAGCGTTGGGCAAAAATTCAACAAACCCCTGCTTGCTTAGAAAGAGGCTTTACATTCCTTTGCAGAAACGAGGATAAAACTTTTTTGTTTTCCATTCCTCGTGACTGTCCATCCGAAACACTAAAAGACCGCTAGACGAAAAAAAAAAAAAAATGAAAATATCTGTCTAGGGTATGAGTGGTTCGGGTTCAGGGAATCGACGAGTGTGAGAAAAGTGGCTTTTGGCTAGGAATTGTGTGGAGAGGCTCACGTTAAGAGGGGTTGTCGAGAATGAACGACGTTGCGAGATGGCCAAGAAAGAATGAATGGAGTGAAAAGGGAGAAACACTTTTCAAAGATAGATAGAGAGAGAGAGAGAGAGAGAGAGAGGGGGGCATAGAGACAGAGTTGGACAGGGTGAGTTAGGAGACGAAAGCTTGAAGAAGCTACCGTGGCAAGGGGACGTGCAATCAAGTGGGATTAAACCATCTCGATTGCTTCCAACTTCACGCTAGCGGATCCCCCATTCCTTCTTCCTCGATCATTCGCTCGGCAGCACAGTTATCCTCGTCCTCCAGTCGGGATTTCATTCTTTTCCTCTCTCTCTCTCTCTCTCTCTCTCTCTCTCTCTCTCTCTCTCTCTTGCTCTTCCTAGTCTCTCCCGTCGATTTCATCGTCTCCAGCGGTAAAAAGACGTTCGACGGTATTGGTCTCGTATTCGAGGAACCCACTAGTAGATTTCGCAAATCCTGTATACTAGGAACACTAGCTCAACTCCTGGAGAGGGGAGGAGAACAAGGCTCTTGTTCTCATCCCTCTTTCTACCTCATGACATTTCTTCATGGCTCTTTCATGGCTACGAAGATCCACGATGGGTTAATTGGACATTTTTTTATTGTCAATTTGTGATTGAGATCAGGAAAGGATGAATTGGTCTTTGTCGTTGGGCTCACGAATCTGGAATGAGGAGAATCTTTAAGCGAAGCCAAAGTGGGAGAGATGAGATGTGCGAGAGTGGTCGAGAAACGTATAAGTGATGATGTCCCTTCCTACGGGTTAGAAGCGATGAGCGAGAGAATTCGAAATGGCGCTTTGTGGAGGAGCATGAGAGCTTCCTTTGTCCCTTATCGCCAGGATAGAATGCTGCAGCCTTCTTCTTCTTCTTCTTTTTCTTCTTCTTTTTATTCACCATCTTATTCTTTTTCATTGGAATTTTCGGACCAACCCTTCGTGATATTTACTTCACCTACGTTTATGTGGCTTCAAGAAAAGCAGAGTATACATGAACCTACCCAGCACCGTCGTTTGACTTTAGAATCCTTCCTCCAAGTTGATGGCTTCACTTTTTTTTCTCCCAGCTTCTGTTGTCACTTTTAGTGAAGCCTCGAATGACGACCGAAGAGCAAGAAGAAACTGCGGAACGAGTTACAATGCGGTAGTAAGATACATTGCCTCAATGCCCACCGAAGTATTTTTGTCCGGAATCACCATCAGCATTATCGTGGTGAGATAAGGTTACGGGGGTTGGGTAGATAAGTCGTCCTAGGATTCCGGAAGGCGATATACTCCGGGCTTGTTATCAAGCCCGATGTCACGAACGACTCGACAAACTATTTCATCCGAGCTTGCACAAAATGAAACTACCTGATACACCAGATGGATATTCATTATGAATGAGCAAACGATAGCTGTCATACACCGTCATGTTTCGTTCTCAATTCCTTTGGAATCCTTGGTCCCAATCCTCCTACTGACTCTTTATCTTCAAGCGATGTACAGGGGAGGGAAAATAGACTCCAAAAGGAAGTTTCGGGCAGTTGATAAACGTCCATGAAACACGACATAAAACATTCTAGTAAGCCACTATTTGGACTGGCTTTTGCCTCGGTGGAAGCGATAAAGAGTTGATATCACAGACGAGACTTTCACTTTGGCTATCATGAAAAAAAAGAAGAACGAATGATGTCCACTAAAACCCCACACACTACAAGTATCAACTGTACGTGTGTGTTGGGCTTTGGGAAGCTTGCACAGAGCCAACGGTACATAAGCGGCACGTTCTCTCTGTTATCAAGAGTTAAAAAGCATCATGACGATGACGACGAGACTTCAGAGCACACTCTCTTCCTCGCTATATAACATTTTGTATCTTCCTCCTGCGCATTCGCTCTTGTATCTTTCGCTTTTTCTTATGACATGCTCGTACGGAGAAGAAAAAAAAAGTTATAAAATATTAAGCATGCAATTACCAAGCCCATTCACCGTTTGATGCGTCACTGAGACTCAGCTCGGGCTGACAGAAACGCCAGAGAGAGAGAGAGAAAGAGAGAGAGAGAGAGAGAGAGAGAGAGAGAGAGAGAGAGAGAGAGAAGGGATGTAGAGAAAGCAAGGATTGTTCCTCGCCGCCAGAAGCTGGGCACAAAGAGAGAGCGACGGACTTCGCGCACCCAGTGCACGCTTTCTCTTCGCATCTCTCCAGTCCCTTTATCTTCATTTCCCTTTACCCCCTATCACGTTCTCCAACCACTCCGGACTCTGATGCAATGATAAAAAGCTCGCCACATGCCGAAGATAAAAAGCACTCACGGGACTGAGAAAAATATACCTTCTGGCTATCTCCAGGCAAGGAAAAAAACAAAACGTACAACAAAAAGCAAGCCAAGAAACGTGGCTGCTTGATGAAACAGCAGAACCTAACAAGAAGCAACTAAAGCTCTCATAATGGGTACAGGGCAACGTTTCATTCGTTTTTGGGTCGATGCTCAAGCCACGTAATGTTGAAATCTCACGTTTGGTTGCCTCAAATATCGAACATTAGCCCCCCTGCTATTTGAAGCACTCATTGATACCCGGAAAGATATGTGTGAATTGGTGAGCTAAGACATCACCGATCAATAACGACCAAGAGACCCAATAGCATGTCGGGGTCTCTCGACGCCTGAAAACGAATGTCTCGGAGTCAAGAATTCTCGGTAAAGGAAACAATTTTAACCCTGCATGATGGAACCATAGCCAGGAATCCAGTTTAATAGGCTAGAGGGATGTAGAAAATTCCACGTGGAGTCTTCTCTAACGTATGAAGAGGAAAGGAATGGCCTGAAGCGTACGTAAAATGATGCAGGACCATCCCAGTGGCCTGGTGGATGCCTCATTGCCTTTCCGAAGCTCTCAGCTCATTATTGCACACCTGGACAGTTCTAGGCACTCCTAAGAATATCTGTGCGCCAGTAGGAGACAGGCATCAATGCATGCAACGATCTACCTGGACATACCTGTACCGTTGTCCAGCAGAAATTTTGGTTATATCATGGGTTTCAGAACGGAGCGTCACGAGCGAGAGAGAGAATGAGGTGAGACGTGGGGAATGGTCGTACCGAGTTTACGAGCTGCTTCGTCAAGCGAGAGCTTAGCTTATCTCAACGCAACAACGTGGTATCCCGAGGCTTCCATCCCCGGCTCACGACTGCCCTGACACTTGCTCCTCTTAAACCAACGTTGGGCGGCCCCTTGTTCTATATGGCATGACACCCTCCCCCCCCCCTGTTCACACTATTCATATCCACGAACCCGTTGTCACTTTGTTGTTCATGCTAGTGAACACCTACCACTACGATACCGCTTCTCTTGTTGCTCATGCAATCCAACTACTGTCCTCTCTTGTATCTCCATCTCTCTCTTGTTCCAGGCTCAACTAATTCGCGGTCAAACCCCATGCGCTTCCTCGTTATCCAGCAACCACCAACCGCTAAAGGCCCTATTCTCCGGCTTCATCCTTCGTTCCTGCTCTAGCACCGGTTAGGTTGGGTCATACTACCACCGCTGCGATGCCGGAGCACTCGGCAGGTTTGGAAAGTTCTGTCGAAGATTAAACAACGATTTATGGCCCAGTTAGCGGACAGTAGATTCCCCACAACCTTCCTGCCCTTCATGAACCGACTACCGCCATTCTGAACGTTTTAGCCTCTTCGCTCCCTCTTCCAATGGCCTGGAAGCACACAACTAGGGGGTACCCTACTCCTATACCAGGAACAGTGTAGCTCTTCCTCGCTCTCTCTCTCTCTCTCTCTGTCTTTCTCTCTCTCTTTCTCTCTCTCTCTCTCTCTCTCTCTCTCTCTCTCTCTCTCTCTCTCTCTCTCTCTCTCTCTTCCAGGTCCAGCCCATCATCCCTCGCTTGGGCAAAACTATCACGCCGCTGTTCTCCGATTGGTCGTGGGTTATTGTGGTGACTTTATGGGAGATAGGGACTACGTTTAATCGGGTGGTACAGCGATAACATTTAGTAGCGGCTAGTAGAGTTGGTCCTCGTCATGACAGTAATGGTGGTGGCCGATGATTCCACTATGTTCACTTGGACTAAGGCTAACAGTGCGCTGAAACATTCGGCGATAATATGTAGCTTGTTGGTTCCCGAACGGAACGGGGAACATTGGCTAGCGTTAACGAATCCTTTATCGTGCGTTTCGATGCTTGCTCGATCCAGATGAGAGCGCTAGGTCTTGGTCCTGGATGTCCAAGCTTTTCAAACTTTAATGGGAAATGAAACGGTACCAGAGGGAATCCATCTGAAGATACACTCGGTTGCTACAGCTACGATCTTCAGACATGCTCGGTTGACTTTGGATCTCTCTCTCTCTTCTCTCTCTCTCTCTCTCTCTCTCTCACTCCATCCTCATCTTTTACTTGATGCTTTCAGTGAGATTCGGCCTGGCTGCCATACAACTCGTGCGAGGTGTATTTTACCAACATGTTATCCTTTTTGCTTCTTCGTCTTCCTCTCAATCGATCTATGTACACACTCTCTCTCTCACTCTATCACTTATCTCGATCATCCTCTTCACCTTCGAGTCAGCTCTTGGTTCGAGCTGATCATGGTCCGACCGAAAAAGCCACGGAGGCTACAGCAAATCGTAACGTGCACACACTCGTCTTTGTGGTCTCCTTTCAATGGGACGTGTGATCCTTCCGCGAAAGAACGTGTCAAAAGAGCCAATTCCAGTTTAGATACAAAGCGATATTTCCGTGAAGTACACGATTTTCCTGTTTGAAACGCTGCTGTATACGTGTGTCATTGAATCCTTATGCTCTCTATACTTTTGTCCCTTGGTTAAAAAATTTACTGGGTAAAGGAAAGGGGAGCGGGGGGCCGGAGCTTACCACGAGAGCCCTAGGGAATATATCGTACAGCATACTGTACTTGTACACTCAGTAACTACGACGTGCAGGACGATGTGATGCTTCTGGACTCGCGAGACACTGGACACCACTTACGTTGTGCAAACAATTTTTTTACCCTGGCTACAACCTCACCCTACTCTCTCTCTCACTCTCTCTCTCTCTCTCTCTCTCTCTCTCTCTCTCTCTCTCATCCTCTCTCTCATCCAACAAACTATACCAGCTCAAGGGAAGTAGTGAAAGGGGAACAGTGCACATACGACCACGTGTAGTAAGTGTACATGCACCATTCAAGCAAAAAAGTCTTCACGTGTTCCGTGTGTGCATACGAAAGAATCAACTCCCTCCAATTCGAAACCTGAATGACCCGTTTCGCTTATAAAATGCATGGAATTTCGTTCTCTCTAATGCCTCGCTCATTGAGCAGCCAAAGGTTAATGTTTGAGGGCGGCACCTATTTTTTCAGTCTTTCTCCGGAAGACTCCTCCTGGAAGTCTTTGAGGGACACGATGCTGCCTGAATGAGGAAACGATGAATGTAACAAGTCACCTTTGAGTCCGATGGACTGGCTTCGCTCGTACGTTGAATTCTCGGCAAACGCCAGGTGGTGGTTGAAAATTGGGGTCGCAAGCTCCAAGATGGAAGAATGGAGTATGCAGCAGAACTGCAAAGAGGAATGATCTTACATTGCAAATTTTCTGACTGACGGAGATCCGACTCGGTGTTAATGAGGATTGAAGCTCGTTCAGCGTAGTTTTAAAATAATCCATCGATATTTTCTCTTCGCAACTATCGATACGTAAGTGAAGAAGGAACTAGAGACGGTAAATCCCGGTGGTTTTCAAATAGGTACGCATACTCGATGCGAGATGCCATGCGAAGAGAAGAAAGTCGTAGTTGGAGGATGGAGTGTGAGAGTGCCGGTGGAATCCTTCAAGCTGTGGGAGGGTTGAAAGGAAGAACGGGGAGGAGTTGAAGACCCTGGGGAGCTGGCAGCTCGTTACGCGAAACGTACTGCTCTCTCTCCTCTTTCTGAGTTTTCTTTCTCGCTACCTCACACTTTTTCTCTCGTCCCTCATCCACCCTGTCTTTTTTCCTTCCCTCCTGCAGCTTGTTCCATCTATCCTCGTGCCACTCTTAGAAACTATAACGCTGTTGCTCTGGCACAAGCCATGCGAGTACTACCTCCTCTGTGTCCTTGCTCTCCTCCTCTGGTCCATCAGCCCACACACACACACTGACGTGCGCTCTCACTCCTCAGACCCTTTTTGGCTTTCGTGTCTTCTCTGAATGCAGCGGTCTGAATAATGTTCCAGTTCCTACGTCGCAGTAGATCTCCTCGCTTCCATCGTATACACCGCTTTATATCCTTTATACGGATGTCACATGGGCTAGAACAGCATCCTCGTATAGGTATAGGCATGTGTGTGCGTTTGCATGTGTGTACGTGTGCGTGTGTATGTGTGTGTGTGTGTGTGTGTGTGTGTGTGTGCGCGCATGCATGCGTGTGTGCGTGCATGCGTGAATTTCAATAGGATCACTGTGGGTTGGTTCTAGTCGGGAAGAAAAGACTCGTAGTGCCTGTTCAGTTCGTTTGCGTTAGGATCGTTTGGGTTAGGCGTTTTTTCGTTACACTCCTGTATAACAGGAATCAAATTTGAGAACGATCACTATTTCAGTTTGGTTTAGTCAGTTTTTTTTCGTTATGCCTCGATATAAAGGGTATCCTATATACTATACTATATATAATATACTATAACAGGATCACTGTTTGGGTTGGTTTAAGTTGAAAGGCAATGGTACGTCAGGTCGTTCGGTGAGAGGAACGGGTTCGTCTATGTTAGGTTTTGTTTTTCATTATGCCCCTATATGAAGCGTGCCCAGTATGAAAATCATCACTGTTTGGATTTGTTTGGGTCGAGAAGCGAATGCTTGTGACAACCGTTTAGTTTGTTCGTGTTGGCATTGTTTCAGCTGAGCTTTTTCGATTATAGCCCCATGTGAGCGGTGCCCAATTTGAAAAGGATCACTGTTTGGGTTGTTTTGGTTCGGCAAACGAACGAACGTAGCGCCCGAGCTGTAATAAAATACCGAAATACAATGTATCTCTCACGATGTACAGGTATATCTCAGGTTATATGAGTTTATAGCTGTATGAAGAGGGGTAGGAAGAGTCGCGCTTAGCTCCTGCCGCTACGTACGTATCCGCTACTCAGTAACAAGTGGGTATTATACGAGGCTGGGAGAGCTGTTGCCGACGTCGACGATCTCCTCTCCCTCATACTCCCTATCAAGCACGTGTCTCGTATAGCTATACGTCATCTTCCCCTAGCAAATCGCTCTCTCTCTCTCTCTCTCTTTCTCTCTCTCTCTCTCTATCTACCTATCCATCTCTCTCAATTATTCTTTGTTCGTGTGTATGTGCGTGAGCGTGTTGGCGATCGTCTCGGTTAGGGGCTGCTACCATTGCCAATGGCGATTACGTCTGATGTGCCGAGAAGTGGCTTGTGAGAAAGAGGAGAGGCCTGGAGGGAAAAAAAAATATAGTCGAACGAGCTTCACCATCAACCCCCTTAGCCACGATCCACGTCATAGAATAACCACCCTCAATTGTGAAATATTTTTCTCGACGTTCTTCTACGATTGGGCCGAAGTTCCCAGGGCTGTGTTTGTGTGTGTTTCTGCCATTGGTGGATTGTCACACCATGAGTGGACCAGAGAGAAGCCACGATAATAACTGATCAAAGAGATATAAAGGGTCCGAGGCGAGAGAAACGACAAGAGAATATATACTCGAACATACATGTATATACTTTTTTTTTGTTCAGATACGACCCGAAGCTCGATAAACGTTTCTGGCCTCTGGTAGATGCAACCGGGACAATTCAGAGCTCCAACTATCACCCACACCTGGCACGTGATTTATTTTGCACTTTCGAGAAAACGCGGGGCACTTAAATTCTACCAACTGTTGGTCGTATGTAGAGTTTATTATCGCAACAGTTTCGTGCACGTCATGATTTCACATGGCAAGAGTCAGAGAGCTGCTGCAAGCAAAATGCTTCCCTAGAACTCAATATTACTCGCCTCTTCCATGATCCACATTTCGTATTTGATATTTTTAATGATTTTCCATTCAATTTAATTATACATTTATTTATGAATATTTTTCTTCTGGTTAGGCATGTTTTTTTCTATTTAGCGTTGATTAAATATGAATGCCGATCTCTTATCTCGTAGAATTGATCGATTAAACAAACTTACTTGTAAGTGAAGTTCAATCGTAATTGTATGAAGCGCCTCTTCCGAAGAGATAGACATTGTAGTACCCCCGATCCACGCCAGTGACGCCACAAGTTTAAAGCAAAAAACTTTTGCCTGCGCTCCGTCTTCATGACAACGCGCACCACGACATTTCTCATTCTTTAAAGCACTGCCGCAACAATCCTAGGGTAATCTCTGAATGGAGATGGGCAATTAATTGAGGGAGGGAGCTATCTCTTCGGAAGAGGCGCTTCATACAATTACGATTGAACTTCACTTACAAGTAAGTTCGTTTAATCAATCAATTGTATTTCGCGCCTCTTCCTCGAGATAGACATTGTAGATGTTTAAAGTATGTTGCGGTAGGTATTGAGCATGCATGACCTATAAGTCGTGCGTATGCCAATCTCCGTAATTTCTTATAATTACGTAGGTGTATATAATCTAGTATAATTGTTATAATATATTATGATATTAGATATTAAATTGCAGAAACCTTGCAGCCACATTGAAGTGCTGCAATTAACCCGTAAACGCCACACTAGTGCAAATTTGCACCACCTAAAATTCATTTTTTGTGAATTTTTGTTCTGATTTTGTCGTATTTTTACTGAATGAATAATATTTATCGCATTTGAAATTATGACCTTCGGTTTCCTGAGAGACTATTACCCCAAAAACCACTGGTTATCGAATAGTTTTAGATTATTTATACGAGAATTATAGTACATTGAAAATGCAAAATCCCAAATCGCACTAGTGTGGCATGTATGTATGCTCAATAGAGGTGTGGTTTTTACGGGCCAAAATCAGACCTCAACAATGTTTCTGAGACTTTGTTGCAACGCTGCTGAAATATTGCTGCAATGTTGCGTGCTGTATGGGTATTTGTTGGTATAAAAATCTTTACGCCATGTGCAGGGCAGTCGCCTCTGCTTTATTCCTCAATATTAGGATTCTGTTAAGATCTGAATCGAATTTATAAAATCCCTTTTAATCTGTTTTTTTTTTTTTTTTTTTTAAAGACCCATACGAAGCTCAGTTAATACTGATAGGGTATTCTCTGACCCATCAGTGACTTGTTTCATAAAATTTGTTTCATTATTTTAACTCTAATTTAATTTTTTTTTTTTTTTTTTTTTTTGTCCGTCAGATGAAGATGTCATTCTCTTTTTTTTTTTTTTTTTTTATAATTTCGATCACGCTATAAAATATAAAAAAAAAAAATTCTTGACTTGAGATATTTTCCAAAATTGTTGGTTCAAGGTAACTTTAAATATGCCAAACTTACAGCGTCTTTGACGCATTACTTATTTGAAACTCCTTTGAATCTGAAGTCCTTAAATTATCAAGAGTTTAAGGCGATAGTAATAACCCTTCAAACGGGAGAGCAGTGGTATAGTGGTAGCGTGCTCGGCCCACACGTAGAGGGCCCTGGTTCAATTTCTACCAAGGGTACCATTGGGAAAAATATTTTATGTGCTTTTTCTGCGACCTGGATGGTTAAAAAAACCCATCCGAAAATTGCAGTTCCAAAAGTAAGGTGCAGCACTTTGATGTGGTAGCTGAAAGACTGCGAGGTACCCCAGGTTCGCCTCCTGGTCCCGTAGCCTCACCCGGTAGAAGCAAAAATAATCAAGAACGTAGCTTCAGAGCTAGGGCATACGAACTACGACCTCATCCATCCCGATGCTATTTTCTCAATGGTATCATCAACGCATTGTTACAGAAAGATGCTCGCTCCACTACCAATCAAAATCTCAACTCGACTCGTGATTATACGTCACGCTGATACAACTGCGGTGGGCTATTTTTACCCACCTCTGAACTTGCGAAAGTGCCAACCACCTTTGCCGTTTCTTGAACCTTTGTTCATATATGATTATAACATTTGTATACATTAAGCTAATACCGTTATAGGTATCAGAACATAAAAATTTCCATATCGGAGATGCCAAGGAAACGAAGTCTTTGGTACCCTTGCATCTCTAATATCAAAAGACTGAAAACTGAATTGACTTTTGTCAAAATCCATTAATTGTAATAGGGCGACCAGTCACTTTAGTCTCAGAATTCATGATTATGAGTAGTGGTTGTTACGTGATGACTCGTAATATCTTTGCAGATAAATGATTTAGTTCTTTCCTCTTGTCTCTTGTATTCCATTATCTTGTATTCGTCTTTTCTTTTTCCTGCATCAAGTTGATGAACCTTAATACAAGATTCAGCCTCGACAAGAACCATGTCACCAAGAAAGATTTCAATGAGTAGGTAATTATTTTATAATGTACCCGATACCCACATTGCTCTTTTATATATATGTAAATGTTCACTCGTTAAAACCAAAAAATCCGTTTTCAAAAGAAGTCTGCATTTCTGAGACAGCAATCTCT
Source organism: Rhorus exstirpatorius (assembly GCA_963564615.1). Classification (NCBI taxonomy): domain Eukaryota; kingdom Metazoa; phylum Arthropoda; class Insecta; order Hymenoptera; family Ichneumonidae; genus Rhorus; species Rhorus exstirpatorius. The sequence continues at coordinate 13,247,450 of OY751315.1, forward strand.
CTTGGCTGGCTCATTGTGCTACCAGTAGCCGAATGTTCTTAAAGATTAATTCTTTTATTGAATACGGCTCGTTTCGCTAGTTTCCTAGTCGTTAAGCTGATTACCGTTTTACAAGTGAAGGCGTTAATGAAAATATTCATAAACCTTTGATTTTTACTATGAGCAAGATCCTTCCTGGTATCCGGGTAGCCAAATTTTTGCAAAGCAAATCTGTATGTCTCGAGTATCGGCTTGTTTGCCGAGTCACATTGAATATCTCGGAAAAGGAATGGCGAAATTATCAAATTAATTTTTCACCTACTAACCAGGTGGCTCTTTCCTTATGTAAAAAGGTTCAAAACATTTAGTCCGCTTACAATTCAAGCATAACGCCCGGGAGCGTTGAGAGGAATATTTGTAAAAAATTGGTCCCGCCGGCTGAGATAGTCAGCTTTCCTCTGCTGTGGAAGAATATTTTTTACAGAGCAGATATGCCAACTGATCAAGTCAGTGTTTATCCTTATGAAAGAATATTCGCTGTCTTTAGCAGCCTGTGGCTAATACATAGCCGCATAGAACCAATTGGTATTCCTATATGAAGAAATACTCACTGCCAGAGGCAGTAACCTGTTTACGTAGGCCATTAAGATGGTTCATTGAGAATATTCGCTGTCTCTAGCAGCCTGTAGCTAATGCATAGCCGAATAGCACCAATTGGTATTCCTATTTGGAAGAATATTCGCTGCCAGATGTAGCAACCTGTTTAGCCTTTGAGATGGTTCATTCGCTGTCTTTATCAGCCTGTGGCTAATATATAACCGAATAGAACCAATTTGTATTCCCATGTGAAGAAATATTCACTGCCCGAGGCAGCGAACCTGTTTATATAGGCTTCTGGGATGGTTCATTGAGAAAAATACTAACCTTTTCTCCATCGTAGTGCCTTGGCGACCATCTCTCGAAGGCATTAACCTCGCTCACTCCTCTGAGTACGCAGCGGCTACACGTCCTGCAGAGATGGCGTTCTAGACAGAACTAACAATAAGAGACCCTAATCTTGCAGAGATTATGGTCTCGGGCCTCTCTGTCACTCTCATTGCTGCGACCGCTGCTGCTTGACAATGAATACTCGTGATCTGTGACCCGACAAGACAAAACAGGAACATCCCGTTCTTTTCAAATGTGTATCAATATCCTTCAGATAAAAATCAAGTATTCACTGTATCTAACAGTCCTGGACTGTTGGAAGAGTGAGCCTGGCCCGCCTTCCTTTGCAATACTCTACGCCTTCCGTAGTTTTTTTTTTTTTTTTTTTTTTTTTTTTATTATTATTGGATTTAGCAGTCCTGGACTGCTGGAAGAGTGAGCCTGGCCCGCTTTCCTTTACAATATTATACGTCTTACGTAGCTCTTTTTTTTTTTTTTTTTTTTTTTTTAATATTATTATTATTATTATTGGATTTAGCAGTCTTGGACTACTAGAAGAGTGAGCCTGGCTCGCCTCCCTTTACCATATTCTACGCCTTACGTAGTTTCTTTTTTTTTTTTTTTTTTTTTTTTTTAATTATTATTATTGCTATTGGGTTTAGCAGTCCTGAACTGCTGGAAGAGTGAGCCTGGCCCGCCTTCCTTTACATATTCTACGCCTTACGTAGTTTTTTTTTTTTTTTTTAATTTAATTTAATTTGATTTTTTTTTTTTTTTTTTTTTTTTAATTTATTTATTTTATTTATTATTATTATTATTATTATTATTATTATTTCAAAATTATTTTCAACGAATACGTGGTTTAGATCCCACTCGTGTAACGCCAGCGTTCAAAATAAAAGAACTGCCCGCGTCGGTTGCAAAGCAATCGAGCGCCATAAGGTTAACTTACGTCTTTTGTGATGTTTACCTGCGCTGGCACTGCATTTTTTCCATCTCACGCTGTCGAGTTCTTGTCGAGTTCTGCTTTCGTGTCACAGACAACGATATGCGATTCAGTGAGAGCCGAATGCACAAAGCATATTCAGCCACACAGCCTAACTGTGGGCTGACGCATTCCCGCGCTGTCGAGTTCGGCTTTCGTGTCCTAGACAACGACGTGCGATTCGGTTAGAGCCGAATGCACAAAGCATATTCAGCCACACAGTCTAACCATGGGCTGATTCAATCCCACGCTGGAACTCGAATCCCGTGTACATAGACACGGGTGTGCGATTCGGTTAGAGTCGAATGCACAAAGCATATTCAGCCACACAGCCTAACTGTGGGCTGACGCAATCCCGCGCTGTCGAGTTCGGCTTTCGTGTCCTAGACAACGACGTGCGATTCGGTTAGAGCCGAATGCACAAAGCATATTCAGCCACACAGTCTAACCATGGGCTGATTTAATCCCACGCTGGAACTCGAATCCCGTGTACACGGGTGCAGACACGGGTGTGCGAAGCCACGCACAGGATATCCCGGCTGATGCAATACGTTACAGCTCGAGTCTGCCTAGAAACATCAATCTGACACTCTTTTAGGTTATACTTACTGCGAGTGTCCTTTGTATTAATTTTTTCCCGGGGTCTCTTCGTAAGGGTCCCCGATCTCCGCGATTATCCTTGATATCACTTTTATGATAAAACGTCGACTTTTCGTCGAATATTACTTTCCTTATTCTATTATTTGCACTATCGTGCAAAAAAAAACTTGTGTTTACACCGGCACAAAACGAAAGAATGAGAAATGTCGTGGTGCGCGTTGTCATGAAGACGGAGCGCAGGCAAAAGTTTTTTGCTTTAAACTTGTGGCGTCACTGGCGTGGATCGGGGGTACTACAATGTCTATCTCGAGGAAGAGGCGCGAAATACAATCGAGTTCTCTCTTATATTGCGTAACATTTGTCGACGCTGGGACGCGCACATTGCACCCCTGGGATTGATTATATATACATTGTAAAGAACCGTCTATAATCTCGAAAACGCTTAGCCAGGTTTTTATGCGTATATATCTCCATGGGTTGAATCGGATGAGGACGAACGATAAATCCTGACATTTCGATGAACTTTGCCGTTGAAAGCGTTAGCATTTTCCACGAGCTATTTGTTTCATCCAACGTCTTACTCTCTAATATTTTCAAAAACACTAATAAATATCGTGTTTAGAATAGTTTGAGGTGAAATAAATTTTATGTTTCCGACAAGTCTTTCCGCGATGCTTTGTGATATTTCAATTTTCGATGGTACATTTTTTTTTAGTAATTGAAAAATGCATCTGATTGTGGACAATGATTTATTAAGAAATACCTGAAAAAAAAGTATTATAAATTTGTGCATTGCTTCATCATTGTTTTATCTTGACCACAACAATATTAGTGGGTTTTTTCGTTTTGGCTTCCTCATAAAGGAAGCCCTGTAAGCGAGATAAAATTATGAATTATGACGGATCAATGTGCAAGTTTTTAATTTGCACAATTTATTCTCGTGAATTTTATTTCAATGACGGCACAATAACTAACAGAAATTTCATTAATGACGTTTGAAAAATCAAAAAATTGAAAATAATCTGACATTTTCTACCGATTTTTGCAAAATTTTATGCTAATTACTCTCCAATAATATACTATTTACGTCGATAATATAAGCCCGATATTTTGAAATTTGCGTAAATTAGAGCGAATACACATGTTGTTCTATTATTTAAAATTTTTTGAAATTTCAATCCTTCAAGCGATTCTTGTCAAATTCAATACCACATACCCCTGTTTTTCTTCGACCTGTCGATGTACGAAAACTTAGTTCTATAATCAAATATTTGCGGAAGTTAACGCTATTAACCTCTTCCCGGCCACCCTTCCATGTATGATGCAAGAATTAAAAAAAATTCTACCGCATGAATAGGTGTCATAGAAACTTTCTGTACCGGAATTTCCTATTCTTTGGGGCTCGCATGGTAAGGTGAAAATGTGGCGCCATCTGTGAATTGGTCAATATTATGAAAGGTTTTTCACAGATTTTCGAAGAAATTTTCCAGAAACGATTTTTTTCACGGAGCTAGAAAATTCGGCTGGGAAGAGGTTAAAATATTTTCTTTTTAATTAAAAGATTTTGGAAATCTATATTCCTCAAGCGATTCTTGCCAAATTCGATACTGGATACCTTGACCTATTTGTGTGAAAATCTTGGAGCCGATAAATAAAAATTTTCGAAAGTAGAGGGATTTAAAAAAAAATTCCAAATCAAATAAAATGGGAGCCCCACTGCAGATTGTAGCTAAAATAACAACATAGTGAGGGGGTACCATGCTCAAACTGTATGCAAAGATTGCCCACGATTGCTCCAATAGTTTTCGAGGTATAAAGGTTTGAATTTTGCAGGATTTTACACACACTCACACACACGCGCGCACACACGTGCACACACGCGCACACACGCGCACACACGCGCACACACGCGCACACACGCGCACACACGCACACACACGCGCACAAACACGCGCGCACACGCGCACACGCGCACACACACACGCGCGCACACACACACACACACACACACAACGGACGCGCATGCTTCGAGACATTTTTTCTAAACATAATTTCTCTCTATTTTGAGACATTTAAAATAGTCATGAAAGTCACGAAAATTTTTTATTCCACCATCACAAAGCTGCCTCTATTAAGGAGTTAAATGTAAATATTTGCAAAAAGAAAACATCAACAACAATATTTCTGGTTTGGAAACGAGTCGCGGTTCTAAAACTGATAAAATTTGTATCTCCATTGATCATTCGCATTATCTCTGAAATTGAAGGAGGCAAAGTGGTCTTATGTGTGACGTATCGCGGAGGAATAAGACAGAGATGAAGAAGGAAAGGTAGACGGAGCTTTTTCCACCTTCTTCCGGCTTCTGGAGTCATCGTCCCGTGAAAATCTGTCTAGGGGTTGGAAACATTGCTTTCCCTTCTCTGCCCCTGATCTCGTGCCTCGAATATGGTTGGTGCAGTAGAACTTTCTGGGATTGCTGGGCATTGCGAGAGACTGGCGGAAGAGAAATAAAAAAAAAAAGAAAGGGGTAAAATGGCGATGGAATAAAAGTGGAGCGTTGTAGAAAAGAGAAAGAGAGAGAGAGAGAGAGAGAGAGAGAGAGAGAGAGAGAGAGAGAGAGAGAAAGAGAGAGAGAGAGAGAGAGTTTGGGAAGAAGAGAGAGAATTCTAGCCAGACGTGCATTCGTATTACTTTTTCAAACGCGAAAGAGTGTCTCGGGGCGCACTCAGTCCCCCCTGCCCCTACTCGATCTCTTCGTACCTTGGCAACGACCAGCAGCCGGTACCAACCCCACCTGCCTCTTTGGGCTTGTCCGCCATTTTATGAAAATTGAAAAATTCTTGTTTCAACGGTAGACCGTCGTCCCTTGCACACGGGCGAAATACGCTACTTCGGCCATCTCGCCGATTAATGGCCGTTATTTTATTTCGAATCCTTGACTGTTCCATGAAGTCCACCTGCTGCCATGATATTAACAGGCCCCGTTATGTCATGTACTCTCGAGATTCATGAAGTTCCGATATTTTCCGTAAAGTAGAGAAAACTGAGTATATACGTTCGGAGAATAGCTGACTTTCTACCAACGACGATAAGCTTGAACTTCTACTGAAAATGAATTTAATGAAGATCAACCATTTTTTACACGTCCTTTCGACCCTATAGTAGTGGATAAACATTCGGACATTTGTATCCATTTTAGTATCGCAGAAAATTTGTGAATTGTCATCGCAATGCAGCCCAGGAAAATGATCAAAAGTTTTCCCGTTACTGTTATAGCAACGGAGCACTTGCTAGGATGGTCTAACTGTCCTGAGTGAGTTGGTGCATAACCAATTGATGAATTCGGATCACCTGGGTTCCTTGGGATGTGAGGTGTGTTCGATCCTAAGGCCATTTTGGAATTCAACTACCGTAACTTTGGACATTCTATAGAGATCTTGGATTTGATTGACTGAAACAGTAACCGGAGTCGTATTATTCATCCAACGAAATTTTTTTACAGTCAAGGCCACGGTTCTGTGGAGGACTGAGTGGATGGGATCTACCAGCGGAATGAAATCTGAGTGACATTGCCGCTGGTCGCTGTCAAGAACTGTCAAGGTGGTTGTGGCAAAGTAATGCTTGGCATGGTGAACATTCATATATCTTAATAAAGTGATTATTGGAGTTCTGTGATGGGTTGCCCAATCAGTGCTGGAGGTTTCTAACTATCCACCAAAGCTCCCAAGAGCCCATATCTGTTTCTAATTGAATTCAGTAGCTTTATGATCAACCCAGTACCGAAAAACACACAGGACGTTCTGGCCGAGTCTTCAATCCAAGTCTACTACTTCAAGTGATTTTTTACACTGCCCTAGAATTGCATCGCTATCCTCCTCACGCAAGCGTAGATTTCTGATCGAAAAATAGGCAGCAGGTTGGAGCTATAGCAGCATCATTCTAAAAGTATTAGACCATTGGATCCCACACTTGTAGGTAATGTCTTCCATTCATCATGGGTACCCAAATTGTGTCCAAGTTTCTAGTGATCTCCCATTGAGCCTTCCAACCTTCTAGGCACGAAAGATAAGATAATCCAGCCTATCCAGAAGATCGAGTGAGACGAATTTAAAAGAATAAAAAAGCCAACCATGTCCTGGGATGTTTCTCTGCTGGTAGAGAGAAACTGAGAATAGCGGATAAGGGTGAGGAGAGAGAGAGAGAGAGAACGTAGTGGTGGAAAGGTATGGAGAGGGTTAGTCAGCGAGGACGATGCAGCGTTTCAGAGCTCGAGAGTGTGGAGTACAATTAAAATTAGCGCAATTCAGTCACTCCTAGTCCGCTCTCATTGAATCCAGAGCGCTTGCCCTCGCTCTTTCGGTAATTCGCGTGCCTGGCATTTATATTATTAAGCCGCATGAAATTTCTCGCCCTCATAGTGGTGCTTAAAGCCGTGCCGTCACCATTCCCGTGTTACCTGCCTCTGCTTTTGCCTCGATGCATTTCTCGCCTCATCTCTCCCTCTTTCGCGCGCTCTCTCTCTCTCTCTCTCTCTCTCTCTCTCTCTCTCTCTCTCTCTCTCTCTCACACACACACTACCACTCACTCCCTCATACACATCGTGGATATGAACTCTCCGGTCATCTCTTTTACCTTGCAATGCTCGACCAGGGTCCATCCCAGTTTCAAATGTCCTCCACATACGAGCTTCTATCTGTTGGCCCTCTCTTTCTCTCGCATCCCTTCCTCCGTCTCTCGTCGACGAAATAATCCCGTGACCGTTTTGACAGCGAATTATACCTAATTGCGCTTATTACGAGGACACGAGCGAGAGAGCTTCATTATTCCCTATTCTCCCCACCACTTGTGAACGCTCGGCATACTCGATGCAAAAGCCCCCGGACCATTCAACTATTATGTACCATGGCCTTTGCTCATCCATGTCACCCCCCCTCCTCTCCTGCCCCTCGTCGCAGAGCTTCTCTGACGCGATATTTTCACGAGCGTCATGCTCAACGACCAGGCTCTACATTATTACGTTTCCCATTTGTGTTTCTCACCTATTTATCCCATACAATTTGTCGCATTGCCATTATTATCTCCCGTTGATGAGGATTTTGTTTTTTTTTTCTTGTGTCTCCGAAATCACGAGGGAATATCTCACATTGACTCCAGGGCAAGAGACAGCGCAGCGGCTTCTACTTGAATAGCGTTGGATAGGAGATTTTTGTGCTGATGATGGACCAGGGATGGTTGGGGAGCTGAGGGACCAAAAAAGCAACAGTTTTAGAAAGGCTGATTATTTAAATATTAGGTCATATTTAGGGTGTATATATATTAATAGCCTGCCGTCAGTCAGCCAGTTTTGCTAACAGCTGGCACGCGGCGACGGCTTTAATTCTGATTAGAAAAATTGTTTTCATTATTTTAATATTAATCGCAGTACTATTTGCAAAAAGAATGCTTTTTTACGGTTATGCATTAAAGATATCATAGATAAGATTTTTGATTAAAACCATTAATTTCATTATTAAACATAATGAGCCCGCGCGATCGAGCGCGCTATTATAAGAAATCAGGCACGTGGCGCGCCCTTCTATTGACTGCTGGCAGCAATTGAAAAATAAAAATTCTGACCGACCGTGTTTTTTTTTAATTTTATAGACTATAAACTACTTGTATATTGAATTTTATATTTTATAAAACACCTTCACCAACCACATTTTTTTATGGGTTTAGCGCGCTGCTGATGCGTCCCGTTGCAATATTTTGCAAACTGACCATGTCTAGTTATTATACAATCCACAGATCAATTTTCATCTTTTCTAAAACAGTTGCAACGTACATTTTTTTTTTAATTTCGAAGCCGCCACCGTTCTAGCTGTTAGCAAAACTTGCTAACTGACGGCAGGCTATTAATATGCACCCTAAATATGATCTCATATTTAAATATGAGCCTTTCTAAAACCGTTGCATTTTTGGTCCTTCAGCTCCCGGACTAGGAGTGATTCATTGTGAGCAGATTTAAAAAACTTTTTGTTCGAATTTGCGAAAAAAAACAACTTCAAACTTGCAAATTTTCTTCACCAAATTTCTCACAATGCGCAACGTCCCCGCTGCGAATTATTTTCGTCAATTTTGGTATTCTCATTGAAGCAATGAGGATTGTTTGGAAAATCTCTTGAAAGAAACTTGAGCGTTTCCACTTGCAGCATTTTTCCTCTTTTCTGTCATCAGTAGTTTTATTTTTTTGAGATTCAAGTAAACCGAGACTCTTTTAGATATTCAATATTTCATAAGATGAATTCATGTTTATGTATAAGCTGGAAATATCTCGCAATTTTGTGAAAATCAGAGCTGTCGGAAAGAATTTTTTTCTGAAAATTCAAAATTTCATAAAATCTGAACCTATACACCGATTCTCACGAAATTTCACATCAATATTCCTCGAACGATACATTTGTTCGTCGAAAGAAATTAGCCTGATATCTTAAAATTCACGAAAATTAAAGCTGTCGGGGGAATTTAAAAAAAAAATTCCGAAATTTCATAAAATATGAACTCTGCAATGAATTTTCGCAAAACTCAATACCAACCGTCCTTTCATGATACTAAGTCCGTGTAAAAACAAATTTACCTTGACATCTCGAAATGAACGAAAGATAGAGCGGTCGAAGATATATTTCGAAAATTTTAAAACCTCGTAGAATCTAAACCGAGTCAGTAATTTCAAATAAATTTGCAGTTCATAAGAGAGGTCCGATGCTTGAAGTGTGTGCAAAGTTTCAGCGAGATTAATCAAGTCGTTGTTGCGATATAGCGGTTTGAATTTTTCCAAGGCCAGCACTCACACGTCTGGACATCTTTTTTTTTAATTTGATTTCTCAACGCTGTAGTACATTTTTAACACACTGGCAATGAAAATTGAAAAAACATATTTATCATGACGAAGCAAAATGAATGATGATAAATCAAGACAATGATAGCAATTGCTTAAAGATTTGACACTTAAAAAAAATGGAAAACTATTTCTTCTTCATTTGGTTCGTCGAATTCCTGAAATAACATGCAATCCGTAACGAGTGCAAAGCTAATTATTTGAAGCTTACCTTTGGATGTGTTCTTCTGGGGAACGCTACCTTCGGGTCGATCTGCAACAAAAATAATACAGATTATGACCTGACGCGTACGTCGCAGAGGAAAGAGAAAGATAAAATTAAAAACAAGGTGCAGAAAACATCGCTTTTCTCGAGTTCATTTATCTCCTATTTCGCGGAGATGATGTTGAAATTTGCATCGTTGGAATGCAACGAAAACTGATTTTTTTTTATTAAAAAAAAAATCATTTCCGATATTTCTGATGCTTTTCTGGCATATTTAGGCCCAAGATCGCAAAAAAAAAAACCGAAAAAAGGTTTACACGATTTTTTAATTCGAGACAATGCTGGAAATGATTTTTAATAAACTTTTTTCGTTGCATTTCAACGATGAAAATTTCAGCATCATAGATGAGAGATTATCTGCTAGCGATTCATTAACAGTGGGGTGGAAGCAAAAAAAAGTGATTCCAAAGGTACTCGGGATGGAGAGGTGCTGCAAAGGAGAGCCACGAAAATTGAAGATTATACCTGAGAGGGTTGATCGGCAACAACCCCCTGAATGGACATGGTGAGCCCTTGCATGGTGGGGCATGTTTTTTGGAGCTGAGTTTCAGACTCGAAATTTTATACCAAGTATCATATAGTAACTCTGAATTCGAAGGTTTACATCTTCCTCGTAGAATCATCCCCTGGACGAGTGGATTGACTGACCGAGCTCCAGAGGATGGGTTTTCACTCTGAGCTCGTGACTCGTGACGTTGTAAGCAGCTCGAGACTCTTTGAAGCTCGATAACCGTACTTTAAGTTGCACCAAAGTGTGATAGCCATAAATAACTTTCTGGGAAGGGGTAATCAGCCCCCATGGAATTAACGGTCTTCATCGCAGTCGTGGGTGTTCCCTGAAGCACATTGACGCACAAGAGTACCGTGGAAAATCAACTCACTATGTACTGCGCCTGAGACGGGAGGGAGTAAAATGTCGAAGACGATGAAAGAGAGGTTATTTCGTGAAAGACTGATCCACTGGAGGCAGCGTGAGCAGTGAGGCAAGAGACCGTGGAATTCCCGGCGCGACTTTGAGGTAAATTTTCGCACAAAGTCGCGCTCTCGCGAGTCCCAGATACGTATACGCGTATCTCTTTTTCTCTCATTTCTTCAATATTGGCTCATATACGATCGATTTTCCCTGGTAAGCTTTCTAGCTACTCCTGACCTATACCGCCGTCTGTTATCCCGCATGGGATTTTCCGTGAAATTGGATAAAGTATTCTTCGGTTTAGTCCCGCTGCATATAATAATGAACATCGTTCTCGAGATTGCTGATTTAGATTTACGAAAAACCATTCGATTTTAGCCACAAGAATCTGTGTCATCGGAATTGCGCGTTGGGGTCGAATAAGGGAGAACGTAATTTACATAACATAGTATCAAAGAATAATGTTGATCGCACTGACTTGCTCGATATTTTTACCGACAAAATATCTATTCTTTAATAAATATTTTGAAGCCGTAACCGTTGTTATTGTACATTCACCACTGTTACAGTACAGTAAGTGTAGTGAAGTGTATAGTACACTACGGTACAGTACAGTAAGTGTAAGGAATTTTACTGTTTCTTCGGTGTTACTGTATGAAACCTGTACTGTTGTCTTCCAGTTATTGTAATGTCACCGTACTATCACTGTACTCTTACTGTACTGTTACTGCACTGTTACTTTATGGTAACTTTATAATAACTGTACTGTAACTGTACTATAACTGAGCTGTCGCTGTACGGTTCACGTGGGGTTACTGTTCTGTTAATGTCCTGCTACTGCACCATAACTGTTCTGAATCGATACTGATAATGTATTATTACCGTATTGTTACTGCAACGTTACTATACTATTACTGTACTATTACCGTACTGTTACCCTACGGTAGCTGTATTATTATTATATTGTTACTGCATTGTTACTATACTGTTACCTTACTGTTACTACACCGTTAATGTACTGTCGTTTACTATTACCTTATTGCTACGGTATAGTTACTGAACTGTAACTGTACCGTTACGGTATTGATATTGTATTGTAATTATACTGTAACGGAGATGTCACTGTGCTGTTTATGTAGGATTACTGTGCTTTTAATGTCTTGTTACAGCACTATGACTGTACTATAACTGTTCTGAATCTATACCAATATGTGTTGCTACCGTATTGTTTCTGTACTGATAATTTAATGATACTATACTGTTACTGTATAATTACTGTACTGTTATTGTAGTGTCATTGTACTGTTATAGTACTGTTACCGTATTGTTACTGTATAGTAATTGAAGTCTAACTGCACTGTTACTTTACTGTTACTATACTGTTACTATGCCATAACTGTACTGTTACTAAACTATAACTGCACTGTTACTATACTGTTATTGATATTGTACTGTCACCGTCATATTTTCTCCATAATCTCGATGAATATTCCGTCGATACTATCGTCTTGCTTATCGGAAAAAAATGTAATCAAAACGATCTTTCCATCTTTTCGTTAATAAATGTATATATATGCGTGTTAAGTGCAACGTCAGCTACGTTTTATCGGTATCGTTGGGGCTATCTCGATAGTCCGCGCACCCATCCCGTTAAAGCAAGTGCTTTGCCTCATCAATACGCTTGGAGAATAAGCTCGCAAGGCCAGACTCACCCTCCGCGTACCTGTCGACGATGTTTCTCGCTTTCTCAAACTCGTTTATCCTCCCATACGGAGTTCTCACCCTTACAGTTGTTATCTGTCTCTCCTTTCTTCTCTCTCTCTCTCTCTCACTCTCTCTCTCTTTCTCTCTCTCTCTCTCTCTCTCTCTCTCTCTCTCTCTCTCTATATGTCCCTCTCTATTCTATCTGTCCCTCTCTTACATATTGGATCTCCGGGATGATTTATGGTAATCTTTCTGCTTCCGTGTCGGTCGTTTATTCTGGCATCACACACGAGAAACCCAACGCGTTTATAGCCATCAGGCTTTCCGTATGTGTATGTGTGTATATACACATAGTAAATAGTATAGGAATGGCGATGGATAGTGGTCGTCGTGTTTACCACGATCAGTTACCCCCGCGTGCTGCCACCATCGCTGTGGCGCACCCTCACCATCGTTGGATAATCGATTCCACGATCCAGCACTTCGTAGCATCCCTCCACTCCCCTTTCCTATCTCTGCGTTGAAACCCGAAGAGCAACCGTTCACTCGCAACTTGCCATCAGTGACAGTGCTACATTTACCAGGCTTCTCTCTCTCTCTCTCTCTATCTGTCTCTCTCTCTCTCTCTCTCTCTCTCTTTCTCTCTCTTTCTCTCTCTTTCTCTCTCTCTCTCTCTCTCTCATTATCTCTCTCGGTTATTTTGGTAAATTTTCAACCCCCTAAACCGATAGAGCCACCACGAACCAGTATCGCACATCTTCCAAGTCTGATACAAGTTCGCTCGCTCGTTCAACCAGTTACGGAATAAATTATAACCGTACCTATGAATTCTCTGTGTTGAGTTTTGCCTCTATTTTCTCAAAAACTCTAAATTGCGTGTGTATTTCATTCATAGCTATCGTACGAAATGAAAAAAAAAAAAAACGAATGGCCTTCATTCAATTATTTGACATAAATTCAGATTATTTTGAATTTTCACGACGAATTTTTGGAGTTTTGCGACGAATCTTCGTAGTGATTCTTAATGAGCGGAAAATTCAAGAATCTAACGGGATGAAAAATTATTGCAAGGTGAGCAAATTTTTCTTCTAACTTTCGCTCATTTTTCAAAGATCAAAAATAAATTTCGAGATTTCGAACCTAGCCATGACTGTGTTTCTTATCATACGATTTGGACCGATAAGTGATTTTTTTAATACGCGCTGAATGAATTTGAAGATGAGTCATGTGGTCTTTGATATTCTTGACCATCAGAGTCATCGACCCATGTGGAAAGAGGCAAAGAAAAGTGAATTTTTCAAAATTCTCTTAGGATATGTTATCGACGTTTTTTTTTTGCCACCGATTACATGCACATTCGCTATATTTTTGATGACTTTTCATTAAAATTATGTTTCATGCGTATTCTTTTTTAAATTTATTTTTTAATACATGTATAATTATACATTTCCATTATCGATTAAACGGCACGCAATATTTACGAGCTATAAGCTCTATTATCGCAGTAAACACACAGAGGGAATAATCGAGGTACACATGGAAAGGTGGTTTTGGGAATGGGGTGAAATTTTCGAGCTGCAACTTTACCCCAAGTAAGCTTATACGTATATATATATATATATATATGTAGTCTTGGGGTGTTCCCTAAGGATTTTACCGAAGCCACGAACGTGGTAATGACAAGCAAGAATTCGACCCCTCCATGTACCTCTCTCTCTTTTCGAACACCCGCGTGCATCCCTTAGTGCAATCCTTCTGGCTCCACTCCCTTTGCCTCTCTCTCTCGCTCTATCTCGCTCTCTCTGCCTATTGCACTGTATCATCGAGTCCATATATATTAGGCATTCCAGGTCAAATTTACAGGGTTGTAGGACCCTTACGATTTTTGTGCTTTTTATTTATTTTCCATGAATTAATAATAAGATTCGAATAATAATTAATAATAATAACGATAAAGTACTTTGATATTATTATTATTATTATTATTATTATTATTATTATTATTATTATTATTATTATTATTATTATTATTATTATTATTATTATTATTATTATCATTATTATTATCATTGTTGTTGTTGACGAATATTTCATAATTCAATTTGTACATAATTTATCAGGCCTTCTCCGCTCAGGTCTCAGGTGTCACGATTATAATTTTAAAGTCTTACGTCAATTTCAAAATGTTACTAAAGCTGCTCTGAATTCTCAAAAAATTCTACATTTTTTACACGATTTTTATGAATTATATAAAAAAAAAGAAACGTAAAGCAGTAGCTTTTTCGCTCCGACTATCAACTATCAACATTACTAGAAAAATGAAAAAATTTTCATTTTTTTTTACTGCCACAAGTGTTTTTTTTTGCCGAAACAAAAAAAAAAGAGTCTTTTTTAATTTGAAGCTTTTGTTGAAAAAAAATAATTCAAACCTCTCGTTGGGGCTTCAGACTATGAAGAAATCAGCTGGAATAGCTCATATATAAATTCGTGGCTTTCCTTCGGTCTCATCGCTATACCTGTTCGTCTGCATCACCGCGCACCAGCAACCAACCCCCTCAGTTGCTTTTGCGTTTGCATAATCCCCCACGGTGAAGTTCGCACCGGAGAGCAAGCTCGTTCCCTCTTTGCCACAGCTCTTGCACGTTTCTCGAAAAAGATGGTGAATGAGAGTGAGAGAGAGAGAGAGAGAGAGAGAGAGAGAGAGAGAGAGAGAGAGAGAGAGAGAGGGAGAGAAAGATTCAAGCAGACGAGTTCCCGTCAAGGGGTGTCGTTTCCCGGGCAGAGCTATTTACCCTCCGTCGTATTTAACTCAAAATAACTATACATATATATGTCCCGATACTCTGGCAATATTTCATCCAGAATTCTCAGCCGGAAAAAAAGGGGAAAAAAATAAAGTTTCCAATTTTCAAATTTCTATGTTCCCCATTACTTTTCATACTCGATCTCTTCAATATGACATGAATTAATCGAAAAATTTGAAAATAAATATCGAGGTTGAATAAGAATATTATTTTAATCGCAAATTACGAGAAAAAAAATCCAGAACTCGATCGGATTTTAATTTGCCATGATCGATTATAATTGACAAAGTTTGTCGAAGGATCTTTCGACCTTATTCGATGAAGAAAATAAAAATGAAAATTAAATCGATCACCGAAAATTAAATGATCACGATCGATCACAAAAATGAAAATGTTTCATTTTTTTGATCGATCATATGTTTGAAATTTAAAAAATTTCGAGATTTTTAAATTTTGAGAAAGCTCAAATATTCGATTAGCATTTTAAGAATTTTTTTTTACTAAACGTTACGATGGAAATCATCGAATTATACAATTTAGGGAAAAACTTTAATTCAATAAATACCATATTATTTTTTATACAAGGGAGCAAATTATTGTCATTGATTTTTCAGTGACAAAATTTTTTTCTCGGGTGAAGCAAAGTGTAATGGAATAAATTGACGATAGCCGGATTGTCGTAGGATTGGTAAGAAGGACTTGGAAAATTGAACCAAGTTGAGTGGTGATATTACTAGTGGAAGGAAAAAAAAGCTTGCATAGAACAAGAGTAAAAAAGAAAGAGATGGAGAGAAATTGAGAAAGAGAGAGAGAGAGAGAGAGAAATGAGGGGCTGAGATAGTAAAAGCCATTCTCGCAAGTATAACCAGTTACGAGATATCTCGAGAAATGATCGGCTGCCTACAACGAGAAGAAAAAAAGAAAGAGAAAGAGAGAGAGAGAGAGAGAGAGAGAGCCAAAGGCGACGATAGAAATTCAATCTGGTTGGCACGCCTGGAAATTGGAAGAACTACCCCTTTCCTGCAAAGTTAACGTCGTCCTCGATGTCGTCGTTTCTTGTTCGATGATGATCTGTGCGAGTAGGGGAAAAAAAAAAGACAGAACGAAAGGAAAACCTACCCTTCTCGGTGGGGTGCGTAAACAGCGATATTTTTATTTTTATTTTTATTTTTATTATTTTTTTTAATACATTTCCTTCGAAGAGGTAACTCGCACAGCGATTTCTCGACTCACATTCCCCGTTCCAATCCTCGAATACCCAAGTGAGAAGATGGCAGAAGGATGGATGGTATTCCTTTTTTTCCTCCATTTCATTCTTTGCAAGCTATCCTCTTATCGGGGAAAGTCTCTCGGCGGGCGTGCGGTGAAATTCACCGAGCTCATTTTCTAGTGGGGAAGCGAGTGGTGGTGCATCGAGTTTACACGTTAATTCGATTCTCGGAGATGCCACTTCCTGGATCTCGGCTACGACAGACAGGGTGGATTTCTTTTTTTTTTTTTCTTTTTTTTCCTAGTGGTAGAAATAGTTTTACATGAGACGCGGAAGAACGTGATCGTTTTGCAAATCAAGACAAAAGCATTTTTTGTATTTTTTTTATTTCTAAAAAGGATATTGGGGATGATTTTTTGGCAGTATTAATAGATGAAAATCGTGATTTTTTAATTAATGATTAAAAATAAGTTGCAATTTATTACGAAACTGACAAAACCGTCATTGTTTTATTAAAAACATTTTTTTTTAAATTCAAGTCTGGTCCATTGCTGTTTCTAGATAAGTTTTTTAAAAAAATAATTAGAAAGTTTTACCACAAATGATTAGAAAATGTACTTTTTAGATGGTCCGCGAAAGAAGAAGGGAGAGAGGGAAAAAGTGAGAAAGAGACTAAGAAGACAATGGTCGAGTCTGAGCGTCACTCGAGTTTTAACTCTGCGCGGAAACCCAGTGAATTTACCCTTTCCTCCTGCCCCGACGGGCTCTCTCGTCGTTGGTAAGATTGGAGTAAATATGTGGCAGCTACAAGTGGGAGATTTTCCCTCTGCTAAGCTCCCCGCGTTGTTCCTCGTCGTCATGCGGTGCTCCTCGGCGTGCATTTCCTCCCTCGGCAACGGGCTACAGAATGCTTCCTTCTCTACCTCACTCTGCCTCCTCGTACGCATGTAGCTCTGGAGTTTTGACAGAGCTTTTCCAACGACGTCAACAGTCTTTACAATCTTTTGTCTCTATTTTCATCCACTTCCTCATATTGATCTTCCCTCACTTTATCTTCTTTTTCCCTTTTTCTCCCTCTTCTTCTGGTTCTCCTTCTCGTCATTCTCTTCTTTAACCTGAATCTCCCTTACCTTCTTCTTCGCCTTTTCCTCTTTCGTCACCTCCTCTCTCTTCCCCTTTCCCTACTCTTCCTTTATCTACTTCCACTTCTCCATTTCCTTCTTCTCCTGTAAACCTTTGATTTTCTTCATCTCCTCCATGGCTTACTTTTCCCTCTTTCACTTCCTCTCCTTTTCCTCCTCATCCTTCTGCTTCTTCTGTTTTATCCCCTTCTCCCTCTCCTCGTTCTCCTTCATCTCCTTCAACTTCTCTATCTACTTCTTCACCTACAACCTTTCAATCATCTTCATCTCTTTTATATCCTTATCCTCCATATTTGCTTTTTTCCAACTCTTCTCCTCCTCCTTCTCATTATATTTCTCCTCCAGCATCTCCTTCCCTCCATTATCTTCTCGTTCTTTTCCTCTACTTTAATCACCATTTCCCTCTTTTCCCTGGTCTCTTCCATTTCCTTAACCTCCTACGCCACCTTCGGCTCCTTTTTCTCCCTCTTTATTACAATTTTTTTCTATTTTCTCCTGCTTCTCCTCCTATTTAATCTTCTTTCTCTCCTTCTTATTTTATTTCTCCTCCATCATCTGTTATATCAAACATGAAATCGACCTCCCTGCCACTCCCTTCTCATTGCAGGGTTCCTTTTTCCCATACTACCCCAATAGACGCTTGAAAACTTAACCTGCAATGTCGCTCGCTCAATTTTACCAGCTCCAAAAGTATCGAACAGTTCAGACAGTTTAGAGTGAAATGGAAGTTTGTGACTTTCGGCTATGGTGTTGTATTGAGCATTTTCTTATCTATCAAAAGTATATATCGATGCAAGAATACTTCGTAACTGACGTATCCTGACGGCAACTTTCCCTTTAATATCCCCCAGTCGCAAAACCCACTTCCTCTTCTCAGCTTCTCTCTCGTCTTTCGTAATTTATTTATTTTATTCTTTCTTCTTTACCTCGACGGGGAAACTTCGATAGGATCTACTTTTCCGTTTTTCTTAGCGAAAGGGATCGGACGGGAAATTCCAATGGCGGTTGAACTGGTTTTATTCCGTTTTCTGACGTAATTGAATATACTAACGAGGGGTTCCCTATCTTGCACTCTGCTGTCCCTCTCGATCTATAGCGCACTGACGTTAACGAAGGAATAAATCTATATCTGCCATAACCCCTCCTGCCTGTACCTCTAGGACAAAACGTAAAAAAAAAAATTACTAACAATAAGAAAAAAGGAAGCATTTTTTTTGGTGGCAGTTCTAAGTTTACAAAAAAGCTTCGGTGATTCGTAAATGCGGTGAAAATACATCGCAGGCGAGGACTTGAAAGAAAATTAAGATGTGGTTCTAAATATTTGTATTCTGGTAAAAAGCAAGCTGATTCAGTAAAGGTGTCGAGAATTTAACTACCCGACCGTAGAAGCCACTCTATATATTATGCATATTTTCTTCCTTGTCGTTTAAGCTTCAAAATTCCGCTTGTGTTTCATTTGGCTTACGATTCTTTTTTTCAATTAATTGCCTCTTTCTTAAATCCGTTCTTCCATTTTAGTGTTTTCCTCCTTTGCATATAATAAAAATGATTTTAAAAGTCCACTAACGGCCACAAACAATATCTATCGGGATGACCGAAACGGTATTCTTCGAGTCTGCTCACGAGCTTTGAAAAACACTAAATATAGTTTGAGTCAGCCGAACGGGAGCAGAGTTATGGCCATTTGAACCTTTTGTCAGTTTTTTGAAATATCTGTAGGAGTTTGGGAACATTGGGTTTTTTATTTTCATATTATAACAAATTTTCAAGCCTCATGACTCGGAAATTTCTCGCTGATTTTATTTATTAATCACATCGTGTTTTAGTCATAACCTGAAAAACTCTGCGTGGAAATGCGAAAAATCGTAAAAAAGTTCGTTTTTCTTTTCGTTTTGGGAAAATGGGAGCTCGAATAATTTGCTAGTATCGGCACGTTTCCGGCTACGAGAAAACTTTGTCTCACTGATATCGCTCGCTCTTTATCTCATTCTTTCGCGAAACAGGGTGTACAAGCAAGTCCAAAAAATCAAGGATAGCTTGGTACTATTTTCGACTGAATTTCAATCGCCTGAGTGCAACACGTCTCTCGCTCTCTCTACCGCATTAGCATTATTGGGGGTGCGAAAAAATATTGCCAACATCGGGAAGGTTGGTCGATTAAAAAAATAATGTCATTCAAGCGGAGGCCTCCGCAGAAACTTAATTCAACAGCTCGTATTTATGTAAATAATAATAATAATTAAAATAATAAAACAATTATAAAATAATAATAATAATAACAATAATAATAATCGTCGACTATTTTTTGTCGACTATTTTTCATTGCCTGCGCCTTCTTCTCACTCGTGCACTCTGGGCAGCCTACCTAACTACCTGTGCACTGACATCCGCCGTGCTGCGTGGGTTAACCCAAGACTTGAAGTCACAGCCACCAACACATTGGCGTTGGTCCCGTACAACTCCGAATACCTCCAAAGATTCTTTGCCACCATGGGGATCCGGCTATGGAACACTTCTGCCTCCACTCGTCACTGGCTCGACCTCTATTGTTGTACTATTTCAGCAAAGGCTTCTTGGCTGTCTTGTCCTGTGTGATGCCAGTGGTTCGGACTCAATTTAATTATATCTGCAACATCGCCAGCTCATCAGCCTCTTCTGCCTCATTGATTCATCACTCCACCCTGCTTATTTTCTTCCTCATTTCATCCGTAATTGTGTACACTATATCCATATTTCATATTTGATGCTTCTTATAAAACTGGTTTCTTTATTTCTGTAAACGTTGATATCGTTTTATTTCATATTACCGGTTTTACTTTGCGTTATTATATCCTGTATGGTCTGTGTGGATAAGGGATTCGTCCCAATAACACAATAAAAACTTTCTCTATTCTATTCTATTAATAATAATAACGGTAATGATAGTATGATTTTTATACAAATGTATAAATATAATGTAATGATTTTTATACAAAATCACGTCTCATTGTTATTCAATCGATAGCATTATGATTATTTCAAATCGATTTTTTTTTCATTGTAAATTACTCATGGCTGATTACTGTGAATCCACTTGATTTCTTGTCACCGTTCATCACTTACTTCACACCTAATACGTTCACCCTCGATCAGCCGTTGACAAAAAGCGCGCGCATTCACGATGAAGTTGGCACCGATTGCGCGCGCATTCACAATGAAGTTGGCACTGTTTGCGCGCGAAATTCAAGTTCATTTGATTTCTTCAATTGCAAAACAGCACGTGAAAATTCCGTGGATAGAAAAACAAAACGTAAAACAATTGAATATTGCATGATGATAAATGTATTTTCCTACATTTGCGCATGGATGTACCACTGGATAGCTAAGAACTTTATTAATCATTCTTCTCATTCTCATCAATCGTAAAACTCTTTTTTTTTTTTTCAAGCTCTAAAAAAAATCTTGACGTCTCAATCTTCTTCAGACGAATAGGACATATTATTCGGAACATTATGCAATAATTTGACAACAAATTAATTTATTGCCGAAAAATCACTATAGTCTCCATTCGAAGAATTAAAAAAAAAAACAGTTTGACAGTTTCATTTTGTATTCATATTTTCAATTCAACTGATTCCAAATTTTGTGCTACTTGGTTCGATTATATTTCTCATCTCTTTCAATTTCACGAACTCACCGACGATCCCGCGTTATTTTCTTAACACAAGAATCAGCAAATTTTCTCCCCAATAATCCCCATGGAAATTCTCGTGCTCACGTTTGCTCGCCTCAAACATAACGTTAATTCGTTGAGCAAATTAAAGGCAAATATGCGAACCGGACGTGCGCCCCCACCGCTATAAGTTACGGAAGAGAATGTTCGCCAAGCTTCAAACGTCGATTTTCCAATCCATTATTTCTCGTTTATAATCCATTTCCCTTTTATCCTTACATACATACAAATTTATTATGTCTATTGTTAAAAATCGTCGTTCCAATTTTTTTTCCACTTTTTTTTCATTTTTCTTCCGTCATTTTTTTTAACCTCTCTCCTAACCGACCCCTTACTCCATCATACCACGATTTCGTGTCGTTTGTCTCATTCTACCTCTCTCGCTCTGTCAGCTATGCAATCCTTTGTGCTCACACAGCTACCCCTTTGTATTACAAGCGAATTTTTCCGCAACGATATTTCACTTGTGCGGCATTCATTTTTTCCCTCAATCCCACAGAGAAAGAAAGAGAGCGAGAGAGAGAGAGAGAGAGAGGGAGAGAAAGAGAGAAAGAGAGAGGGAGAGAGCTTTATTCGTTTTACGTTAGACTCGACGTGATAGAATAGAAAGCTTCTGTTATATAAGAGTGCACAAAAGTCACAGGCATTGAGTCTGGTCGACCAGGAGTTTGTTTTAAAATACACCGATATAACTCTCTCTGAACTGTGAGAATGTCGCGAGTATCGTTCCACCGAATATTAATTTGAAATAATCAGAAATTGATGTAACATAAAATTTTAGAATATTGGAAGTTATGAATTATTTCTAAATTGAATTAATCGTGAATTGAAATTTCATATAATTGTGAACACGATTATTGTCAAAAAATTCATGAAATTTACTGTTGACGATCTAATTCCTGCTTCCTCGAGGGGAAATGAGGTTTCCGTGAGAAAAAATTTCGATATTTTCATGCCAAATTGTTGAAAATGTCTTCACTCATCGAAAAAATACTTTTAAAAAAAGTGTCCGGATGTGTGTGGGCGCGCGGGCGTGTGTGTGTGTGTGTGTGTAATAAAAACGTTGTGCGTTCGTGAATTCCGAGCTATCAGGCCGAAAATTGAAAGGAAAAATATCGTAAGGAACAAGGAGGTATTAAATTTACTTAAAATTACTCAAGAGGTTTAGATTTTGGAAAATTTAAAAAATTTTTCAAAAGAATTGTAAGTACGCGCAGATTTGAAGCTATCAGATCGAAGCTTTTCATACAAATAGTCTATAGGAAAAGAATGATTCATATTGAATTTTGCTGAAATTTCTTGAAGGGTTCAGATTTTACAAAATGTTGAAATTTTCGAAAAACGTTTTCTGTGCGCCCTTTTACTCTTTAAACTTTGACACTATCGAGCCCAATTTTTTTACACGAATAGTCAAATGGATAAGGAAAATATTGAATTTTGCTAGAGTCGCTCAAGGGGTTCAGATTTTAAAAAATTTTAAAGTTTTCTAAAATCTCAAAATCTAAAATAACGAGGGATACAATAGGCAAGTTTCTGACTTACACGCTTTTCCAATATGCTATCAATGACTCAAAAATAAATGAAGTCTTCATTTTCATTTTTTGATAAATATTCTTAAAAAATCTCCTTAAGCTATTTGTCGATGAATCATATTTGAACGCTAGCAAATAAATTTTAATTTACGAATATTGAAAATCATAATAAATTTTCAATTCCCATACCAGCCTCTTTTACTAAATATTTTTCGACACAAAGGTATGGCAGCGGAGGGATGGGGGTAGGGGGGATAAAACTGCCGGAAGGTAAAACGTCGAGATTGAACAT